>CM028363.1:25291650-25812855 GCA_016624345.1 Platycodon grandiflorus
TTGTACATGACACATATATAGGAGTTTTTAGAAGAGTGTGTCTTAAGAGATTGTTTCAAAGATATTTTGGGAAATTTGACAAGTCTTTAAATGAACGTGGATACTGATCAGTAGGTGTATTTGGTAATTGCTAAAGTAGGAACCGCGATACCAATTGTTGTATCCATCATTGGTTAGTAAAAGTTTAAATATCGCCTAAGGTAAGAATAAATGATACCAGCTGGATAGACTCTATTTATAATGGACATCAATCTATTTAAGATTAATAAGGCTTAGTACGAATATTAAATAGATCAAGTAAGTGAGATATTGAATGTGTACCTGAAGTGATGTCCGTTCTTCTTTCTGTCCAACAGATCTAGGCATTCTATATCTAGAGAAGAGATCTGCAGACCAGACTTGTTCTGAAGAGTGAGACGTAGCCTATATACAGCAGGGGTCATATCGGCTGTTCACTCCTGAGAAAAGACTTAATATTTGAAAACATTAGTCTTCCCAAGAATTCTTGAATGTCTAACTATCTTGAGGATAGGTCGAGTTACTAGAGATATTTAACAACATTCTTTCAGATTAAGAACCTCATGATAAGATCCTTTAGAGTGTTTTGAATTTAATCTGTATATCAATTAGTTGTTGGTCATTATAATGGGAACAACTAATCATGCCTTTATAACTACAATCTCGTAGGTTACATAAGATTAAGTAGTTGTCATAACTAAGAACACAAAGTGCCGTTAAACCTGTCTTGAAAGATTTGATTCAAGCAGACACCTTCGTTCAAAGCAGATTTACTAGTAATCTTGATCTTTTAAGCTTGAAGGATAGAGATTGAGTAATAGCAGATTCCTTGGTAGATTGACATGAAGGTCATGAAACTGCAGTCTGCCTTTTATTGAGAGGCTTGAGGTTTTGGCAGAACTTGAATTTAATCATTGTGAAATGATTTAATTCAGAAAGGCAATTATCAGGGAGTCTAAGGATGAAAATTTAAACAGTAGTAAGACACCATAACTCGATATAGTAGTTGTTCAAGAATGGTTTGCTGATGGGGTATCAGCAGAGTTTGTGTCTAGCATAGACCATTTCATTAAGAACAATTCTTTTAATCACCAAGAGAATGGAGGTCATAAAGAATAATAAGTTTGATCAACACACTTTAAGACACATTAGTTCATGCTATCAAAAGAATGCAGACGAGTAGATAAGCATGAGGAAAGTTGCGAACTTGTATTCAATAATCCAAGTAGTTTTACACACGTATGTTGCAAGGATCACCGACACAAGAACAATATAACTGAATTTTGACCGAATCACATTACATGAGAAAGATACATAATGATTCATTACGTAAATAAATATATGTTACAAGTTTGTGTCCTAGAAGTCCTAATCCTAGACATTAGATGAGGAGTCATCAAAGGATTTAGAAGGAGTTGGATGATAAGATGGCCGTGTTCTTTTTGATTTCCTCCAACTCTCGGGGGAGGCAGAACATATTCACTTCTTCGGTCATTATGAGAGCACCGAAGGGTGATGGCCGTCAAAGATGTACTCTTGGCCCATGAATCCCCTTTGATATTCACAGGGACTTAGTCGTTGTTAGCAGCTTTTGTCATCCTTGTCCAATTCCATATAGCTACTTAATTCATTAGAATCAATTATCTCGTGATCATCATCTTTGAGGTGATGGTCGGCATACCTACATATAACCGTAAGACTTGTTGCACATGGTAATATATCAAATGTTTTCCAAACATTTGACAATTCTTTTCTGGAATCTTTTTCAGAAGTACACGTATGCAAAGGCACCAAAAGTGGAATGAGTATGTGCTAATTGATTTTCTGATTCATCAGAGACATTTTAGAGTATCAATGAGATTGATAGCTAAAAGTTAGAAGAGAGAATGAAATCACTCTTGCCGGCATTAATTGATGGCTTTCTATCTTTTTTTTTTTTTTAAAACTAATTGACTAAGAATGTTCTTAAGTGTTCTCGACAACCACTTGCATAAAGATATAGATCATGCTTGTCAAGAACTTATGATTATCTGACGAGACAAAAGAAGATTTCTTTATCAATTGTTTTCTCAACAAGATTGTGGAACCATAATTAGATTTCGGTGCACAAGACTTGAAGCAATTTCTCTCATGTTTGGAACCGTATATTGAAAAGATTATGGAAATGATTTTCACAGCTTTACGTATGATATTGAAAATGTATTTTTGAGAGAAACTTAGATTAGTTCTTGAAGTAACGTAAAATAAAATCGAAACAACTTTGAATGAATATGAAGAAATCATACCCCGTTGTTAAGGAATTGCCTTGATCCAATCTCGTGACTTGGATTTAGTAACATTTGTGAGGTTTTGAATCATCGATTTGTGTCTAGTGTAATCTATAGGCGTTGTGAGTTTATTTGTAGTAGAGATTGGATGAAGAAGGAGCTCTACTTATACTCACTGAGGTTAGACTCAAGGATACTCAATAATGGAGCTTTACCGTTGATTTGTCCTTCCGATCACGCCTCAAGGTGGATAGGCCGTGAAGTCTAGATATTCTCAAGATTCTTGGAAAGGATTGAAAATGACTGTTTTGTCGTTTTCCAAGATTTTGAAAATAGTCTTCTTTAATCGGCTACCAACCAAAAGTGTGCTCCACCTTTAATAGACTTGAGAGATGATGTGTGATTTTCAAATTAATCACTAAATCCTACCGCAAGCGCACGGCTTATCGTATAGTATTTAGGATGTCGATCCCACAGGACTTTGAATCAAGTACCGAAAATTCGCAACTTAAATTATCTAGACAAATTGATTTCAAGGTTTTCTTGTAGAAATGAACTAAAATTAAACTAATTAGACTAAATTAACTAAGTAAACACAAAATTGGATTTTTGATTGAAAACAAGAATTAAAAGCTTCTAGGATTTCTGGTTTACCACAACGATGAATTTATAAACTCCGCAACGATCTTCCTTACGATAAATGTCAAGTTTTGAAGGCGAATTGCATCAATATAGTTGATTGTATTCTCTCAACTACTCTCAACCGCCTAGCTTAATTCAAATCCGATGTCTTGCTCAATGAATTAAACTAAACCCATTATGTCCTACAATTCAATTAGCCTCTAGAAACTCAATTAACCGTCGTTCTCATGAATTTCTAGTTCGATTTTAGGGTTCCATTACCTACACTTCACCTTTCGGTCCTTCGCTTTGGTAATTGAGATTATCACATAAACATAGGAGTTTCACCTCTCGGTTCTTCACTACCAAATATTCATGCAATTATTAACGAAACTAAAATCGAATCAAAACGGGTAACATTATATAGTAAACGGAAAGATCGTAACTTCATTCATAAATTCATCGTGGGCTACACCTAATCCTAGAAATAGGAAACTACTCACACATGATTGAAGAAATCAACAAGAACATCATGGGAAACATTATAAAACAACGAAATGAAAATAATAAAATTAAAGAGAGGGAAAGAGAAAGAACTTGTCTCCAAAATGATTCCAAATGATGAAGTCTTCAATCTTCAACTTACAATCCAAAATCTTCCCTAAAAATTGTGTAGAAAAAGATATGAAAAATCCTAGCTTTTTATAGAGAACGAGAGAGTGTGTCTCTAAAGAGAGAATGCGCTCCCTTTTAATCTAGAGAGGAGACGAATCAAAGGGGGAAACTCAAGAGTTTCTTCCTAATTTAGACTTAAAATTACACTTGATACTAAAACAGGCGAAATAGTAAATCTGCCCAAAATCGTCGATTCGCTGTGCGAAAGAAATCGTTGTGCGATCGAACCGCCTTCAAGCTGAAACAAATGCCTTCAAATTCCACTCGCGAAATAAATCGCAGCCGCCCACGAACAATGCCGATGGCCCGAACCTCTTCCTTTCAGCCTTTAAATCACCACCAAGCTTAAACTTTGATCCAAAATGCCTGTGTCCGCACAATTAAGCTCAAAGATAGTGAAATGAACTAAAACAACTAATTTTACTTTGAAATACACATTATTGAAGAGAAAACAAGCCTAAAAACATCCTAAAATATAGACATTTTGTACATTTATCACTCCCCAAGCTTAAGCTTTGATCGTCCTAGCAAAGAAATAGATTTCAAAACGAGATAGCCCAGACCAAAGACTAGAAAGGACACCATCTCAAGAATGCAAATGCATTACATCATGAAATTATCACTCAAAACCATCGACACACTAGCAAACAAATTCTCATGATTTCCAATAAAGTCTCAAACGCTCAATGCAACCCATGAGTCACTTAAGCAAAGAGATGCCTAGCACCCATCTAGCTCGGATTATGCCACCTCATGAATATTAAAGCTGAAATTATCGTGTCAAGGGACACTCTCCATTCAAGCTATCAACTCAATCGACAAGGCACAGCAAAGGCAAAGAACAAGATCATTAGGACTTTATTTAAGCTTGTAACGTTAGGCCAAGGTGAGGGATACAAATGAAGGAATAGATAAATCAAAGTAAGAGAGCATTAAATAAACATGTTAAATACAAACTTGCTCACGAGAAAGTGCTTCACTTTTTCCAATCCACACACCAATTTCAACAATCCCCAAACCGAATTTCTTGAATAGCTCACCACCAAAAAGAACATTCCCTTATTTCCTCGTGAGAGATTGAAGAGCACATGCAAACTTTTTCTTCTTTCTTTTCCTTTTTCGTTGGTGCCCTTTTCTTCTTTCTATTTTTTCCATTCTTTTGATTCTTTTCATGATTTTTTCAAGGCATGCTAATCTTTCTTTTTTTTTTCTTTGATTCTCTTTTTGAGAAATCACCCACCAATTTACATTTTTTCCCACAATCACCAACATTTTTTTCAACACCCCTTTCTTCTTTCTCTCATTCCACCACAATAGCGTAAACATAGCACATGAAGCATCAACCCGACAAAAGCACACGATAAACACATGATTTCATTTAAAGCTCTCTTGAAGGGTAGGATAAAGTGTTTTAGGCTAAATGGGTAGGTAAATGCAAAGTTAATGAAACGAACATCGAATGGGGGACATTTGTGTGCTGAGAACACACCATTCTTCAATTAGGCTCAAGGGGACACTAGGGATACAATCTTTGCAATGGGTAGGCAAGAAAAGGCTCAAATGGTCACACAAAAAAAAAGGCCTAAATCATGTCCTTATCACCACAATGCCCATGCCTAGCTTCAATCATTATCAAGCAAAAACTTTAAGAAAAATCCCAAGATATCAAAACTCAACTAAAATATTCACAAGGTAAACATAATACTTCGCTAGATAGCACCAAGAACAATACTAAGACTTTGTGAACAACACGAGCATACAAATTACGCCTAAGATAGAATTAACAAGGGAATCGCTACTTTCTATCAACTAGCATGCAAATGACTCCAAGATTACTCCACCAATGCAATAAACATGCATACTCTACAAGTACCTTCCAAGAACAAAAATGACCAAAACTAGAAGCTTAGGTGTTTCAAAAGCTCAAAATGTCAAAGCTTTAAAATTTTAAAATTATGCCCACAAATTGAAACCCAAACCATCTCTCTCCCCCAAGCTTAAAAATCACATTGTCCTCGATGTACGTAAACAAGAGATTACCAACAAGGGAAATGGAACGAACTCACCAAATTAGAAGCCGACCATCGCGGAACCTCGAAGATGGTGGTTGGCTTGAGCAGCTAAAATGTCGATTGGCGCTTTTGCTCTTCCGGATTGATGTAATTGATGCAAACAACTCCCGAATCAAAGATTAGCTAGAGCACTTATTGATTTTGTAGCCACCATGATGAAAAGAGGTGTAATTGATTTCAAAATCACCAAAAATCCCTAATTTTCCACCTTTCTCTCCCTTGAATCTCCCTAGAAATCCTAATTCCCAAATCCTCTTAATTGATGGGTAGATGGGATTAAACCCTAGGATTAATGTATAAAGAGATGAGGGAGAATGAAAGTTTTTGATTCCTAGGTTTTGATTTGGAGATTGGGATGGTTATATAAGAGAGGAATATGAGAGAGCGTGGCTTGATTTGGGTGATGAATGTGGGAAGAGAGAGACCGACGTTTAGTTTTGGGCAAGGGGTTATTGACGGTTTTTTTATTTCATGGGTGCGAAAAATTCCCACCTTAGGTGCGAACAGCTGAGCTACTTCCTCATTCTTTACTTCAATTTCACAGGAAAATTTTCGCACCATGGGTGCGAACCGCCGTGAGAATTCATATTTTCCACCGCTTCAACTTCATGGGTGCGAAACTTTTCCCACCTTAGGTGCGAAAAAATCTGCGAGAACTTTAATTCCCCATGTTGTAAACTTGCACCCCAAATAAAATTCCCAACCAGGGCATGAACCAATCCGCTCAATAAATTTTCTACCCTCATTTCCACATCATGGCTTCATCGTGTCAAGCCTTCACACCGATCTTGCGATGCAACACAAAAAAACTACAAAACAAAGTTAAAACAAAACAAATACTACAAGCATAATAATAAAAAAACTAAAGAGAGAAAAAAAGTAAATGAAAACGAAGAAAACACTTGGGTTGCCTCCCAAGCGCCTTGTTTTAAGGTCATTAGCTCGACCCCTTTGAATTCAATCCGAAGTCGTTGTTTGTAAGAAGAGGTATTTGTGGTACCCTTCTTGTTTTCATATTTATCAGCATGCTTCCTTAATCTCCATCCATTTACCTCAACAACCTTAGGCGCATCTCGCCAATTCTCAACATCTTCTTCACGAAACCTCCTTCGAAAAGTACGCTTATCTTGTAACCGTTTGTGTTTGAGTTCTACTCCCGGAGCTTGCTCTTTTTTGAAAGTTTGGGCCATGGAAACAAGATCATTCTTTTCAACTTGTACTTTCGAAGTGGAGGATTAAAGTTTGCTCGAGCAAGTGTGAATATGCAACAACATCGCATTCCCATTGCTTTTGAGCTCATCTTTCACACGTAAACTATCCAAAGGATCATTAAAGAAATGTTGTTCATGTTCATTTTTCTTTGTTTGATCCACGTAATAAATCCTCCACAATAATTCTCAAGAGAAAACATTTAGAAGCATTTGACAATTCAAATTCAACTTTCTCCTCCTCAATATTCAAAGAAAGCTTTTTATTTTTAACATCCACAATCACCCCAAAGAAGTGGCAAGGAAAGGCCTTCAAAGAATTATGGGGATTCGAGCATCCTCATCCATTTCTAACACAACAAAATTGGAAGGAATAAAGAACTTACCCACCTTGATAGGTACATCTTCCACTATACCTACGGATACTTGTAACGATCCGCCAATTGTAAAGACATATTGGTGGGCTTTAAATCACCTAAGACCAACTTCTTAAACACGACAAAGGCATAAGAGAAACACCGGCACCGAGGTCACATAAAGCATGTTCAAAATGCACATTGCCAATAACACAAGGAATTGAAAAGCGCTCGGATCTTTAAGTTTTGGAGGTATCTTATTTTGAACCATGGCACTAGACTCCTCCGTCAAAGCAACAGCTTTCATATTCCTCAAGTTTTCTTTTATTAGACAAGATTTCTTTCAAAAATTTGGCATAAGTGGGCATTTGTGACAAAACTTCGTAAAAGGCACATTGATGTACAACTTTAAGAACCTCTAGAAACTTCCCAAACTGTTTATCAAGTTTCGCTTTAGCCAATCTGTGGGAAAGGCACATGCGGCTTATAGGGCGTGGGGAATGTATTTAGGTTCTTCCTCATCCTCGCCCATTTTCTTCCTCTTTACCTTTCACTTGTTGTACTATCGGTTTAACCTTCTCTTGTTTCTCAAGTTCACTATTTGTAGCCTTCTCTTCTATCACCTTAGGGACATCTAATTCTTTCCCACTTCTCAAGATCACAAAGATTACAATGTTCCTAGGATTGACCTCGGCTTACCCGGTAACATTCCTTGAACCCGTAAGATGAATACTTGTCAGCAATTTGGGTTTCTAACATCTTATTATGTATAGCCAAATTGTCTACTTTAGATGTTAAATTCCTAATTGCTTCTGTCATGGCATGCCCATGTTGTCTAAACTCTTCATTTTGTTTCGTTGGGTGACCACAAAATTTTCTAACAAACTCTCCAAGTTCGATTTCGAGGGGAGGGTTAAAAGGTCTAGCTTGAAAGCCAGGAGGGCTAAAATTATTTTGAGCCATTGGGTTGGGATTGTTCCTATATGAAAAGTTGGGGTGATTCCTCCAACCTGGATTGTAAGTGTTTGACATTGGATCATTGAGAGGCCTTTGGTTGAAGTTGTTCAAAGCATTGACTTGTTCTTGAGGTGCAATTTGAGGAAATGAATTTCCTACTTGACATCAATTGCTAAATGACCCAAAACACCACAAATTTCACAAGGAAAATTATTACTACTCACAAGACTCACATTCATCTTTTCAATTTTTGAATTCAATGCATCAAATTTAGCAAGCAAGCATATCAAGAGTATTAACCTCGTACTTACCCGACACTTTGTTCGATGAAGTAGCACCTCGATCCTTGGACCATTGATGATGATTGGTCGCCATATCTTCGATCAAAGTGTAGGCATTATCTACACTTTTGTTCATAAGTGCACCACCGCCGCGCCCATGGAGGTTCTATCATTATATGTGAGCCCGTTGTAGAAAGTCCGAACAATCAACCACTTCTCTAGGCCATGATGGGAACCGCCTAAGCATCTCCTTGAATCTTTCCCATGCTTCATATAGAGACTCTTCCGATCGTTGCATGAAGTCGGTAATTTGGTTCCTCCTCATCGAGCCGTCTTGCTAGGTGGAAAGTACTTCGCAAGAAAAGCTTGAGTTAATTGATCCCAAGTGGTGATGGAACCGGTGGAAGAGAATGCAACCACGCTCTAGCTCGATCCCTTAGGGAAAAGGGAATAATCTCACTTATTGCATCGTAGAAGCTCCATTGATCTTAAGTGTATCACAATACTCGAGGAAAATTTTGAGATGTAAGTTAGGTTCCTCCATGGGCATTCCTCCAAACTGATTTTGTTGTAACATGGAGATCAAGGAGGGTTTGAGTTCGAAGTTGTTCGCATCAACATAGGGTCTTGTAATACCCGTCTGCAAGCCTTGGGCATTGGGCACTGCATAATCTTTCAAAGTCCTATTATCTTCACCATCTTAGCTTCAAAGGTATCCTCGCTGTTTGTGACTCCTTTTGAAAAAGCCTCCTTCGCTCGTGGAAAGTTCTCTCAATTTCGGATTCGACTCAAAGAGAATGTCAGCAATTCGAGTTTTCGCATAAGAGAGAGAATTAAACAAATAGTAAAAGCCAACAACTGAGCACACTAAAACAAATAAGAAAAATAAAACAAAATAAAAGAGTGTCTAGTCTAATCGAATTGCAAATTGGCTCGATATTGATTACCGAAGTCCCCGGCAACGGCACCAAAAACTTGATGTGTGATTTTCAAATTAATCACTAAATCCTACCGCAAGCGCACGGCTTATCGTATAGTATTTAGGATGTCGATCCCACAGGGACTTTGAATCAAGTACCGAAAATTCGCAACTTAAATTATCTAGACAAATTGATTTCAAGGTTTTCTTGTAGAAATGAACTAAAATTAAACTAATTAGACTAAATTAACTAAGTAAACACAAAATTGGATTTTTGATTGAAAACAGTAATTAAAAGCTTCTAGGATTTCGGTTTACCACAACGACGAATTTATAAACTCCGCAACGATCTTCCCTTACGATAAATGTCAAGTTTTGAAGGCGAATTGCATCAATATAGTTGATTGTATTCTCTCGAACTACTCTCAACCGTGCCTAGCTTAATTCAAATCTGATGTCTCGCTCAATGAATTAAACTAAACCCATTATGTCCTACAATTCAATTAGCCTCTAGAAACTCAATTAACCGTCGTTCTCATGAATTTCTAGTTTGATTTTAGGGTTCCATTACCTACACTTCACCTTTCGGTCCTTCGCTTTGGTAATTGAGATTATCACATAAACATAGGAGTTTCACCTCTCGGTTCTTCACTACCAAATATTCATGCAATTATTAACGAAACTAAAATCGAATCAAAACGGGTAACATTCATATAGTAAACGGAAAGATGGTAACTTCATTCATAAATTCATTGTGGGCTACACCTAATCCTAGAAATAGGAAACTACTCACACATGATTGAAGAAATCAACAAGAACATCATGGGAAACATTATAAAACAACGAAATGAAAATAATAAAATTAAAGAGAGGGAAAGAGAAAGAACTTGTCTCCAAAATGATTCCAAATGATGAAGTCTTCAATCTTCAACTTACAATCCAAAATCTTCCCTAAAAATTGTGTAGAAAAAGATATGAAAAATCCTAGCTTTTTGTAGAGAACGAGAGAGTGTGTCTCTAAAGAGAGAATGCGCTCCCTTTTAATCTAGAGGAGACGAAACGAAAAGGGGGAAACTCAAGAGTTTCTTCCTAATTTAGACTTAAAATTACACTTGATACTAAAACAGGGGAAATAGTAAATCTGCCCAAAATTCGTCGATTCGCGGGTGCGAAAGAAATCGCAGCCCGGTGCGATCGAATCGCCTTCAATCGAACAGCTTCCTTCAAATTCCACTGCGAAATAAATCGCAGCCGCCCACGAACAATGCGATGGCCCAAACCTCTTCCTTTCAGCTTTAAATCACCACCCAAGCTTAAACTTTGATCCAAAATGCTCCAGGTCTGCACAATTAAGCTCAAAGATAGTGAAATGAACTAAAACAACTAATTTTACTTTGAAATACACATTATTGAAGAGAAAACAAGCCTAAAAACATCCTAAAATATAGACATTTTGTACATTTATCAAGAGAGTAGGTCATTTAAAGGATTTTTACTCCTATAAGTCAGACATACAACTGAGCTTATGAAGTGTTGGTTGGCGGATATAGAAATTCACCAACTAGGTTTTTAGAAAAACATTTGAAATCGGTGATAAGAAAAATGCCGATTAGTTTTTGAAAACCATTTGCATAAAACAGGTCATACAATTAATACAGATATATCAATGAAAGTGCAGTATGACAGGTTATTATGCATTATGTCTGATAATATGTATGAGCATATCAATTCAGCAGACATGAGCACAGGTCATTAGAGAGCAAATAGCTAACCTGTTGTGTGTATGCATGAGAGAAGGTCTTCATCAACTCCTTTGGACTTATCAGCAGATTATTTGCATAGTAGTTCTGAAGTCCAGCAAGTGAGGTTTGGACCTTGAGTGAGTTAAAGGACATGAGTGAATTTTCATAAGCGATCGTCAGTCCTTCATAAATCGCACCATGATGCTATCCGCCATGAGAGAGATGTTGCATATTTGACCCTTTCTGTCATATGAGTTCCTGCCTAAAGTACTCATAGAGAAAATTAGCAACATTTGTGAGCTAAAAATAGCTCCAGAAATCCAATAATACAAATGAGACTTAGTAAGCATGACAAATGAATAATTATTCAAAATACAGCTTATAAGTGTAACCCAAGGTGTTAAGAGATTAGGAGTGGGGTTACTTCTCATTAAACTCTTTGAACGCGTCGCTCATAGTTGTTGAAGCACCAATTCTAATATTTGAGCATAGGTTCTTTGAGTGTATTCTTGCCTGAAGCTTTTCATTGAAGGAAGACAAATTCATCATTGATGTCCTCAAGCTAAGAACTTACAATCTCATGATTTTGGAGATGACATATCTTTGATTTCCTTTGAATTTTCTTTGAAACTCTTCTCATTTCATTTGCTCTAAACTTTTATAAAAAGTATTCTTGAGAAGGTGTTGGATTGGAGCAATCGTTAGCCTTATGTCAAGAGAGCATATTTTTGGAAGTGAATCTAAGTAATTCATCTATCAAGTATGAGTTTAACCCATTTGCTAAAGAAGATATCATGGTTTAAGGATAGGTTTATGAAACATGCATAATCCTTAGCAAGTCAATCTTCACTATAGAACTTCTCTTCATGATATCAATGTAATTTGATATATGATAGATTTTCTTATAGTGATCACATAGTCATCACAATACTCTTTCTCACACGTTTTTGAAAACAAAATTTATTTTAATTTAGAGAAGGTTTTCAAAAGGCTTCCGTGTTTCTATCAAAAGGTTTTTGTGAATAAAAGATTTTGGAAAAGACTCCTTTTGACTATGCATCTAATCGAGCAAGCAGGATCTAAACTCGTTGTTAAGCCTGGAATAAGGTTAACAGTACAAGCTCGATACCAATTGTTGGGTCCAAGGGTTGCTCGGTGTATAGGCTGGGGTGAATAGCCTATACTTGATGTATTAAAAATTTCATCCAATTTTTGTATTTAATAAGTCGAGTGGATGAGATGATTAATACAATAAGGTTATCTTCCTCATACTAAGCTTAGCCGAAGTTAGAGTGATCGGACATCCTAGATCGGCAGATGTAGATCATGGACATCTGAATCGCAGATATGAAACATGCAGTTGGAAGATAAATGTTGAACTTAGCCGATGAGAACAAGATTTAGCAAGCGGAAGAACAAACAAGATAAGTCAAACAATTTAGATTAAAGTAACTTAAGGTTTGATATGAAAGAGAGCTTAACAGATTGACTATAATCTGTATTAGATGCATCATTTACTTTCCTTAAACAGATTGCACATGATAAGACAAATTATACAAGAAAGAGAAATCAAGGCTGAATGTAACAAATATATATATTATATTAAAATTCAGAGAGGTTTGCTCAAAGGCAAACATGCTTAGTACATCAACCTAGACTCTCTAACCTAGCAATCTTCCGGAGGTAGAAGGAAAGTGAAATGGGATACGGGGAAGACTTATATTAAAACTCTAATCCTAGCATTCCTAACAACCTTGGAGGTCGGTGAAGGAAAGTGCTAGTGTTAGAGTGATGTGAGAAGAGAATATTAGGAGTTGTTCAAATAGCAAATATTTGAACAACGAGTGCTAAGCACTCGACCAACAATGATGACAACTTATTGCACAATCGGCACACTTATAATGTAGTATAAGTCCGCCGATATGAATGCAATCGGACATGTAAGTTCGCTCTTCATCGGACATCTTCAAGCTTGATCGCTTCAACGATCCGTAAGATACTTGGTCTCTTTTTGGATAATGAAGTTGAGGCCAGAAGAGACCGAGTTCTTCGAAGGAAGAAGAACTCAAATCAACAACAAGGTTGTTGATCAGCGAGCTTCTCGGCCTTTGGATTTTCTTTTCTCTCTCTCTCACAAAGTGTCTGTTCTTACACTTGTGATTTCTCACTCTAAAGGAGTGGTTCTGGATTGAGGAAATGAAGATCAATACCACAACCTTTTTCAAGCATAAGCATACACGGCTTGTTCGTATTCACTTGTGCTCTACTTTTGAAATGAGGATGAGAGTCTTCTTATATAGCTGGAGAAGAAGAGGTGACCGTTGGTGTATTGAATAGGTTTAAGCTCGTTGGAGATCAAACTTGTGATGTAGAGTACATCTTTGGATTGTTGGGCAAAGACCTTCGTTAGGTTCGTGTCTTGAAGATGGTCCGTGACACAGGCTGGACAGAGTTGGACGTGTCGAGCTTAGCCTGGATGCAGCTGATTGATGTGGACGTTTCATTGCTTTGACTGTAGTGCAGCGTCCTGTGCTTGGCCTTTTCTGGAAATGAAGCTTTGAAGACCGCGAACACTGTTCAGAAGAGGAAATGTCTATTGGATAAACGTGAAGGTGCAAACATCGATGCGTATCTTGGATTTGTCAGACAGATCTTATAACGGATCTATTTTGACTTGTAGTGCGTTTGAGAACCGATGTTTCTCGTGATCTTATAGTTTCTCGGTTGTTCGATGAGGGATTTGGGCGACGAGATCCGCCATTATAAACCGCTGATGTAGAAAACCGATGGTCACGATGTTTCTCTTGAATAGATATCTTCTGCAGGTTGTTCGATGAAGTGCTTTGGCGAATACGGGATTCTGCCGATGTAGAAGCTTGATGTAGAGATGACTATTAGGGTCATAGCTAAAGGGAAATGTTATTGAGACATCCGATGGTCACGTCACCGGCAATTTGAAGAGCTTTATTCATATGAAAGTTTGTCATCATTTCGGTAGGACAAAGACTCGGATATGTACAAAGACTTCCTAGTCTAGTGACCTATGCATTGTTTCAACAAGTTGCCACACTAACCGGTACGCAGCCCTTTTAGTCACTTGTGAAACATGCGTTGTAATGGGAACAAGCAAATCACTGTGTTGGAATATGCATACATATATATATCAGCTGATTTACAGGCATATTCCTAACAATCTCCTCCTATTTGCTTGGAACCATTACTACAATTTGACTTATACATATAGCTCTTTATAGCAGTTGTTCAATCCTTAGTAATAACATGCCACTACTGAATATTCATTTTATATCAAGGCATGCCCTAGGTTGAACTTACAAGCGATAGCGTATGTATAGTCACCTATTGCTAAGTATTTACAGACTCAATAAATGAAAGAACAAATACGAAGCAATAACTGAGATGTTTGTTTTAGGCAAATGATAATATTGCCTTAAGAGTGTGATTCTTGCATTGGATTATCTGAAGAATGTTTCTTAAGCAAGAAGTAGAAAGTATAAGTATACTGTTCATGTTGTTCTTAATCGAATTGATTAAGTATCTTCATCTGATGATTTTGAAAGTTTGTGAAGGATAGGTAGAGTTTTATAATAGTCAGCGTACTAGTCATATAGTATTTCGCTGTATGGGTAGTTACACAATCTCTCCTCCTTACTAGTAGTTACATAATCTCTCCTTCTTAATAGTTGTCTCCTCCTTACTAGTTGTGACCATTACTACTTCACAATATACATAATCTCTTGGGACCATTACTACTTTACAATTGCTTGGGGCCATTACTACTATGGCCATTGCCATTACTATTTCACAATACTTCACAATCTCTTGGGGCCATTACTATTTCACAATCTCTCCTCCTTAATGGCCACAAGTTTGAATAAAGGGTATTGAGTATTGAATATCGCTACAATCTCTCCTCCTTATAGCAATTCTGCCGAGACTATAGACAGTTGCGAGGAGTTACTGTCACTTGTCATATTGGCGTTTCTTTGAGACATGATATGTGAATCAAAAGCTTGAGATGCAGCAAGTCATTAATCGGGTTTAATTTCTTTCTCGGTGCGAGATGACTTATAAAGCACAATTTTCATGTATAAGACATACATAAAAATAATAGGATATCGAGGTGAGGAATTGTGTTCCATTGCTTGTAAGGAGATCTTACAAGAATGTAGTGAGACAAGTTTTATTTTGTAATAGGAGGGGCAAATAGGATAAGTCGTTAAGTAGTAAAGTATTCAAAATAGTCTCCTTCTTAGTGTATTTCGGTTAAATCGAAAGTAAAGTTTAGCCTTATGATGCATGAGATATACATCTAAAGATGACATATAAGATCCGCCTACGAGGCAATTTCATCAAGAAAGTGAACTCAAGGCATGAATGAGTGTGCACCAGACAAATTTTGAAGACTTAACTCAAAAGAAAGTGGCAAATGTAAGTAAACAGATGTACACAAAACTAAACACATTACATATCCAAAACAAAATTAGTTTGATAAAACAAAGACCTAGTTAGTCATCCTAATGAAGTAGAGTTAGAGGATTAAGGTCTGCGATTCTAATCGGAGGGAACATTGACCGGATTTGACGCAGAATGGACGTTTTGGTGAAGCTCCCGAGATGAGGGTTGCTCGAGGTGAGCATTTGAGGCGATGGGAGCAGGTTCATAGTAGTGGTAATGTCTCTTGTGGGAATCCAAGGGATGAAATTGGAAACACTTCCGGGTCTCGAAGACGATTCCTTACGACGAGTGATTCGACGAGGTCGTTGAATCATTGGAGGAGGAGGAGTGGCAAGAAGAACCATCATACGTTGACGCCATTCAAGTGGGAAATGGTTCGATGATGAGGACTAGGCAGATTTGGTGAACACATGATGCGAGATGATCGTAATGGTGGAGAAATTTTGAGGTATTGAGAAGTCGCGCCGTAGTTGGAGATCGACACCGCTTGATACCAATTTTATACAAATTTTTTTTGAATTTTTGAGAAGATGAAGAGGTTTCTTGATTAGAGGAATGGGAAAAGACATTTTGGGGGCTTAAAGAAGTGAGTGCATTTAATGACATAGTAATGATATTCGATTTGGGATTATGTCATCATGCTTAGTGTAATTATGGCTAATACATAGGCGTCTAGAAGATATGTATACTCATATTATTTTCAAACAAGAAGTTTAAAATTAATATATGATCGATTATTTTGATTGCCTTTATTATGGTATTAATGGGTACAACTCGAGTGTTTAAGATAATGATATAGGCTCTTCTAGAGATAATATGAGCTGTTATTTTACTTCAAGTGAATTGATTGATTAAATTAATCAAGTACAAAGATTGATTGTTAAAGACGAGTTGGGGACAAAAATTACTTGTCCACGCCATATATGATTGTACATGACACATATATAGGAGTTTTTAGAAGAGTGTGTCTTAAGAGATTGTTTCCCAAAGATATTTTGGGAAATTTGATTAAGTCTTTTAATGAATGTGGATACTATCAGCAGGGTGTATTTGGTAATTGCTAAAGTAGGAACTGCTGATACCAATTGTTGTATCCATTATTGGCAGTGTGTTTAAATATCAGCTAAGGTAAGAACAGCTGATACCAGTTGATAGACTCTATTTATAATGGACATCAATCTATTTAAGATTAATAAGGCTTAGTACGAATATTAAATAGATCAAGTAAGTGAGATATTGAATGTGTACCGAAGTGATGTCCGTTCTTCTCTTCCAACGATCTAGGCATTCTATATCTAGAGAAGAGATCTCTGCACGACTTGTTCTCAAGAGTGAGACGTAGCCTATATACAGCAGGGGTCATATCGGCTGTTCACTCCTGAGAAAAGACTTAATATTTGAAAACATTAGTCTTCCCAAGAATTCTTGAATGTCTAACTATCTTGAGGATAGGTCGAGTTACTAGAGATATTTAACAACATTCTTTCAGATTAAGAACCTCATGATAAGATCCTTTAGAGTGTTTTGAATTTAATCTGTATATCAATTAGTTGTTGGTCATTATAATGGGAACAACTAATCATGCCTTTATAACTACAATCTCGTAGGTTACATAAGATTAAGTAGTTGTCATAACTAAGAACACAAAGTGCTGTTAAACTGTCTTGAAAGATTTGATTCAGCAGACACCTTCGTTCAAAGCAGATTTACTAGTAATCTTGATCTTTTAAGCTTGAAGGATAGAGATTGAGTAATAGCATTCCTTGGTAGATTGACATGAAGGTCATGAAACCGCACGCCTTTTATTGAGAGGCTTGAGGTTTTGGCGTAACTTGAATTTAATCATTGTGAAATGATTTAATTCAGAAAGGCAATTATCAGGGAGTCTAAGGATGAAAATTTAAACAGTAGTAAGACACCATAACTCGATATAGTAGTTGTTCAAGAATGGTTTGCTGATGGGGTATCAGCAGAGTTTGTGTCTAGGCAGTGTGACCATTTCATTAAGAACAATTCTTTTAATCACCAGAAGAGAATGGAGGTCATAAAGAATAATAAGTTTGATCAACACACTTTAAGACACATTAGTTCATGCTATCAAAAGAATGCAGACGAGTAGATAAGCATGAGGAAAAGTTGCAGAACTTGTATTCAATAATCCAAGTAGTTTTACACAGTATGTTGCAAGGATCAGCTGATTACAAGAACAATATAACTGGAATTTTGACTGAACTGCAGATTACATGAGAAAGATACATAATGATTCAATTTACAGAAATAAATATATGTTACAAGTTTGTGTCCTAGAAGTCCTAATCCTAGACATTAGATGAGGAGTCATCAGTCAAGGATTTAGAAGGAGTTGGATGATAAGATGGCCGTGTTCTTTTTGATTTCCTCCAACTCTCGGGGGAGGCAGAACATATTCACTTCTTCGGGTCATTATGAGAGCACCGAAGGGTGATGGCCGTCAAAGATGTACTGCTTGGCCCATGAATCCCCTTTGATATTCACAGGGACTTATGGTCGTTGTTAGCGCTTGTCATCCTTGTCAATTCCATATTAGCTACTTAATTCGAGAACCGAATTATCTGCATCGGCCATCTTTGAGGTGATGGTCGGCATACCTACATATAACCAGAAGACTTGTTGCACATGGCAATATATCAAATGTTTTCCAAACATTTGACATTTCTTTTCTGGAATCTTTTCTGTGAAGTACACGTATGCAAGCAGACTTCCAAAAGTGGAATGAGTATGTGCTAATTGATTTTCTCAGTGATTCATCTGTAGACATTTTAGAGTATCAATGAGATTGATAGCTAAAAGTTAGAAGAGAGAATGAAATCACTCTTCGGCATTAATTGATGGCTTTCTATCTTTTTTTTTTTTTTTTTTAAAACTAATTGACTAAGAATGTTCTTAAGTGTTCTGACAACCACGGTTTGCAGCATATAGATCATGCTTGTCAGCAAACTTCTATGATTATCGGACGAGACAAAAGAAGATTTCTTTATCAATTGTTTTCTCAACAAGATTGTGGAACCATAATTAATGATTTCTGGTGCACAAGACTTGAAGCAATTTCTCTCATGTTTGGAAACTGTATATTGAAAAAGATTATGGAAATGATTTTCACAGTTTACGTATGATATTGAAAATGTATTTTTGAGAGAAACTTAGATTAGTTCTTGTGAAGTAACAGAAATAAAATCGAAACAACTTTGAATGAATATGAAGAAATCATACCCCGTTGTTAAGGAATTGCCTTGATCCAATCTCAGGACTTGGATTTAGTAACATTTGTGAGGTTTTGAATCATCGATTTGTGTCTAGTGTAATCTATAGGCAGTTTGTGAGTTTATTTGTAGTAAAGATTGGATGAAGAAGGAGCTCTACTTATACTCACGGAGGTTAGACTGAAGGATACTCAATAATGGAGCTTTACTGTTGATTTGTCCTTCTGATCACGCCTTGGCAGGGATAGGCTGTGAAGTCTAGATATTCTCAAGATTCTTGGAAAGGATTGAAAATGACTGTTTTGTCGTTTTCCAAGATTTTGAAAATAGTCTTAACTTTAATCGAAGCTCAAACTCGAAAAGTGTGCCTCCACCTTTAATAGACTTGAGAGATGATGTGTGATTTTCAAATTAATCACTAAATCCTACCGCAGCGCACGGCTTATCGTATAGTATTTAGGATGTCGATCCCACAGGGACTTTGAATCAAGTACCGAAAATTCGCAACTTAAATTATCTAGACAAATTGATTTCAAGGTTTTCTTGTAGAAATGAACTAAAATTAAACTAATTAGACTAAATTAACTAAGTAAACACAAAATTGGATTTTTGATTGAAAACAGTAATTAAAAGCTTCTAGGATTTCGGTTTACCACAACGACGAATTTATAAACTCCGCAACGATCTTCCCTTACGATAAATGTCAAGTTTTGAAGGCGAATTGCATCAATATAGTTGATTGTATTCTCTCGAACTACTCTCAACCGTGCCTAGCTTAATTCAAATCCGATGTCTCGCTCAATGAATTAAACTAAACCCATTATGTCCTACAATTCAATTAGCCTCTAGAAACTCAATTAACCGTCGTTCTCATGAATTTCTAGTTCGATTTTAGGGTTCCATTACCTACACTTCACCTTTCGGTCCTTCGCTTTGGTAATTGAGATTATCACATAAACATAGGAGTTTCACCTCTCGGTTCTTCACTACCAAATATTCATGCAATTATTAACGAAACTAAAATCGAATCAAAACGGGTAACATTCATATAGTAAACGGAAAGATCGTAACTTCATTCATAAATTCATCGTGGGCTACACCTAATCCTAGAAATAGGAAACTACTCACACATGATTGAAGAAATCAACAAGAACATCATGGGAAACATTATAAAACAACGAAATGAAAATAATAAAATTAAAGAGAGGGAAAGAGAAAGAACTTGTCTCCAAAATGATTCCAAATGATGAAGTCTTCAATCTTCAACTTACAATCCAAAATCTTCCCTAAAAATTGTGTAGAAAAAGATATGAAAAATCCTAGCTTTTTGTAGAGAACGAGAGAGTGTGTCTCTAAAGAGAGAATGCGCTCCTTTTTAATCTAGAGGAGACGAAACGAAAAAGGGGGAAACTCAAGAGTTTCTTCCTAATTTAGACTTAAAATTACACTTGATACTAAAACAGGCGAAATAGTAAATCTGCCCAAAATCGTCGATTCGCGGGTGCGAAAGAAATCGCAGCGGGTGCGAATCGAAGCGCCTTCAACTGGAACACTGCCTTCAAATTCCACTCGAAATAAATCGCAGCCTGCCCACGAACAATGCTAATGGCCCGAACCTCTTCCTTTCAGCTTTAAATCACCACCCAAGCTTAAACTTTGATCCAAAATGCTCCAGGTCTGCACAATTAAGCTCAAAGATAGTGAAATGAACTAAAACAACTAATTTTACTTTGAAATACACATTATTGAAGAGAAAACAAGCCAAAAAAATCCTAAAATATAGACATTTTGTACATTTATCACTCCCCCAAGCTTAAGCTTTGATCGTCCCGAGCAAAGAAATAGATTTCAAAACGAGATAGCCCAGGTCCAAAGACTAGAAAGGACACCATCTCAAGAATGCAAATGCATTACATCATGGAATTATCACTCAAAACCATCGACACACTAGCAAACAAATTCTCATGATTTCCAAGCTAATAAAGTCTCAAACGCTCAATGCAACCCATGAGTCACTTAAGCAAAGAGATGCCTAGCACCCATCTAGCTCGGATTATGCCACCTCATGAATATTAAAGCTGAAATTATCAGGTCAAGGGACAATCTCCATTCAAGCTATCAACTCAATCGACAAGGCACAGGCAAAGGCAGCAACAAGATCATTAGGACTTTATTTAAGCTTGTAACGTTAGGCCAAGGTGAGGGATACAAATGAAGGAATAGATAAATCAAAGCAAGAGAGCATTAAATAAACATGTTAAATACAAACTTGCTCACGAGAAAGTGCTTCACTTTTTTCCAATCCACACACCAATTTCAACAATCCCCAAACTGAATTTCTTGAATAGCTCACCACCAAACAAGTAACATTCCCTTATTTCCTCGTGAGAGATTGAAGAGCACATGCATAACTTTTTCTTCTTTCTTTTCCCTTTTCGTTGGTGCCCTTTTCTTCTTTCTATTTTTCCATTCTTTTGATTCTTTTCATGATTTTTTCAAGGCATGCTAACTTCATTTTCTCTTTTTTTTCTTTGATTCTCTTTTGAGAAATCACCCACCAATTTACATTTTTCCCACAATCACCAACATTTTTTCAACACCCCTTTCTTCTTTCTCTCATTCCACCACAATAGCGTAAACATAGCACATGAAGCATCAACCCGACAAAAGCACACGATAAACACATGATTTCATTTAAAGCTCTCTTGAAGGGTAGGATAAAGTGTTTTAGGCTAAATGGGTAGGTAAATGCAGGTTAATGAAACGAACATCGAATGGGGGACATTTGTGTGCTGAGCACACACCATTCTTCAATTAGGCTCAAGGGGGACACTAGGGATACAATCTTTGCAATGGGTAGGCAAGAAAAGGCTCAAATGGTCACACAAAAAAAGGCCTAAATCATGTCCTTATCACCACAATGCCCATGCCTAGCTTCAATCATTATCAAGCAAAAACTTTAAGAAAAATCCCAAGATATCAAAACTCAACTAAAATATTCACAAGGTAAACATAATACTTCGCTAGATAGCACCAAGAACAATACTAAGACTTTGTGAACAACACGAGCATACAAATTACGCCTAAGATAGAATTAACAAGGGAATCGCTACTTTCTATCAACTAGCATGCAAATGACTCCAAGATTACTCCACCAATGCAATAAACATGCATACTCTACAAGTACCTTCCAAGAACAAAAATGACCAAAACTAGAAGCTTAGGTGTTTCAAAAGCTCAAAATGTCAAAGCTTTAAAATTTTAAAATTATGCCCACAAATTGAAACCCAAACCATCTCTCTCTCCCCCAAGCTTAAAAATCACATTGTCCTCGATGTACAGAAACAGAAGAGATTACCAACAGGGGAAATGGAACGAACTCACCAAATTAGAAGCTGACCGAATCGCTGGAACCTGAAGACTGTTGGTTGGCTTGTAGAGCAGCTAAAATGTCAGATTGGCGCTTTTGCTCTTCCTGGATTGATGTAATTGATGCAAACAACTCCCGAATCAAAGATTAGCTAGAGCACTTATTGATTTTGTAGCCACCATGATGAAAAGAGGTGTAATTGATTTCAAAATCACCAAAAATCCCTAATTTTCCACCTTTCTCTCCCTTGAATCTCCCTAGAAATCCTAATTCCCAAATCCTCTTAATTGATGGGTAGATGGGATTAAACCCTAGGATTAATGTATAAAGAGATGAGGGAGAATGAAAGTTTTGATTCCTAGGTTTTGATTTGGAGATTGGGATGGTTATATAAGAGAGGAATATGAGAGAGCGTGGCTTGATTTGGGTGATGAATGTGGGAAGAGAGAGAGCGACGTTTAGTTTTGGGCAAGGGGTTATTGACGGTTTTTTTATTTCATGGGTGCGAAAAATTCCCACCTTAGGTGCGAAGAGCTGGAGCTACTTCCTCATTCTTTACTTCAATTTCACAGCGAAAAATTTCGCACCATGGGTGCGGCTGTCTTTGTGAGAATTCATATTTTCCACCGCTTCAACTTCATGGGTGCGAAACTTTTCCCACCTTAGGTGCGAAAAAATCTGCGAGAACTTTAATTCCCCATGTTGTAAACTTGCACCCCAAATAAAATTCCCAACCAGGGCATGAACCAATCTGCTCAATAAATTTTCTACCCTCATTTCCACATCATGGCTTCATCGGGTCAAGCCTTCACACCGATCTTGCGATGCAACACAAAAAAAACTACAAAACAAAGTTAAAACAAAACAAATACTACAAGCATAATAATAAAAAAACTAAAAGAGAGAAAAAAAAAATAAATGAAAACGAAGAAAAACACTTGGGTTGCCTCCCAAGAAGCGCTTGTTTTAAGGTCATTAGCTCGACCCCTGTTTTGAATTCAATCCGGAAGTCGTTGTTTGTAAGAAGAGGTATTTGTGGTACCCTTCTTGTTTTCATATTTATCAGCATGCTTCCTTAATCTCCATCCATTTACCTCAACAACCTTAGGCGCATCTCGCCAATTCTCAACATCTTCTTCACGAAACCTCCTTCGAAAAGTACGCTTATCTTGTAACCGTTTGTGTTTGAGTTCTACTCCTGGAGCTTGCTCTTTTTTGAAAGTTTGGGCCATGGAAACAAGATCATTCTTTTCAACTTGTACTTTCTGAAGTGGAGGATTAAAGTTTGCCTCGAGCAAGTGTGAATATGCAACAACATCGCATTCCCATTGCTTTTGAGCTCATCTTTCACACGAAACTATCCAAAGGATCATTAAAGAAATGTTGTTCATGTTCATTTTTCTTTGTTTGATCCACGAATAAATCCGCCACAATAATTCTCAAGAGAAAAACATTTAGAAGCATTTGACAATTCAAATTCAACTTTCTCCTCCTCAATATTCAAAGAAAGCTTTTTATTTTTAACATCCACAATCACCCCAGCAGTGGCAAGGAAAGGCCTTCCAAGAATTATGGGGATTCGAGCATCCTCATCCATTTCTAACACAACAAAATTGGAAGGAATAAAGAACTTACCCACCTTGATAGGTACATCTTCCACTATACCTACCGGATACTTAACAGAACGATCTGCCAATTGTAAAGACATATTGGTGGGCTTTAAATCACCTAAGACCAACTTTTTAAACACAGACAAAGGCATAAGAGAAACACTGGCACCGAGGTCACATAAAGCATGTTCAAAATGCACATTGCCAATAACACAAGGAATTGAAAAGCTGCCTGGATCTTTAAGTTTTGGAGGTATCTTATTTTGAACCATGGCACTAGACTCCTCCGTCAAAGCAACAGTTTCATATTCCTCAAGTTTTCTTTTATTAGACAAGATTTCTTTCAAAAATTTGGCATAAGTGGGCATTTGTGACAAAACTTCTGTAAAAGGCACATTGATGTACAACTTTTTAAGAACCTCTAGAAACTTCCCAAACTGTTTATCAAGTTTCGCTTTAGCCAATCTTTGTGGGAAAGGCACATGCGGCTTATAGGGCGGTGGGGGAATGTATTTAGGTTCTTCCTCATCCTCAGTTCCATTTTCTTCCTCTTTACCTTTCACTTGTTGTACTATCGGTTTAACCTTCTCTTGTTTCTCAAGTTCACTATTTGTAGCCTTCTCTTCTATCACCTTAGGGACATCTAATTCTTTCCCACTTCTCAAGATCACAGCATTACAATGTTCCCTAGGATTGACCTCGGGCTTACCCGGTAACATTCCTTGAACTCCAGAAGATGAAGCAGCTTGTTGTGCAATTTGGGTTTCTAACATCTTATTATGTATAGCCAAATTGTCTACTTTAGATGTTAAATTCCTAATTGCTTCAGTCATGGCATGCCCATGTTGTCTAAACTCTTCATTTTGTTTCTGTTGGGTGACCACAAAATTTTCTAACAAACTCTCCAAGTTCGATTTCTGAGGGGGAGGGTTAAAAGGTCTAGCTTGAAAGCCAGGAGGGTTAAAATTATTTTGAGCTGGGTTGGGATTGTTCCTATATGAAAAGTTGGGGTGATTCCTCCAACCTGGATTGTAAGTGTTTGACATTGGATCATTGAGAGGCCTTTGGTTGAAGTTGTTCAAAGCATTGACTTGTTCTTGAGGTGCAATTTGAGGAAATGAATTTCCTACTTGACAGTCAATTGCTAAATGACCCAAAACACCACAAATTTCACAAGGAAAATTATTACTACTCACAGCACTCACATTCATCTTTTCAATTTTTGAATTCAATGCATCAAATTTAGCAGCAAGCATATCAAGAGTATTAACCTCGTACTTACGACACTTTGTTCGATGAAGTAGCACCTCGATCCTTGGACCATTGATGATGATTGGTCGCCATATCTTCGATCAAAGTGTAGGCATTATCTACACTTTTGTTCATAAGTGCACCACCCTCTGCGTCCATGGAGGTTCTATCATTATATGTGAGCCCGTTGTAGAAAGTCGAACAATCAACCACTTCTCTAGGCCATGATGGGGCTTGCCTAAGCATCTCCTTGAATCTTTCCCATGCTTCATATAGAGACTCTTGTTGCATGAAGGCTGGTAATTTGGTTCCTCATCGAGCCGTCTTGCTAGGTGGAAAGTACTTCGCAAGAAAAGCTTGAGTTAATTGATCCCAAGTGGTGATGGAACCTGGTGGAAGAGAATGCAACCACGCTCTAGCTCGATCCCTTAGGGAAAAAGGGAATAATCTCAGCCTTATTGCATCGTAGAAGCTCCATTGATCTTAAGTGTATCACAATACTCGAGGAAAATTTTGAGATGTAAGTTAGGTTCCTCCATGGGCATTCCTCCAAACTGATTTTGTTGTAACATGGAGATCAAGGAGGGTTTGAGTTCGAAGTTGTTCGCATCAACATAGGGTCTTGTAATACCCGTCGCAAGCCTTGGGCATTGGGCACTGCATAATCTTTCAAAGTCCTATTATCTTCACCATCTTAGCTTCAAAGGTATCCTCGTCGGTTTGTGACTCCTTTTGAAAAAGCCTCCTCCGCTGTGGAAAGTTCTCTCAATTTACGGATCGACTCAAAGAGAATGTCGGCAATTCGAGTTTTTCGCATAAGAGAGAATTAAACAAATAGTAAAAGCCAACAACGAGCACACTAAAACAAATAAGAAAAATAAAACAAAATAAAAGAGTGTCTAGTCTAATCGAATTGCAAATTGGCTCGATATTGATTACCGAAGTCCGACAACGGCACCAAAAACTTGATGTGTGATTTTCAAATTAATCACTAAATCCTACCATAGCGCACGGCTTATCGTATAGTATTTAGGATGTCGATCCCAGGGACTTTGAATCAAGTACCGAAAATTCGCAACTTAAATTATCTAGACAAATTGATTTCAAGGTTTTCTTGTAGAAATGAACTAAAATTAAACTAATTAGACTAAATTAACTAAGTAAACACAAAATTGGATTTTTGATTGAAAACAGTAATTAAAAGCTTCTAGGATTTCGGTTTACCACAACGACGAATTTATAAACTCCGCAACGATCTTCCCTTACGATAAATGTCAAGTTTTGAAGGCGAATTGCATCAATATAGTTGATTGTATTCTCTCGAACTACTCTCAACCGTGCCTAGCTTAATTCAAATCGATGTCTCGCTCAATGAATTAAACTAAACCCATTATGTCCTACAATTCAATTAGCCTCTAGAAACTCAATTAACCGTCGTTCTCATGAATTTCTAGTTCGATTTTAGGGTTCCATTACCTACACTTCACCTTTCGGTCCTTCGCTTTGGTAATTGAGATTATCACATAAACATAGGAGTTTCACCTCTCGGTTCTTCACTACCAAATATTCATGCAATTATTAACGAAACTAAAATCGAATCAAAACGGGTAACATTCATATAGTAAACGGAAAGATCGTAACTTCATTCATAAATTCATCGTGGGCTACACCTAATCCTAGAAATAGGAAACTACTCACACATGATTGAAGAAATCAACAAGAACATCATGGGAAACATTATAAAACAACGAAATGAAAATAATAAAATTAAAGAGAGGGAAAGAGAAAGAACTTGTCTCCAAAATGATTCCAAATGATGAAGTCTTCAATCTTCAACTTACAATCCAAAATCTTCCCTAAAAATTGTGTAGAAAAAGATATGAAAAATCCTAGCTTTTTGTAGAGAACGAGAGAGTGTGTCTCTAAAGAGAGAATGCGCTCCCTTTTTAATCTAGAGGAGACGAAACTGAAAAAGGGGGAAACTCAAGAGTTTCTTCCTAATTTAGACTTAAAATTACACTTGATACTAAAACAGGCGAAATAGTAAATCTGCCCAAAATCGTCGATTCGCGGGTGCGAAAGAAATCGCAGCCGGGTGCGAATCGAACGCCTTCAACTGGAACTTGCCTTCAAATTCCACTGCGAAATAAATCGCAGCCTGCCCACGAACAATGCTGATGGCCCAAACCTCTTCCTTTCAGCTTTAAATCACCACCCAAGCTTAAACTTTGATCCAAAATGCTCCAGGTCTGCACAATTAAGCTCAAAGATAGTGAAATGAACTAAAACAACTAATTTTACTTTGAAATACACATTATTGAAGAGAAAACAAGCCTAAAAACATCCTAAAATATAGACATTTTGTACATTTATCAAGAGAGTAGGTCATTTAAAGGATTTTTACTCCTATAAGTCGGCACATACAAGCGAGCTTATGAAGTGTTGGTTGGCAGATATAGAAATTCAGCCAACTGCAGGGTTTTTAGAAAAACATTTGAAATCAGCTGATAAGAAAAATGCTGATTAGTTTTTGAAAAACCATTTGCATAAAACAGGTCATACAATTAATACAGATATATCAATGAAAGTGCAGTATGACAGGTTATTATGCATTATGTCTGATAATATGTATGAGCATATCAATTCAGCAGACATGAGCACAGGTCATTAGAGAGCAAATAGCTAACCTGTTGTGTGTATGCATGAGAGAAGGTCTTCATCAACTCCTTTGGACTTATCAGCAGATTATTTGCATAGTAGTTCTGAAGTCCAGCAAGTGAGGTTTGGACCTTGAGTGAGTTAAAGGACATGAGTGAATTTTCATAAGCGATCAGCAGTCCTTCATAAATCAGCAGCCATGATGCTATCTGCCGATGGAGAGAGATGTTGCATATTTGACCCTTTCTGTCATATGAGTTCCTGCCTAAAGTACTCATAGAGAAAATTAGCAACATTTGTGAGCTAAAAATAGCTCCAGAAATCCAATAATACAAATGAGACTTAGTAAGCATGACAAATGAATAATTATTCAAAATACAGCTTATAAGTGTAACCCAAGGTGTTAAGAGATTAGGAGCTGGGGTTACTTCCTCATTAAACTCTTTGAACGCGTCTGCTCATAGTTGTTGAAGCACCAATTCTAATATTTGAGCATAGGTTCTTTGAGTGTATTCTTGCCCGGCTGAAGCTTTTCATTGAAGGAAGACAAATTCATCATTGATGTCCTCAGGCTAAGAACTTACAATCTCAGTGATTTTGGAGATGACATATCTTTGATTTCCTTTGAATTTTCTTTGAAACT
This sequence comes from Platycodon grandiflorus, assembly GCA_016624345.1. Classification (NCBI taxonomy): domain Eukaryota; kingdom Viridiplantae; phylum Streptophyta; class Magnoliopsida; order Asterales; family Campanulaceae; genus Platycodon; species Platycodon grandiflorus. The sequence goes on from CM028363.1 coordinate 25,320,014, forward strand.
CTTCTCATTTCATTTGCTCTAAACTTTTATAAAAAGTATTCTTGAGAAGGTGTTGGATTGGAGCAATCGTTAGCCTTATGTCAAGAGAGCATATTTTTGGAAGTGAATCTAAGTAATTCATCTATCAAGTATGAGTTTAACCCATTTGCTAAAGAAGATATCATGGTTTAAGGATAGGTTTATGAAACATGCATAATCCTTAGCAAGTCAATCTTCACTATAGAACTTCTCTTCATGATATCAATGTAATTCTGATATATGATAGATTTTCTTATAGTGATCACATAGTCATCACAATACTCTTTCTCACACGTTTTTGAAAACAAAATTTATTTTAATTTAGAGAAGGTTTTCAAAAGGCTTCCAGGTTTCTCAGTCAAAAAGGTTTTTGTGAATAAAAGATTTTGGAAAAGACTCCTTTTGACTATGCATCTAATCTGAGCAGCAGGATCTAAACTCTCGGGTTGTTAAGCCGGAATAAGGTTAACAGTACAAGCTCGATACCAATTGTTGGGTCCAAGGGTTGCTCGGTGTATAGGCTAGAGGGGGTGAATAGCCTATACTTGATGTATTAAAAATTTCATCCAATTTTTGTATTTAATAAGTCGAGTGGATGAGATGATTAATACAATAAGGTTATCTTCCTCATACTAACGCTTAGCCGAAGTTAGAGTGATCGGACATCCTAGATCGGCGGATGTAGATCATGGACATCTGAATCGGAGATATGAAACATGCGGTTGGAAGATAAATGTTGAACTTAGGCGATGAGAACAAGATTTAGCGGCGGAAGAACAAACGGCATAAGTCAAACAATTTAGATTAAAGTAGCGTAAAGGTTTGATATGAAAGAGAGCTTAACAGTTGACTATAATCTGTATTAGATGCATCATTTACTTTCCTTAAACAGATTGCACATGATAAGACAAATTATACAAGAAAGAGAAATCAAGGCTGAATGTAACAAATATATATATTATATTAAAATTCAGCAGAGGTTTGCTCAAAGGCAAACATGCTTAGTACATCAACCTAGACTCTCTAACCTAGCAATCTTCCCGGAGGTAGAAGGAAAGTGAAATGGGATACAGGGAAGACTTATATTAGAACTCTAATCCTAGCAGTTCCTAACAACCTTGGAGGTCAGTGAAGGAAAGTGCTAGTGTTAGAGTGATGTGAGAAGAGAATATTAGGAGTTGTTCAAATAGCAAATATTTGAACAACTGAGTGCTAAGCACTCGACCAACAATGATGACAACTTATTGCACAATCGGCACGACTTATAATGTAGTATAAGTGCCGATATGAATGCAATCTGGACATGTAAGTTCGGCTCTTCATCGGACATCTTCAAGCTTGATCGGCTTTAACGATCGTAAGATACTTGGTCTCTTTCTTGGATAATGAAGTTGAGGCCACTGAAGAGACTGAGTTCTTCGAAGGAAGAAGAACTCAAATCAACAACAAGGTTGTTGATCAAGCAGAGCTTCTCAGCCTTTGGATTTTCTTTTCTCTCTCTCTCACAAAGTGTCTGTTCTTACACTTGTGATTTCTCACTCTAAAGGAGTGGTTCTGGATTGAGGAAATGAAGATCAATACCACAACCTTTTTCAAGCATAAGCATACACGGCTTGTTCGTATTCACTTGTGCTCTACTTTTGAAATGAGGATGAGAGTCTTCTTATATATGGAGAAGAAGAGGTGACCGTTGGTGTATTGAATAGGTTTAAGCTCGTTGGAGATCGAAACTTGTGATGTAGCGAGTACATCTTTGGATCTGTTGGGCAAAGACCTTCAGTTAGGTTCGTGTCTTGAAGATGGTCCGTGACACAGGCTGGACAGAGTTGGACGTGTCGAGCTTAGCCTGGATGCAGCTGATTGATGTGGACGTTTCATTGCTTTGACGTAGTGCGGCGTCCGTGCTTGGCCTTTTCGGAAATGAAGCTTTGAAGACCGCGAACACGTTCGAAGAGGAAATGTCTATTGGATAAACGTGAAGGTGCAAACATCGATGCGTATCTTGGATTTGTCAGACAAATCTTATAACGGATCTATTTTGACTTGTAGTGCGTTTGAGGAACGACCGATGTTTCTCGTGATCTTATAGTTTCTCGGCAGTTGTTCTGATGAGGGATTTGGCCGATCTTGAGATCCGCCATTATAAAGCTGCGATGTAGAAACGATGGTCACGATGTTCCTCTTGAATAGATATCTTCTCTGCAGGTTGTTCGATGAAGTGCTTTGGCGAATACGGATTGCCGATGTAGAACTGCGATGTAGAGATGACTATTAGGCGTCATAGCTAAAGGGAAATGTCGCTATTGAGACATCTGCCGATGGTCACGTCAGCTGGCAATTTGAAGAGCTTTATTCATATGAAAGTTTGTCATCATTCTGGTAGGACAAAGACTCGGATATGTACAAAGACTTCCTAGTCTAGTGACCTATGCATTGTTTCAACAAGTTGCCACACTAACCGGTACGCAGCCCTTTTAGTCACTTGTGAAACATGCGTTGTAATGGGAACAAACAAATCACTGTGTTGGAATATGCATACATATATATATCAGCTGATTTACAGGCATATTCCTAACAATGGCCTGTACAAATTTGTGTTGTCTGATCATGCTTCTGTTATTCCACATTGTTCTTCTGCTATTTCTGAATCTCATTCTATATATCTCTGGCATTGTAGGCTTGGACGTGTTCCATCTAGTCTTCTTTCTCATTTTAAGATTTCTTGTAATAAAGATGTCAATGTACATGACCCTTGTGATGCTTGTCATTTAGCAAAACAGTGTAGAATCCCTTTTTCTCTCAGTCACAGTTATGCTTCTTCTCCTTTTCTTTTGATTCACTATGATGTATGGGGACCTTATAGACATCATACATATAATGGCTTTCATTCTTTTCTTACATTTGTTGATGACTACACAAGATCAACTTGGACTTATTTGTTTAAATCTAAATCTCAAGTTCTTTTTTACTTACAAATTTTCTTAAAACTGGTTGAGAATCAATTTCATACATCTGTCAAAAATATTAGATCAGACAATGGCTCAGAGTTTTTTAACTCTGAGATCTCTTCTTTTCTTCTCTCCATTGGCATTGAACAACAAAGCTCTTGTGTTGAAACTCCCTAGCAGAATGGGAGAGTTGAAAGGAAACACAGACATGTCCTAAATATAGCAAGGGCCCTAAGATTTCAAGCCAATTTACCTATTAAATTCTGGGGTGAATATGTTTTGACAGCTACATATCTTATTAACAGAACTCCATCTTCTGTCCTTTCTTTCAAAACTCCTTATGAAATGTTGTTTAAAACCTGTCCTAGCTATGCTCATTTGAGAGTTCTTTGCTGTCTTTGCTATGTCTCAACTAATGCTTCATCCAGGGATAAATTTTCTCCTAGATCCACTCAATGTTTGTTCCTTGGCTACCCTTATGTCAAGAAGGCTTATAAGGTGTATGACTTGTCTACTCATAAAATCTTTTCTTCACGAGATGTTACTTTCTATGAATCCATTTTTCCTTTCAAATCTCAGTCTCCTCGTTATTCATCTTCTTCTTCTCCTTCCTCTATGTTTCCCACTTCTTCTTCTCAGCCCTTTATTGATGATGACTTTTCGCCAATATCTCCATCTAATCCTTCTTCTTCAACTCCATCTGTTGATTTCTCTTCTGCTTCTCTTTCTTCTTTATCCTAGCATACTTTACCATCTGTTAGGCCTGTTAGACATAGACATGTGCCAGATAAATATAAAGATTTTACAGGTCTCCCTCCTACATTTATAACCTCATTGTGTTCTGCGGGTACTTCTCTTCTTCCTCTTCCTAACAACATTTCTTATTTTGCAATTTTTCCCAAATACTACTCTTTTATCTGTAATACCTCCTCATTAACAAAATCCCATACCTATAATCAAGCTTTTAAGGATCCTAATTGGTGTGATGCCATGACTGCTGAGCTCAATGCTTTGGAACAAACTGGCACTTGGGAACTAACAGAGTTGCCTAGTGGCAAGAGGACAGTTGGCTGTAAATGGATCTTTACGCTTAAGTACAATGCAGATGGCTCTCTTAATAAATACAAAGTCAGGTTAGTGGCTAAGGTTTTACTCAGACAAAGGGTGAAGATTATTTTGAAACCTTTGTGGCTAAGATGACAACTATGAGAGTATTTTTGGCTTTAACTGCTATTAAAGGTTTGGATTTGTCACAGATGGCTGTGGCAAATGCTTTTCTTCATGGAGATTCGGAGGAGGATGTCTATATGTAACTTCCACAGGGTTATAAACTTCCTGCAGATTTCTCTCAGAAGCATGGTGGTGGTGGTGGTCCTATTGTCTGCAAGCTCAGAAAATCCCTCTATGGTCTTAAACAGGCCCCAAGGCAGTGGTATAGTAAGTTTGCCTCTGCTTTGTTGGCCTTTGGCTTTGCAGAATCCAAGCATGACCACACTTTGTTCACCCTTAAGCAACCTGATTCTTTTACTACTATCCTGGTCTATGTGGATGATATCTTGATTACTGGATCCAGTCTTTCTGTTATCACCTCTGTCAAGTCATATCTCAGTACTCAATTCAACATTAAGGACTTAGGCGCTCTCAAATTTTTCCTTGGTATTGAGATTGCTAGATCTGCAGCTGGTATTTATCTCCATCAGAGGAAGTACGCACTTGATATAGTGTTTGACTTGGGTCTTTTGACAGCTAGCACTACTAGAAACACGCTAATTACTGTCGGACGAATTACTGTCGGATATTTTGTAATTTCTGTCGGATTTCCGACAGTAATTTTAAAATATCTGGCAGGATAATAATTACTGTCGGAACTTATCCGACAGTAAATATACCGACAGTAATATTCGAATATTCTTCGAATATTCCCTTTCCATCCGACAGTAAATACTGTCTGATTCATCCGACAGTAATACTCTAACAATAATACAGGAATATTCTTCGAATATTTCCTTTTAAAGTCTCAGAAAATTGTGATTAGTATTACTGTCGGAGATCCGACATCTCCGACAGTAATTTTATGTTAATTCTTTGTCGAAAATTACTTTCGGAGCTCCGACAGTAATATTGAAAATAAAACCCAAATCGAACAGCTTCTCCCCCCTATTCGCGAATAGTCTCTCTTTTCTCTCTTTCTCTCTCATCAGTTGAGCCGTCGTTTAGATCTCAGCAGCCATCTCCATCCACCACCGTCTCCGTCCACCACTGTCGCCATCGCCGTCGCCATTGCCATCTCCCTTTCACTCACACACACACACACACACACACACACACACACACACACACACACACACACACACACTCTCTCTCTCTCTCTCTCTCTCTCTCTCTCTCTGTTTCCCCGTCTCCCTCTCTTTCTCTCTCTATCTCACTCTCTTCTCCATCTGGCCACGCCGCGCCGGTTGTCGCTCTCTGGCCACAGGTAATAGATTAAACCCTTTTCATTTAATTTGTTTTTTTCCCTTTTTTAGTTTATTTATTTATTTAATTTTATTGTTAATAGCACCGCCACGGAAATTAGATTGAACCACCACTGCCATGCCGGAACCACCACTACCGCCCTTTTTTCAGCATTTGTCCCTCCAATTTTCAGGTAATCTATATTAATTTTGTAATTTTTGTATATTTACATATTTTCTGTTTTTGATGTAATTAATCTGTATTTTTTTGTTATTAATTTGTAATTAATTTTATTGTAATTAATCTGTATTTTTGTAATTAATCTAATTTTTTTTTCTCTTTTTGAAACTTTTTGTAAATAATCTGTATTTAGTGTGTGTACTGTGTATAGGGGGTTGTATTATGACTAATTAGTGGGGGTGGGAGTATTTTTGATCAATTTTGATGAACTTGTAATTTGCATGTTATTTTACGTTTTAAAGGATTTAGTTGGGATATTTATGTTAGTTATGATTTAGTTGTGATACTTATGTTATTTTTGTAATTTGTATGCTATTTTTATATTATAAATGCCTCAGTGTATTAGATTTGTATGAAATTGTTGTTTAATAGGGATGTTTGGTGTATCAGCATATCATAAGTAAATAAAATGATCAAATAAGCGTGTATGCGAACAAAATAGTGAGAAGACTTAGACTTGTAAATAAACAAGGCTAACACTACTAGGTTAGTTCAATTATTTATGTAATTGATCATTAGTTGCATAGTGATCAAGATTGTTAGATTGGGTTAGTCTATCTAGATTGGGTTAGTCTATCTAAATCCTAAACTTTAAATCCTAAACTTTAAGCCTTAAACTTTAAATCCTAGTTATCACACTCATCCTCCAATGTGCAAATAGATTTGATGTTTTTTTTTTCTTATATTTCGTTCTAGAAAGTTCAAGTCCAAGAAGTCAAACTAAAATTATTATCAGACATATTCCAAGTGTTTGGCCAAAGGCAAGTTCAATGTAACGTACGCGCATAACGAAGAAATCGTAATTGACAAGAAAAACAATTAAATACCTTCCAAAAGAGCCAAATATTCATTACTCCACTAACAAAGAAGAAATATATATATATATATATATGTATATATATATATATATATATATATATATATATATGTACTGGACAAGTCTAATTCATCCTATAAGGGGTCTTACTCTTACCCGGACCTCATCTATGACTATGACCGACCCATATACACAAAAAAAGGGTTCTACCTATAGCCAGCCAGCCACTCCAATCTCCACAAAGCAATATTTAATAAAGACCCACTTTCTATTATTAATGTGAGAACCTCAACCCACCACCACAACCTTAAACCCTATTTAAACCCTATTTAAACCCGGCCTAAACCATATCTAAACTCTAAACATTATCTAAACCCTACCCTAATCCTATTTTATAACGATTTGAGTCTTAACAGGCTGTTTTAGAAGGGTTTGAGTGTAAATAGGCTGTTATGAAAGGGTTTTGAGTTTAAATAGGCTGCTTTAGAAGGGTTTGAGTGCAAATAGGTATTTTAGAAGGCTTTGAGTCTAAATAAGTTATTTTAGCAGGGCTCTGAGTATAAATAAGTTGTTTTAGAAGAGGTTTGAGTGTAAATAGACTTTTTATAACGATTTGAGTCTTAATAGGTTGTTATAAGAAGGGATTGAGTTCAAATAGGCTGTCTTAGTAGGGTTTGGGTATATATAGGCCGTTTTTATTGTTTTCTTATAAATTGATCATGTTATACCTTAATATATATTGTTCGCTAATTTTAATTTATTATATTTGTAGAATCGATACTATGGTACCGAGATACCCTACACTGATTTATTTGCTGCGACCCACACCACTCCTGCTCCTCCTGGTGCTGATTCGCCGTTTGTCTTTGTCGATGAGACAGCAAAGAAAGCATTTGTAAGTATTACTTAAAATATTTTAATTTTATTTTTTTTATTAGTTAATTAAAATGTTAATATTAATGTTTTTATGTTTTTGTGACACAGGATGACTACAAGGCGAGTATGGACACGCAGGTCGCCGAGGGGCTTGTCCAGATGACCCCTAGGAAATGATGCCCTTTGTTGGCAACATTTGGCATTCGGTGACTGCGGAGTCACGGAAGAAGAGGGGAGATCGCCTCTACGGCTTTGGTGACCACGACGTCGCTGTGTTGAGACCAGGCAGATCGACTTCTTCCTCGGCGACCGCGTCTTCTGGTCCTCCGCACCAGTCAGCTACTAAGCGTGCCCTGATCGAGAAGACGCATAATCTTCAGCAGCTAGTACAGCAGCAGGCCGAGGAGGTGCAGCAGACGCGACAACAGATGCAGAAGCAGGCCGAGGAGGCGCAGCAGACGTGACAGCTAATACAGCAGCAGGCCGAGCACCTAGAGCAGCTGCGACGACTGTTCATGGAGCAGCAGCAGCAGCCTACTAGGTCTTCGATTGTCCGTAATTTATTTGACCCCCCTCCACAGTAGACACATTATTTTAGTATTGTAATATATTTTAAATTGTATATATATTAATTTTAATTTAATTTATCTTTTATTTGTTAATTATAGTTTATTGTTGCAGTGTTGTGTGTGTGTGATTGTGTATATATAATTGTTATATCAGGTGAATAAAAAAACCAATTTCAAAATTTATTTTTTTTATTTTTATTTAAAATTACTGTCGGAGCTCCAACAGTAATTAAAAAGTTTTGCTAACATTACTGTCGGAGATCCGATAGTAATTCCAAGTTAAAAATAATAACGGTGACCATTTTCTGTCGGACCTCCGTAAAAAATTTAACGGTAATCTGACAGTAAACTAACGCATTGTTAATGACCGTTATTGTATCACTGTTGGAAAATCCGACAGTAATTACTATCGGAGTAAAATCCGAAAGTAATTACCGACAGTAATTATTGTTGGAGAGAAATCACTGTCGAAGGTTTACTTTCGAATACTGTCGGAGCAGTTCCGACAGTAAAATGTGTAATTACTGTTGGAATTTTTCAATTACTGTCGGATTTCTCTGACAATTATAACGTGTTTTCTAGTAGTGTAGGACTTCCAAAATTCCCATGCAACAACATCATACTTTAGCCTCAGACAGTGGTTCTCTTTTGCCAGATCCAATGCAGTATAGGAGATTGGTTGGCAAATTGGTGTATCTCACTACTAGGCCAGACAACACTTATGTTGTTCATATTTTGAGTCAGTTTCTAGCGAGTCCAAGAGAACCTCATTGGTATGCAATTCTGTAGTTGGTCAGGTATCTTAATGGGAGTCTTGGCTAGGGTCTTCTCTACCCTACTTCTAGTTCTCTTTCTTTATCCATTTATTGTGATGCTGACTAGGCCTCTTGTCACTACAACAAAAAAGGCCTTTAACAACGTTTTTAAAACGTTGTTATAGGTCTTTAACAACGTTTTTTGAAACGTTGTCTTATCCAACGTTGTCTTAGGTCTAAGACAACGTTTTTAAAAAAACGTTGTCTTAGCTCTAAGACAACGTTTTTTAAAACGTTGTCTTAGAGCTAAGACAACGTTTTTTTAAAAACGTTGTCTTAGACCTAAGACAACGTTTTAAAAAAAACGTTGTCTTTGATAGATAAAACAACGTTTTTAAAATGTTGTGTTAGAGCTAAGACAACGTTTTAAAAATGTTGTTTTATCTCTCAAAGACAACGTTTTTTTTAAAACGTTGTCTTATCTATAAGACAACGTTTTTAAAAAAACGTTGTCTTATCTCTAAGACATTTTTTTTAAAATGTTACAACGTTTTGGAATAAACGTTGTATTAGAGGTCTAAGACAACGTTTTCAAAAAAACGTTGTTTTAGATCTCTAATACAACGTTTTTTTGAAAACGTTGTCTTAGACCTCTAATACAACGTTTTTATTGAAATGTTGTCTTAGATCTCTAATACAACGTTTTTAAAAAACGTTGTCTTCGTTTTTTTTTTTTTTTTTTTAAATCTCAAATGGTTTTATTTTATTTTTAAAATCCATGGCATTTTTTTAATCCCATTGGTTGCCCATTCCCATCCCGTCCCGGGACTATTGGGCGATCTTCTAGTCTCACCAAAAATAAATGAATTAATTGAACGAGATGATTTATTTCTATGTAACTAAAGAGAATAAAAATATCAAACATAACAAAATTGAAATTTGCAAATTAAAGAAGTTTTTGTATTTAAGATGCAAAAATTCTTCATAAATACAGGAATAGTTTCAATATACCAAGATTATACATTACTTGTACAACATTATATGGACAAGAAAAAATTACAAAATTGCACAACACTTTGGGAAAGAGAGCACATATTTGAGAGCAACACATCAGTTACACAATCACGCAAAGATATACCAAATTGGAAAGAGTCCAGACACGATTTATGTTTGAAAAGCAACAGTGTCCAGCCGCACAACTTTCATATTCTATCTGACAACGGGTAGCCCTGTTGTAATTAAAAATGCAAATACTTATATCCAGAACCTAGGGCATATAAGAACAACAATAAAACCAACATAAATTAACCCAAGTTGTCGGCTTGGTATAATGAATCTAACAACCATTGCACAGATAAATGTACTACCAAGCAAATGTGCTTAGGACTTTCCTTGACGAGCAACAAATTAAAATTCTACCAAATGTGAAGATTCTACCACACTAATCCATCTGTAACAACTAACTAGCCACTATATGCAGTTGTTAAATGATACCAAGAATGTAAAAAACAGTGATTTTCAAAAACATGTGAAACATATGCAGCACCCTCTTAGACCATATCAAGGAAAATCTCACGAAATGCTATGTTAAAATGAAATAGGAACACTGCAACCACATGGCAGTCGAACACAGTTCAAGTTGCGTATATAACCAAGTACATGTTATTTTGAACATTCTTCGTCAAGCATCAAACTTCAAATTTCTACTCAGCAAAAAGATTCCGTCGTATTAGTACACTAGGAACAAGGCACTATATGCCCTTAAAAGCGTAACAGGCACGCACAAAACCGTGGATATCAAGAAGTCAAAATGAGTAACCATATGGAGCATATGCACAACTTCTTAACCATATAATAAGGAAATATCTCACGATATAATAAGTTAAGATGCAATAGCAACAACGCTTTGCTAACAACTACGCAGCTCAAGGAATTCAATGAAAATCCACCATACTGGCAAGGGTATGTACCTTAGGTCCCTTTACAGAGAGATAATCCCCAACACGCATCTCACGGAAATGGTGTGACATCCGTCCTTGTGGATACATCTACTTTTGCAAAAAACCACAATGAATACAAAATTAGACAAGATGTTCACCCTCAAAACGTGGTAGCGTGAACAACCAACAAACGTAACCTGTCAATTGAAGAGTGTGAAAAATACCTTTATAACCTTAATACTTGATCTTGCATCTCCCAAAAACAATATGCAGAAATTATAAGCACAAACTAAAAAGTTCACTTCACCAGCAAGAACACAAACCAAAAGCCAAAGATGGTTCCTACATACTTCTACACCAAGTCTCAGTTTACAGAATCTAATGGGTATTCCCGTATCTTGGAAGAAGCAAATCCCAGTTTAACACAAACACATGGGATCAGAAATAAAATGTTAAGTATTCATACATTCTGAATGGTAATCATGTAAAATTGGTGAAAAACTGAAGTTCATAGGAGACTGAGTACTATTAGGGCCTCCAAATTTGGCAATCAAAGCTTCAGCTTGGCATAGAAATGAAGAATAGATCATGAATGACGCGAACCTATAAGTATGGAAACAAGATCTAATAAATATGTCTAGATTAATATGAGCTAAAATGTACTTCTAAATTTCCACTCTATTACTGTATTATCAATCTTATGCCCCAACTGAGTTCACGGGAGACTAAAGCGTTACACACTGTCAATGAAAACAGAAAGGCATAAAACTGGACTACAATTTGAGAATTAAAGAGAATGAGCATAAGGAAATGAGATTCCGATACAAGGACGTTCACAGTGAGATAAGCAAAATAAGATTCCCCTCTAATTTTATGCCCAAATCTACGATAATAGACAGCCCTTAACCTCATGATCGGGGTGGGTGTGATTTATGCAAAATTAATACGATTAAAGACGGTAGTAAACGAAAAGATATGAAAACTCACAGCTTGCTCGCGAGGCCCCGGTTCGACATGGAATCCGCGTCGCGATAGTGATAGCGAATCATCTGCTTTCTGCTCACCAAGCTTGAATTCCTTAAAGTTCTCGGAATCTAGGCACCCTATTTAAAGCACACCCATTCAATTTATCAGTTTACAGAAAACTCGCATGAGATGAACTACTAGTTAAAACACACCTGCTTCATTACATTCAGCAAAGCATATATCAAATCAATATTCAACAGAAATCTATTCAGTTTTAAGTAATAAAATCTCAATATTAAAAACTATAACTTGCAACATGTTGTGAATAAGTTCTTAATAAAAAATGGTATTCATATTAATATACTGACTAACTTACCTAAGCAAAGGCTGTTGGTTCAAGACGGTCAACTGCGACAAACGCTCAAAATTGTATTTCTCGTCAAACATGCTAACCATAAGTAAAACACATCATGTCAAATCTTCAATGAAAATACAATTTTAACATGCTAAAAACTAAATATCGACGCAATCCTGAAATAAGTACATGTACATCTGTTTTATTTTACCAACAAGCTGAACCTTCATTGGTACAGTGCACCTCTTATAAATGAGTTCATGCTAAACTTCTCCAGACGAAAATTAACTAATATTGGCTGGCTGAATAAACAAAAATCTATTTTGTCGATTTTATAGTACCCCTATACAACAAAGCTGCAAAGAAGCAAGTGATGAATTACCGGTCTACAATAAAGGTCGTGGTCCAACTTGCCGATGATAAAACCGAGATTGAATTGACCAATTACCTAGAGAACACAAAGGAAAAAAATATCTACGACTTATCACCAACATACTTTCTGCGGCCTGTTGTATAACCAAGATGAGGCATGTGCAACAAGCGGAAGAAGTACCTTCATACGGCCGAAGTCACCCTTTTTGAATAGCTTTTCCAATTCAATTGTAGCTGCTGCCTAGAGCTCTTTCCTTTCCCTCTTCATTTACCGGTTGAGAAAGCTCAAGATTTGCAACCTTGTAGCACCTATGAGATTCAATGAAGCCAAATCAATTAGAGCAGTTCTACATTACTTTTCTACTACAAAGGATGTCAATGGTTTAGAGACCTTTTAGTCTTCAATCTTCCACCCTTACTATTGCTTGCTCGGATCTGACGACCTCCGTTGCCTCCTAGCTTTTAGGTCCTCAAACTGAACGCAATGTAGAACACATTTTCGATCCAAGAAAGCATTGGAGATGTATCTAATACTTCTTCCAAGACATTGGTGGCATCTCTAGCGGTGCGAGCTGAATCGCAAGAAACCTTGGTTTCTCTACAATTTCTAGGTCCTAAATTTGAAATATTTTGACTTAGAAACTTGAGCGAAACAGAACTAGAAGTAATTACAAATCCCGGCATTTTTCAATTCTATTTATACAAGATGTTGTTTCAACCATCAGTTGAACTTTTATAAGCAGTGACCCTAACTAGAAGTAGCGTCGGTGATGGCATTTACTCGGGACATTTTGTTCTACTTATGAAGGATGTCACCTCGGCCATGAGTTAAGCTTTAACGAAAGCTCGTATTGTTTCACTAAAAGCAAATATATTGAAGATAAAAACTTGGACCTACCTCTCCAAATTCTCCAATGTCCATGACGACTTTAGAAGAACGTGAAACATCGATTCAATAAAGTGCTTCTCCACCATAGAGACTTTAGAAGGCTCGGCGATTATTGTCAACTTCACTAGAGTGTTTTTCGGTGTGAAACTTCAATAGTGTGGTCACCCATGCTCTGGTACCCTGGAGATCTTGAAAATTCATTAAGAATTTTAGAATCATCATTCACTGACTGGTGGAACGTAGGTCCATTTCTTAGAAGAGGAACTTCAGATCATACAATACAATTCATTTATTGATGCCAAATTCCTGAGGTTGAGCAGATACTTCATTAATTTTCTTGCATTTATATATTGCCTTGAATGCAGATACTTCATTAATTTTCTTGCATTTATATATTGCCTTGAATGATCTACACAGCTAGTAGATCACAAACTTCCAGCCTACTCATGAGCAAATACTAAACAACAGATTTGCAAAACTATTTCAGCATGGAATCAGAAAAGAATCAAGAAACACTGCTACTAAATCTCTCAAATATATCAACCAAGTACTATAACTAGTAGAGTTTTTCAAATTAGCATGTACGGATGTTGTAGCAAATCAAGCAATCGTGCCAACAGCAGAGTTCTCATAACAAAGTGCCAACATTTGACTACTGTAATGCACATAATTTCAGCAAACAAGTGTAGCCAATTTGGTACAAAAAACTTAGAATTGACAGAACCAAAAACAAGTGTAGCAAACAAGTGTAGCCAATCTGACAATCCTGCAGTTGCACAAAGCATTAGGATCCAAAAGTCAATTTAATACATCTACCAGAACTAAAAACATGGTTGCTCAATCATAATAATGGAAGGGGATATCTCAGGAGGAAGGGGGTCCTATTTCCGGACATATATAAGGAGTATTAAGGTACAACATCTTGAATAAATTTACAAGCTCGGACACAACCCACCCCATCCTTCGTTACGTGGGCAAACAATAATGTGACGATTATATAAATGTAGGCGATATTCCCGGACCAAGTCCGAGAAGCTCAACATTGCTTTTGCCTCAAAAGGAAACTACAAATTAGCTCATAAGATCCTAAAAGGCAAACTACATAATACATATCCTTAATTAATGGCCTTTGAGTAATTTCCTTTTATGCGAAAGAACCGTCCAAATATGAGGTGAATATCGGTCCATAATGAAGCCTCATAGTTCATAAAGAGAGAAAAATATCTTCAAGAAAATAATTTGAGAATTTTAAGACATAATATATTAAATATACCTTCCACTTTGGTTTTCCTTGTTTCTGAGAAACCTCGTCAATGAACGATGCTAACTCACTAAACATTATTTCACACACTACCGATGCGAGTGGCCAAGAGCCATAGTTCTGCATCTTTGCAAGCATATGAAAATAGTTAGCTGGAAATGAGTGAAAAATTAAGATGCATATCAATGTAACAATATCGAGACTTACTACATGAGCTTCTAAACAGCAACTTTACCTGCACTCTATAGTTGACTTTCTAAAAACAAGAAAATGTAAACTGGATCAAGTATGTGGAGTTCAGGTTGGATAGCATGTTGTTGATTAAGACTTACTACATGAGCTTCAGAACCAGATTTTAGTGAGGGAAAGATTAGATGGAATAGTTCTCTGGTTGTAGCTGAACCACCACCTTCCCTTCCAGGTGGACAGGAACAAGCAAACATTGCGTACATCGCCCCGATCTAGTCTCTGTCGTGTCCTGTGGTGATGAGATTTTCCCCCAACTCAACGGGTGTGATATGAGCAAGACGAATAACCTCTAACACGCAAGTAATTTGTTATAACAAGAAGTCATTTGTTATAACAAGAACATCATCATAAAACCAAACATGGTTGCTCAATCATAATAATGGAAGCTAGAAAACAGACAGAACATACCGGAACTTTGTAATGTTGTCTTAGACCTCTACCAGAACTGCCAAGCACGCCAAATGAGTTGCTTTCATCTAACAAAACACGGAAGCGATACTTCTCCTTAAGTCGATGATCTCATCTAATGGAGCAATTTGGCCGAATTCTACAAATTGGACAAATTATAAAACATCAACGTGACTCTTTTGTCGGCGACTTATAAATAACAAGGTCAAGTTTATCGGTTGAGTTGGAATAAAATGTAAGGATACCGTAACGACTTGTTATCTTGAGTGACTTTCTCTAGAGTATCTCTTAGAGACTCCATGTTATTATGCTTGAAGTAAACTATCGTACTTCTAGACAGTACAAGCCATTTTGTATTCCCGGACGCCCTCATCTCTGGAAGAGCAAGAACAGACTTTTAGAAGGGATTAATTATACCTAAAGCTTCATTCCCATCTTCTCTCATCCTTATCAAGAAGAACATGCCAATGTATAGAGGAGGGAAGACTAATATGTCAATGTATCAATTAGCAACTAAGGGGCAAGATCGGCTTACCAACTCTCTCATCGAAATTGAAAGCACTAAACTCTAAAGTCAGCAACACCAACTCTAGACCAAGCTCATACCGTAAAAGAAAATAAAACGAGCAAACAATATTAGAAATCAAAAAGGAAATGAAGGATCTTATGCCTAGGAAAAAAAGTTAACAAGAAAAAGGAAATAAATGGTCTTATTACCTTAAACTATTGTAGGTAAGTGAACTCCTTTCCCTCCTCCTTTATCCGGGCTTGGGACCGGCAATGCAATGCTATATATAGCAATTACATTGGCGGAGTTAAAAGGGGTTAGTTACCTAAGTGGTGCATGAGTTCCTAAAATGCAATTATATAAAATAGCCAAAGCAATTAATAGAAGACTTTAACATAGATTAAGATCCTAAAAGTTGAAAATAAAAGTCCTTGACCAAAATATGTACATCCAGTGAGCCATACTAAAAACCAAGATTATCCTAAACGATGAAATCCTTATGCCATGCAACAAGACTTCCAATTGCATCCTCGATCACCAACATGGTGAGTTAGGCCTCCACGGTGGAGCCTTGGGATCTAAAGCCACCTCGACCCAAAGCTTCCAAACATCTTTTCCAAGGGAATGTGATGTGCCACATCATTAGGATCCATGGATGCTATTTTAGCCTCTCGCAACAGCCGTCTTTTGCCAATTCAATAGCTTGCATTTGCTACCAACATTGGCATTTAAATTAGTACTACCCACAATGTGGGAGCTACCATTTTGTGAGTGAGGGGAGGGCATCTTGCCATTTTCTGAGCGAGGGGAGGGCGTCTTGCCATGTTGTGAAGCGATAGTCTGTGGACAAACACAAATGAACATGTAAGTGACAAATTAAAATAAGTCTCTAAAACAATGTGCTTTATAGAATACTTGCCTGCATCAATAGATTTTTTAGGTCTGCCAATTGAGTCTTCATTTCAGAAACGGTATTCTCTAGTGCTTGCACTTTCTTAGAGCTATTGATGTGGACACCTACTTGAGAAGGGGTAATACCAAATCCCATCCCTCTAACTCTTCCATTCCGTTCGGGTCCGAGGGCATGAGAGAGTGCATCATCACCGGTAATGAATTCCCGGAGAAGTTTGCGAGGAATTGAATTCTTTAATTTTACTCTAGAAAATTTATAAACAATAGAGTAATAAGATATAAAGAAGTCAAAACACAATTAGAAAATAGATCATTAATAAAAATGTACTCTTACCACACAATCAGCGATAAAAGTAGTTGGTACTTCCCCATTCTTTTTAGTGTGTGCTTTACACCAAACCTCGTCTCTCCTTATAAAATTATTTGGATTTTTCTTTCTCTAAAAATGAAACATTATTTCAAGCACAAGACAAACTATAAACAGTCATTCATATGTTAGTAGGTTCATATAAAGTTACCATCTCATCTTCTAGTCGGGCATACCCCTTCCTACTCATAGTGTGTGGGGTTTCATTCTTTGCCCTGATATGCTTGAACTTTTTGCTCTTCACCTACACCAAAAATTCAATTGTAAACAAAACATACCTTGCCAAACTCATTAAATAAAAACTTACAGTGTACCTCAAATTCATCAGAAGTTTTTTCAGCGATAAAATTGTTCCAGTCTTGAAGAGATCTTATATTATCTGGCTTAAGGCTAGCATACATAGACTCCTTATTTGGGAGTTTAGATGCATTTCTAAGTGATGTTATTAGCTTAGACTTATACTCCCTCCAACGAGTACCCATCAATTGAATACAAAGCTTCTTGAATATGTCGTCGACCTTAAACCTCCCCTGTAAAAAAAGCATAACATCAGATATATATATATATATATATAAAACATTAACATGTGCACTTCAAAAGTTATGTTTAAACTTGAGTTAGCTATATAATTAATACCAGGACACATGTCCACAGATCATCCTTCACTTTTTCTTCAACTTTCCTCCAATCATCAAAAGTAACGGGTACAATATCTCGTACCAATGCACCTAAGTACGAAGATAACTTCTTTGAGTGCAACCCTATAGGCTGTCCTCTTTCATTGAACTCCACTTCTGCTCGAGTATTAGGAGTTAAGCTGAGTGTTTGCATCCTTGTTGGACCTCTTTTCCTCTTTTCTGGTCTTTGCCCTTCTTCAATAGGTTGATTGAGCACCTCGTTAGATGTAGAAGGCGGGGGAGAAGGCATTCCTTGCACTGTCGAATTTTGGTCAGGAGAGGGATTAGAACCTCTTTCGAAATTCTAATGCCTTCATTACCCCGTTGTTGCGCAATTGCAATGGCTGCTAGTCTTAATTTTTTAGTGCGCTTCTTCCCTTGTCTTGAACTCTGTATAGTCATTATCCAATATTGAGTTAGAACACACACATAATAATATATATATATATATATATATATATATATATATATAACATATATTGTAGTATTGAAGATAGAATCAAAAACCACGATGATGATGATTTATACAACTTAGACAACTTGTGATATTTGTCACATCATTTTAGATTTCTATCGCTTAATGAACTTATGACTAATTTTGTGAATGCTTTTGTAATTTTCCAGGGACAGTACATTGTATTGATAAGGACAGCTCTTGGCCTGACAAAGTTCTGGTGATGGTATTTTTAAGAGCCCAATTTTCAGAACTGAAGTCTTCTTTTGTTTGCGGACTAAATTGTAACAATGCGAAGCAAACTGTTAACAGCGAAGCATAATGTGGTGTTTAGCATTAGGGTTAAATGCACTAGTGATTCTTGTACTTTACAATTTTCTAGCGTTAGTCCCTATACTCAAAAAGTGCAAATTTAGGTCCAAAGTACGCTAGTTTTTGTTCGTCCGCGATCCCTCCGTTAATGGTGTACATGCAGATCAAGATACATAACATGAATATATAATATAAAGTTGATTCGTCTTACCTCCTCTTGCCCACTAGCCATATCGATGATGATGGTAAGTCCACGTCACTTATCTAAAGATCCACCTATTCAAGCAAATTTTCATGGATTAAATATTGGTTCAACATCGAATGATATAAGAAATATACTCATGAAAAAGAAAAGATTATAGAGATCAAAGTATTTTAACCAATATGCCATCACAACTCGTAATTAAAACCATATACTCATAATAAAAGAAACATTCATAATTTTTACCAATATATCGTCACAACCCGCTCTTACACAACTACCATCTTGGTCGTCCATGGTTCTATCGAGCAAAGTTGCATCTAGTGGCTTATAAGATGATTCATCATCCTCATCGTGACTCTCATCATAGATTTCCAAATCATGGTAGCCTCTTGGTGGTGGCCTCACCACGACTTGCCAATTAGATGATTTGTTTTCTCTCCAAGAAACACTTGGGAGGCTTGTGTTGCTAATATAAAAGGATCTCCTTTAAATTGATCTTGAAATTGGTCAAAGTTAACTAATGTAAATCCATCTTCAACCTTCACTCCATGATATATATTCGCCCGCCGCACTTAAATAAAGGAATTTGAAATTGTAGATAGTCCAACACAATAATGTCACGCAAGATCCCATAGTGACCGATTGTACTACTACTAGATTCTTCATTGTCATTTGACGCAGATCTACGTATTGTAGTTGCTTCGAGTGAAACACCACTATTCTGTGTGGACTTTTCAGTTGCCTTCGTGCGAAATCGACAACCATTTATAATAAAACCGAATAGGAGAGTGCTTGCTTTCTAGGCCAATATGATAGCCACTTTATTGTTTCGTAAACATCTCCGTTGTCATTTCGAGTTTAACTGTACATGTATTCAAAATTATAAGATATTTATTTGTAATATGTAAACTAACATATTGTGCAATTAAATAGCAACAAAGTGTTCAAAAACCTTATCCGTAAACCAATCACGAAAGTCTCGAATGCTTCTTTGAAAGTTCTTCATCGAGAGATTATCATGTAACCTCTTCAACTCTTCCATACGCATCCTAAGAGAAAGAAAGAGTGAAAAACATTCATGACAAAGAAACTGGGCAAGTTTTTATTTAACTTAAACTTACTCTTCATATGGTTCCACTTCCGTAGTATTAAACAAAACATATCGATGAGCATTCTCCATGTCTTCAACAGACAATATAATATGTTCTCCTTTGGAAATCGGTCGTCCGTCAAATATTCTATCATCTTGACAGTCCTCATTACGATTATGTGTTTCACCAATTTCACAAGCTTTCTTGATATACCGATCGCAATATCTCATGCACTCTTCAAAGAAGATAGCATTCACATATGCATCCTTCTGGACGTGAAGGATTTCTAACACTTTCCTTGCATGTCTTCATGAATCTAAAGAAGATCGAATAAAAAGGTGAAGACCAACTACAAAAAGTAATTAAAAAAATGTTTGATGAATGAATAGAATACGAATACCTTTCAAATGGATACATCCAATGGAATTGATTTGGTCCACAATAATGTGTTTCCCGTCCTAAATGTATTGGCAAATGCATCATGATGTCGAAGAAGGAAGGAGGGAAATATCTTTCAAGCATGCACAATGTCTCAACAATTTCTTCTTGAACAACTTCTAGCTTTTCTGTATCAATCGTTCTTTGACTTATATCATTGAAAAACGAACATAGTCGTAATATCGCATTTCTTGGCCCTTTAGGTAAAATTCCTCTCAATGCTACAGCAATATCTGCTGCATTAAAACATGATAATCATGAGACTTGAGTCCAAATATCTTGTCTTCTTGTGCAAAACAATTTGCAATATTTGAGCTATATCCGTCAGAACCTTCAAATTTCTTAATCGCCAATAAAAGGTCTCCATCTCTGAACTTGTTAGAGTATGCTGTGCCGGTGGAAGGAACATCTTATTATTCTCTTCAACCCTTGGGTGCAAATCTGACCTAATTCCCATTTTTTCCAAGTCTTTACGAGCATTAAGACCATCCTTTGATTTTCCTTTGATATCAAGCAAAGTGCAAACTAAACTCTCACCGCAATTCTTTTCAACATGCATTAAATCTAAACAATGACGTACCGGCAAATACCGAAAAAGAAATTGACATAATGTTATTGACTAATAAACTCTACAATTTTATTAAAGTATTATTAAAGTCTAAAAATGGTTTACCTCGTGATAAGGCAACTCAAAAAAATTGACTTCTTCTTCCACATGAGGCCTTTCACGACTTTTTTCTTTTAGTCTTCCTCTTCCTCTTCTTGTGGCCCTTACCTTTTTCCCGTCCTTTTTTGTTTCTTCATCATTGTTTATTTCCTCCCCTTTTCCAAAATCATTTTTAATATCACTAACAACTTTTAAAATTTCGTAACCACCATTATTTGAGGCTTGCCCTCTTCTCAATGGTTCCATCAAACCAACTCTTCTTCTTTCGATAAGGATGATTGGATGCAAGAAATCTTCGATGACCCATGTACGCACATTTGTTGCTGTAAGGTAGCCATATTGAACAAGTATCAACACCACAAATAGGACATGCTGCCTTACCCTTTGTAGTACATCCCCATTTCCATAAGTGGGAAATCATTAATTGTCCACATCGAATGGCCCTCAAATTGAACATGCTCTTCTTATATGCATCGTACACCTCAACCCCACTTATCCATAATTCTTTCAAGTCTTCAATGAGTGGCCTTAAATATACATCAATATCATTTCCTGGTTGCTTCGCCCAGGGATTAACAAGGTTAACATCAAGTTCTCTCTTTTCATGCATAGCCATGGGGAAGGTTGTAATTAACAAGCATCACGGGCCAACAAATGTATGTGGAACTTAGATTACGATAAGGATTAAATCCATCGGTAGCAAGTGCGAGTCTTAAATTTCGATGATCGATGCAAAATCGTGCCAATTACTATCAATAAAATTCCATTGAAGCGAATCAACTGGATGTCGCATCTTGTTATCCTTACTATGATGAGTGCTATGCCATAATAATTGTTCAGAATTTTCTGATGATCTGAACATCCTTCTAAATCTGGGAATAATCGGAAAATACCTCAAAACCTTGACCGGTACCCCTTTTAATTTTGCGCTCATCTCCTTTTCCGACGACTTTCCACCGAGATTTCCCACATCTTGGGCAATTGTCTAGATCTGCCAGTGTCTTTTCTAAATAGACAACAATCATTGACACATGCATGTATTTTTTCATACCCCAAGTCAAAGGTCTTAAGTAGTTTTTGGTAGCGTATGTTGAACCAGAAGTGTATTTTTCGAGGTAACATGCCACTCAAGATTTTGAGAAGTTCGGTAAATGCCTTATCGAAATACCATTCACACTTTATGTTTGAAAAGTACTACCGTTGCTGTCAACTTTGTGTAGTCGGTGCAACCCGGGTACAGGGAGTTTCGCTTCTTCCAACAATTTATAAAACCCTCCATCTCTCCTTTCTTCGATAATCTGCAATATCTTCCTCGTTAACATGCGCATCTACGAACATCCTATATGTATCCGGTATTTCATCGCGATCACATGTCGTTTTGGAGGAAGTGCTAGGACGTTCTTCCCTAGGACGTTCTTCCCCATGAAAAATCCAAATCTTGTATGTCTTATCCATCCCAAACATAACCAAGTGTGACACTACATCATCACCGGTCCGGAAAATGAGATTTCGCACCGAGTACAAGGACATTGAATTTTTGGGGATTTCCTAACTTCTCCATAGCTCTTGCAATGAAAGCTCTAGCTCCCGCACTATATGCAGGAATTGGCCTACAACGAAAACTTAAAAATTAGTTGGCAAGCAACAAGAGTGCATGCTAGTACAAAACTAATATTTGAGTTCAAATTTAAAACCTTGGCAAATACACCCAAGCTTTATCCATCGAAAGAATGAAAGAATGGGGATTCTAACTTCAAACCTAAATTGACCAAGCTCTCCGATATTTTGTCAACATCCAAGCTCCTATTTAAAAAGTATTACAAAAACTGGATATTAGTAAAGCATTGACGCATCGATTTCCAAAGACAAAGGACCGAAAACATAAACTCCAACAAGTGGCTCTTAATGCACTCCGAGTGCAGCCCACAACAATGTAACCCCGAATAAAGACACCCACATCTTACTCTTGTTCACACCATACGCATAAATATAGTAAAATATACCATACCCCACTAAATAGAAAGATTATTCGATGAGCTAATTCAAAAAGAGGAGCGATCTACTATAACATGCCAAATTGTAGTTTTTAAAACCGTTAGTTCCTTTATAGTCAAAGCAAGATGATAACAGAAGACAGAAAGTGACAAGATGTTCGACTCGTTAGGGTTCAATGCGAGTGGAGAAACAAACAAAGATGGTTTGCTTTAAGATACCGGAACTCACCAATACCCGGATATCTCTATCCCATCCTTTCGAAAAAGAAGGGTAGTTCAGTTCTCCGAGGCTCCTAGTCCTATTTCAACAAGAGTAATAAGACCTTCAGAAACTAATCATCAAACTCGTTCAAGCTTCTCATGAGATCAAAATAGACCCGCAATACCGTAAATGCAAATGAAGAAATTACGGATAACTCAGCTCATTAGAAACCCGCAACTAAAAAATGAAGTAACAATGAAGTATACCTAACAAGGACTAGAGACATATTTAATTGTAGTGAGATAAGAAAAGGAAAGCTCGTTTAGATATATAGATATATTTCCAACTTTTGCTGATTTTGTTCTCTCACCACTATCACAAGTTCAGTTCTTTTCCCTTTTCTCTCTCTTCATCTTGTGCCAAGTGTCATTCTTGTGGATGGAGGGGATTCATACGAAAACCACTGGGAATGCATTGGCCTTTACATTTAACATGTAGACTAGATTAGAAGACAAAGACTTTCTAACGATAATTCAAGGCAATACACGAAGTTGAATACAATTTCGTCTCCTCCATTGCACATGTCCTAGGGATTAACAAATTACTTACTCTATCTATCATCGTAACGTACATACTACTTTTTCTTCCTTTTGATAAGTAAAAGGGGCAAAACCAAGACAGAGTTTGACATGTGTGACACTAACAATGGATTGTACCACAGAGCCGTGATTTCGTTTGAACGAAAAAACCATAACTTTTTCTCGCTAATGCTACTTAACAATATTCTCGCATATTATCTTATCTTTTTTCCTTTTGACATGTTATATACTGTTTACCATCAAGAATACAAATTTCACATACGTATTTCTTACGTTCCCACCAACTCATATGCAATAGGATTTATTTGATTGATTAACCAGATAACATTTAACTTCCACTCGAATAGAACATCCTTGATCTTACACAACCAGCTAAGCTCGTGATTCCTCTAACCCATGGACACTTCATCTTTTTCCTTCTTTTTTCCCTTGAACTTGCAATCTACTAATGAGAATTGCAGGTTAACCGCAACCTAATGTGATCAAATATGCCTCACTCGGATACATTACTAATCAAAACCAAAATTTAACGCAAACAATCCAAGCATTCACGCATTTTAGACATTTCACCGATAATGAATACGAAGAAGTGGTAGAAGTAGAAGTTCCTTAACAGATACAAAATCCAACCGTGAAGACCGAGGGGTAAACCGAGGTTCCCTAGAAGAGATGTCCAACAAACGAAACAAGAATGGAATGACGTTATTTCTAGTCCCACGTCACCTTGCATCTCCAAAGATCACATTCCTAAAGTAAAGTAAGCTAATAAAATCCAAATTTGGGTAAAAAAACACTACCAAGACGTTACCTGTCTCAACCAACCGGCGCATAAAAGTTTAGCGTAAAAGAGAGAAAAAGAGTTAGAGACAGAGAGAGAGGAAAAGCGGTTACAAAGACAGTTGAAAGAGAAAGGCTTTCACTCGATCATCATATTATTTACCTACACCTGCTAGAATGAAAAACTATGTATTTCGCATTCAACGGGAGTACTTTTATTAGGAAAAAGATTATGGTGAAGGATTTTACACGAACGCAACTCGTAGATTTGGTTTCTTCGCAAGTAATCACATATACAATATATGCTAGTCCGCATCGAAGAAACACCACCGAAAAATCATCACCTTTGATATATGCACCCCGAGACTTCGTGGATTCCGAACATTGCATGCATATAAAGATGCCAAGGTTCACACTAGCCCATCGAGGACCTCTCACAAACGAGAAGTCAGATTAGCAGTTCACGATATAGAATTTACCGAACTAGCACCACTTATAATTCTGCAGTTTAATCACATAGATGCAATACGTACTTGGCTTTGCAATCAAGACATTCCCTATTCTCGGCAATTTAAGTAGCCCCTCCAATATCTTCAATAGAGAAAATCATAATAAATATGGATAATGGGAAAAAGATGATGGAGCAACAAATATTGACTGGGGTGAGAGCTACTGAATTCATACAAGAGGTTGGCAAAAGGAAAAGATATATATTTATGTTTTTGTTTAAAAGGAAAAGAAAACATAACCAAATCAAATCAACTCTAAACTCTAAAGTTTCATGAATCTTTAATTCATTATTGTCTTTAACGAGATAAATCTAATTCAAGGAGCAGTTTTTATAGAGCAAGATGGTATCCGATGTCAGGGGTTCAATGATCATAATTCACACCCTTTCTAAGGCTTAATACCAAATGTTTGAGTTTATCAATGGCACGAACAAGAATATTTGTTAATGTGTCCTAACCTTATCAATGAGTCAAGGCGCCTTGGCATCTATGACAATAATGGTGTCATAATGGCAAATGGGTTAAAATTGTAGAAGTTCGTGAAAAATAACTGAAATTAATAGAAAAAGCAAAAATTTCTACTTAGAAACACTTAATTGCAAAGATGTATATAAAATTCACAAAATGATCTAGTAGGAAAGGGCTATTAAAAACGAGGATTCCAATTCGGTCATTTCATTCGACGTGCATCACCGGGGAGCTTTCTTAACAAATTTGGTGAAATTCGCACCATCCTTTTCTTATCTCACGGTCACAAAATTGAACTCAAAAAAATATATATATATATATATATATATATATATATCACAAAATCTTTTCTATATATATATAGAAAAGATTTCTTATCTCACTACTATTAAATATGTCTCTAGTCCTTTTCTATATATATATAGATATATATATAGATATATATCACGACCAACGGTATGCACCAAGTAGTACCCAACTCAATTACAAAACTATCCGTAGCTGCACCCAAGCCACGAGTTCACGTATAAAGATTATGACCCCTCTCCCCTCATGGCAAACTCCCTTCTTCATTAAGTGTCGAAAACTTTTTTTTGGGTACTAACTTGCTATGTTCTAGGGATTCAAACTAGCTTGATGTTGCTCAATTTTTCACTCATTCCGTCAATTTCCTCGAAAACCTTCCAAAGAGATCAAGGTCTCGATCCTTTTCCGTAATCCATGAAATTACCACCGATGAATCGAATCTATACACAAACCGTTACTTCTCGCCTACTGAATTGGACCATAACCTCCTTGATTGAACTAATTTATGCTACATTAGAATCAGCTATAGCCCTATAGGACCCAAAATAACCCCCCAACCCCCTCTCTCTCCACCCCACAATCCTTGGTGGCCCAGCTTACCCAAGATGACGCACCTGTTGAAACTTTAAGAAGTTAACTCGTTTTTCCATCCAGATAGGCCATAATGCCGCCGCTAATACAACACCCCACCATTTGCTTTTAAACCCGAAAGGCCATAAACCTCTCGATTGATCAATAAAGTCCTTTATTGATCCACCGAGAACACCCTCTATTCCTCACCATTCTAAGATCTCTCGACCATATCTTCCATACCCCTTTAACAAACCACAAATAAATGACAAGCATCCTCCATTCTGTTTCACGCCATGAACAAGAAACACAAAGGATCTTCCCTCACTTATATCAAGGCACTTCTCCAAATAGAATAACATGCAAAGAACATTCTCTTGCCCCGCCCCTATAGCCACATATAAGATTCTACTTTAGGAGGACAGAATAATTCCCATACCAAACTTTTCCACCGGCATATATCATTACCAAATCTATCTTCTAAAAATCACACCCTCCTTTACCTTGATCACACCCTTTTATTAATTTTCAAGCACAATGGCAAGTAGACCAAATCAACCCAACACATTCATCCCTAAACACTAAAATCATTACAAGGGATTCATTGTTTTGCATTTCAAGAGAATCTCTCAAACATAAATCATAACTAAAAGACTTATAAACTACTCACCAACAAGATAGTCTTCAATGTCAAGACCAAACTCGAAGTATTCACCGCATGAATCATCAAAAAAAAAAAAGAGTAAAGATCAGATTATTTTTCTTTATTTCACTGTTTCGAGTGTATTAAAAGAGAAAAAGAAGAAAAAGACTCGACTAGCAAGGATGTTGTGGCCGGGGCATACTTCGAGAAGAGGAAAACGATATGGAGAAAATGCAAAATTAAAAATTGAGAGACATTTGCAGCCACTGTCCACAATATGATATACACATTGCGAATAATTTATGATCCTATGATTTCGTCCCGACATATTAACTTAAATCACGTACCAACAGAATTCCTAAAGAAGAAACTTATTCGAAAACATACGGAGTACCATGCCTAGACTAAAGAAGTGCTACGAAAGCGTTAACATTTCGTTCAATTGATATATGAAGAAAGAAAACCGAAAATATACACATACACCCAAGTATCTCCTCGCCGGTATGTATAAGAAGACTTCCTGTTTCTAACCAATGCATAAATCCAAGCAGGAGACCACACCGTGTTTCACTCCTCCAATCACCATGATACCTAAAAATTATCACAAAATAGAACTTACTAACAAAAAGAAGCAATATCAAATACAAAATGAATAAGAAGTATTGATTTCCAAATGTTCACTCACCTATAGTATTGCCCAGGGCTTTCGCGAATAATTTCAAGAAGGCGTGAAAAGCTCCTTCAAGACATCAATCTGAGCTTTCGCCTTCTCTAGAACCTCTAATCAAAAATAAAACATAAAAAAATGTAATTCTTATTTCTTATACTTTGTTGAAAGATGTACAGCAAAAATATTTGTCCAAAACAAATATGATTCCATTACAAAATGCTTTTCGACAAACAAGAATGAAGTTGGACTCAAAAATGAGTATTGTAATGGGAAGGAATAATGCTTATGTGAGGGATGATGATGGAGGGGAACAACATAAATAAGAACCACTACATTCAAGCTCGTGTATGTTATACAAAAGTGATCTAGTCAATTTATTCGATTAGTTGCACGTAATTCTCATTTAACTAGTGAAAACCTTTCCAATGATTCTTCTTTTATTTTGTTGTAGGCTAGTAGCTTCATTTGTAAGGCCTACAGATTAGCCTCTTGGGAGTACATGTACATCCATAACAATCTTCAAAGCAGCAATTTATAAACTTTTTCTTACAATTTAGATGCCAAACACTATAAGAAAAAGAAAAAGAAAAAAGAGCATGACGCAGTAGACACACAGTGAACATGCAAGCACAATCCAAGACACACTAAGAACACACAGATAACATGAAATGAACCGCAAAGATGTAACCCCACCATTTGCTTTTAAACCCGAAAGGCCATAAACCTCTCGATTGATCAATAAAGTCCTTTATTGATCCACCGAGAACACCCTCTATTCCTCACCATTCTAAGATCTCGACCATATCTTCCATACCCCTTTAACAAACCACAAATATATGACAAGCATCCTCCATGTTTCACGCCATGAACAAAGTGAACACAAAGGATCTTCCCTCACTTATATCAAGGCACTTCTCCAAATAGAATAACATGCAGCAACATTCTCTTGCCCCGCCCTATAGCCACATATAAGATTCTACTTTAGGAGGAGAATAATTCCCAAATTTACATCATTTACTTTTTCACTAAAATTAAGAAAGTTGAAATTTGGGTTATTTTAGGAACATGTATACATTATTCCCTTAGTGGTCATGCTATAGCATTGCAAGTAAACACTAACAAGATAATTGACAAAGGTGAAATTAGTAATTTTATACAAAAAGACACTTATTTCAGGACAAGAAGATTTAAAAAACAATAACTTATTTTGAGACCGAGAGACTACTGATTTGGCAGAGCATTATTGAAAGAGCTCCTCTCTAGCTTTCAAAGATTGTTTCTGAGGCGTCAATCATATACTCTGGTGGAGTCTGGTACAAAACTCCTTGTGGATATACCCAAGGGAAGCTGCGTCATTTCTAGGAAGATTTGGCCTTCTATTCAAGATGCCAGGATTGCAATTATCAACACTTCAAAAACATGTTGGCAACAATTCTATCTTCGGGTATAAACAATGGGTTCAATTGTGATTTTACATGCCCTCAATACTACCTATTCTGAATAGAGCTTGCATGAAAACCAGAAAAACTATTTGGAAGCCTAGTCAAAGAACAGGGGAACTTTCTTCATTCCTTCTCATGCTCTTGTGCAAAAGAAAATTATGATTCTCTTTCATACATGATAGCATACATACTGAGATACATCCACTTAAATTAATAATGTAGCGATTTGGGTAGTCAGCTCAAGCTAAAGGCTCTTACTACTGGGTAACTAAGACCATCAATATTCATAGAATTGGCATAACCAACCATGTGACATGAAACATACCAAAATCTAAAAACAACAGCAATAAACCAGCCATGTCCTGATGATTCAAGTTTTACAACCCCCCCTCCTCATAACCTCCAAGAAGGTAATTTGGTCCCAATTTTTCCTTGCATTCTAAACTTTCTATTTACTCCAAACGAAGAAGTAAGAGCTCCTACACTCAGGCTATTGATTTGAATGGCAAGAACAAAGCTAACCAAAACGAAATGCACCCAAACCTAATAATACCAAAAGGGACAAACCGAAAGGTTGATTCATAATTTCCAAATTAAACAACCCAATACATCAATCTACTCCCCAAATCTTACACTTAGCCAAAAGCATTCCCGGTATCACATCCCTATGAACCAACACACACAATGGGTTTCTCATATCATGGACAAAGCTATTTACATGCCAAATTCAGTAATACTAATGATAGTTTATGAGAAAGGAAAAGAAATGCGCTTAACTCAATCACAACACAGAATAAGAAATAAACAAGTTAGCCCATACTATCATCTTCAAAACTTACTTGGGAGGAAATACCATACAGTAAATGATAATAATTTCAAATGAAGTTAAAGCAAGGTATCCGGTACTTTCAAACCATCAATTTGAAACACATCAATTTCACTTCTCCAAATAGAATAAATATAAGAAGATGATAGAATGATTGAAAGAATTACCTTTCAAGTTTGCCAAAACAAAGATCTCGAGATCTCATTGAATCCCAAATTCAAGACTTTCAAAGTCCTTAGCCCTATAGAAACCAGGGAAGAAAGAAGGATGTCAAATATTCATTGCTATTATCCAAGAGAGCTATGATTATACAAGGGATTTATAATAAATGGAGTAAATTAGAAATTACACATACACACACGCACAATTAAGGGGAATGAGAGATAATCACCGTAAAACCATACAGATTAAAGTAGAGAAAAGTTTATAAATTGGGGGGCCCTAATATAGAAAGATTCAAAAAAAAAAAAAAGGGGAGAAATCGCATACCAAAGTAAACCTCTCAAACCCTCGCCGATCGAGGTAGCTCCGTAAACCTCTCAGTATACCCTGTGTGAGACACGATACAAGATCACCGTCATCACCAACGTAAAAGGCAAAAAAAAAAAAGGAATAGAAATAAACTGAAGGAATTGCACGGATGCAGCAGAAGCGATCGACTACCGTAGAGAAATTTGAATCTATAGGAACTGTGTCGGCCGGAGAAGGAACGAAAGCTCACAGCGGGTTAGGTACTGCTTTGATTTGAGCGTGTTTGGCGAGGGTGAGGGGAATTAGAATGACGAAATTATAGTTGGCGGGGAAATTTGGCCGCGCTTTTTTTTACATTGTTGTAGCCTTATACGACATTTTTAACGGAAACGTTGTCAAATCCACGATAACAACAACGTGTGCAACCAAAACGTTGTTAATTACATCGACAAAAACAACGTTCCAAAATAAAACGTTGTCAATACCCTTGATCACAGCAACGTTTTTACCTCAAACGTTGTCAATACTGCGATAATAACAACGTTTATTATAAAAACGTTGTGGAAAATGTTATACACAACGTTTGCAATAAAAACGTTGTCTTTGACCGACTTTTAACAACGTTTTTTTAAAAACGTTGTGCATGAAACGTTGTTAAAGCCCTCTTTTCTTGTAGTGTGTCCTACTTCAAGAAAGTCTCTTTCAGGGTTTTGTGTACTTCTTAGGCAGTCTTTGGTATCTTGGAAGGCAAAGAAACAATCCACAGTTTCTAAGTATTCCTGTGAGCCAGAATACAGGAGTATGGCTAATGCTACGTGTGAGGTGGTTTGGCTTGTTAATTTGCTCCAGGATTTTGGTGTCTCTCACCTCACTCCAGTTACTATGCTTTGTGATAACAAGGCAGCTTTGCATTTGTCTGGCAATCCAGTGTTTCATGAGAGAACAAAACACATTGAGATTGATTGCCATTTGGTGAGGTATAAGTTCAAGTCTGGTCTGATTACTCCAGTTCATGTAATCTCTTCTAAACAAGTGGCTGATTTACTTACCAAGGCTTTACCATCTCCGTCTCTGTTGTATCTTCTTTCCAAGCTTAATGTATACATCAAGCTTGAGGGGGTATGATAAGCTCAGTAACCACAAGGGTGTGGATTGCAAACTATTAAAAGAAAAATAGAAGGGTGTCGGGTGTACAATCTCTGAAGAAGAAGGGTAGCGTGTGTTTGTTTCATTGAGTTGGTTATGCAGTGATGTCACAAGGAAGTTAGTTGACATCACAGTTTGTTAGAACTTCAGCAACTTGCCTTGTGTTCTGTGTTGTCAGTTAGACTTTGTAATATAAAATGGAGATCTCTCTCTCTCTCTCTTTGTAATCACGATTGAAAAATATAAATGAAGAACACACACACTGATACACACACTGAGTTGAAGTTTTTCTCTCTCATTCAATTATGCTTGTGTTCTTCTTCTTTCTCTTTAACAATTGAGTTGATCTCAATTGTTTCACACTTCAACTGCATTTTGATTTTCTGCAAGTGTAGCATTGCTCATCTAAACATGACATACCACCAGCAAAGAACATTGAAGAAAAGGAAAAGAGTTACTGGGAATGAAGGATTTACTAGTCTTGGTAGCAATTGATGCACATTGTGTGACAGCAGTTGGGCAAAACCATTTTGGTGCATGGCTCCAAGCAGATTCCACACTCGTCTTCTCTCTCCATATCAGCATCTAAATGTTTCCTCTTCTTTTGGGCAATTATATCTGACATTTGAATTTCATCCTCATCAATATCTAGCTCCCATGAGTTACCATTAAGGCGTTGAAGTGATGGTAATATCACAGCTGCAGTTTTCCTTCTCATAGTGTTTGTAAACTGATTAAAGGAAACGGTAATCTTTTGGTAACTCATAATTAAATGACGAGTTGCAAAAATTCATGTGTGCCTACTGCATTTAGCCCTGATAACCCCTCAACTAAGGGGACTTCTGAATAAGAATAAGAGATTTTGCAATTTCGCATACCATAGAATTCTCTAACGAGCGGTTGCTTTCTTGCCATAAGAAGTGATCTTTGACCCTCTCATTTGGTAAAACCTGGAGAAAAAAAAAGAAAAAAGAAACGCTTTTACTAAAATTACTGTCTCATACTTTAATAGAGTATAATATTCCTTCTGATGAAACTAAATAAAACCATGGCTAGAGGTATGGGTAGAAAAATAGGGAGCTGACCCTGTGTTACGTAATTTAAGACTAAAATCACTAATTGGGGGTTTAAATGCTCTGGGTTATGCAGGTGAATCTGTGTTAAAAGTTGCTAAAGTATTTTCGATAAGTAGTCCCACAGCAAGCTTACCTAAATTCTATAAGTGTTTGTCTACCAACCTACACGGTTGAACCAATCTTCTGTAAACTGGTTAAATTAAAAAAGACTAACCAAGGCTCCAGCGATCCTGAGGTTCGAGGAAGGCCTAATGAACAAAGTTGTACCCCTCCAAGCAGCTACTACTATTTCTGTAGTTCAATCCCGTGACCTCCGAACAGTTCTTTTGGAGGTATAGAGTGGCTTAAAATCAGTATGAAGGCTCTTGTGCCACAAATAAGCATCTCGTCTTCTCCCTTTCACATGCAGACTTCCCGGAATTCGATAATATCCTTGCCTAAATTCCATATTATTAATAATAAAAGCACTACAATATGTTCTTGCCGTGATGGAAAGACAGATATTATCCTTCAATTCAGAGATAATGGAAAGCTAAACATCTTGGATACACAATATTTATTCAGAAATTTAGTACTGCCTCGTTCCATAATGAGTGTTCCTTTTTCTTTAACAATTATGAACGGAAAAAAGACAATCATATAAAAGACAATTATTTTGTGACGTATGGAGTACTAATTTGTACTAAGACGAATTTTAAGAACAACTAAAAAGACATTTAGAAAAAGTAAAAAAACACCTAATTGAACTGGAATTGTTGATCACTAATAGCAATTAAATTACAAGTGTTGGAATTCGGTGGTGCACCGAATAGGGACGCCCATAATTGGGTCTGACCTAATCCGATTGGGAGAAGAGGTTGAAGTGGTCAAAGACTCGTCTATAATAACTAACAGATAATACTGTTAAGTTACTGTAGATAATTACTGGAGTTGATCACTCTCACCACGTCTCTCCTACTCTGTTAGGGTATTAGTAGTATAAATACTGGCTACCCGTAACAGTAAAAGTCACCACAAAAAAACGTATCGTTCTTTACCAAGAAGATACTGAGAGTTTTCATTGTTAGGCATAGTTTGAGGGCTGTGAGGTTCTTGTATGGTGGGCAATTAATTAGTACTCTAGTAGTATTAATTCATCGCGAGCAATCGAAGGTCAACCATTCAAGATCGTGGGCATACGCTTCAACCGGGTTAGTAATCCGATTTGTTTCATTCCGCTGCGCGTATGCACTGAATCTACATTGGTATCAGAGCAATATATGTTATATATGCTTGCTTTTATATTTTTCCACCATGATATGTCTACGAAGCTTTTGTGTATGCTTTAATGGTGGAATAATTTTTAATTCGTTTTAGGACATAAAAATTATATACGTTATGCCTGTTATTATGTACATGATAACATCTAGAAAATTTGAGCATGAATAGTTTTGTGGTTTGTGAGAAAAATGAAATCTAAGAAGTATTTTTCGTTTTCCCAACCAAATATTATTCAAAAATGTCGATGTTATAATTGAATGAAATTGGTACGATTTGATAGTTCATTTCGAGAGCTTTCCAGCCATATAATTTTTGTCAAAAATGGCTTTACCAATCAAAAGTTATGAATTTTTGATTTTTGTCAAAAATGGCTTTACCAATCAAAAGTTATGAATTTTTGAAAATCTGCTCTGCATTTGCATTTTTCTGAAAAAATTTTGTTTGAGGAAGATGACACTGTTCAATGTGTGCTGGGCTTGTGAGTTGTGCGTAGGCTGAATTGGTTATTTTCAACCGGGGGTCCGCTAGTGCACTGGCCTGCATAGGTTCGAACTGGGCTGATGATGGAAAACTAATTTGGGCTAAGTTTTTTTTTTTTTTTTTAAAAAAATTGGGTTTGATTATAAAATAAGGAGAAATTGTTGGCCGGTCCACTTTCCCAAACTTTTTTCTCTCCAGTCCACCTTTTTTTTTTAAATCGCTAAAAGGCACTTTGAGAATTTTCTTCCTAAAATGCCCTCAACAACATCGTTGCTTCAGATTTGAGGTTCAAATTGTTGTATAAATGATTTCATGTTGTTAAT
This sequence comes from Platycodon grandiflorus, assembly GCA_016624345.1. Lineage (NCBI taxonomy): Eukaryota > Viridiplantae > Streptophyta > Magnoliopsida > Asterales > Campanulaceae > Platycodon > Platycodon grandiflorus. The sequence goes on from CM028363.1 coordinate 25,354,524, forward strand.
ATAGTCTTCCCTCATGTTTAGTTGTCAATTTCCATGTATAGAACACGAATTTGATCACAATTTGATCAAATTTGAATTTTTTGAGTTCATCCCGTTTTTCTTTGTTCTTGGGCTGTTTTGACCACTTTAATCTATGTTTTAAGCTTCGAATTTGTTTAAAATCAATCTCATATTGTTATCCTAACTTAGTACTACATTTGTGCACAATTTTTCTACCAAAAAAAAAAAACTATTTTCGATATCAAAATCGAGCTTGACAATGTGCTGTCCGAAAACAGTGGGAGATGTTCTTGGACTGATTTTGAGACTTTAATCAATGATTTGAGTTTGAATTTTGTATAATATCAATACCATACTGTTATAGGAAGTCAATACCATATTTGTATGTAAATTTCTCAACCAAAAACAACCATTTTGATTGATTTTCATATTATATTAAATTGGGCATCGCGATGCCTTAACTTGGGCATCGGGATGCCTAAAATTGGGCATCACGATACCTTTAATTCGTCAATCGCAGTATGCTGGGCAACGCAACGGGGATCGACCTGCCCGGTCAGATCGCAGGAGTCGAGGGGACAACGTCCCTCGTGGGGGTTCGGGGGCAACGTCCCCGAAAGGTAAACGAAAATCAAGTTCCCTAAAGCGCGCTGCGATGATCGCGCTGCACCAATTGTTGCATCGCGATGGCCCAATTTGCAAAAGTGGTGCATCGCGATGTTAAAGTAGTGCATCGCGATGCCTTGGTTGCTCATCACGATGCTTTGGTTTCCTAAAGTGTGCTGCAATGATCACGATGCACCAATTGTTGCATCGCGATGCAAAAGTGGTGCATTGCGATGCAAAAGTGGTGCATCGCGATGCCAAAGTAGTGCATCGCGATGCCAAAGTAGTGTATCGCAATGCCTTGGTTGCTCATCGCGATGCCTTGGGTTACTGAAGCGCGCGTGTTTTTCTTTCATTAATGTCATAATCGTCTTTTCGCCCCAAAAATGCCTTTTTCCGATTTTTAAAAAAGGTGAGTGGACTGGAGCGATTATAAATGTTTAAAAAGACTTTCTGAGGCTAAAGTGGTGCATCGCGATGCCAAAGTAATGGTCATGTTGATTATGTTAAATGGCATGCTAGGCTAGGCCATATTGGACAGGATAGAATGACTAGGCTAGCTAGAGAAGGCCTTCTAGGCCCACTCGCTAAAGTCAATCTACCTACATGTGAAAATTGTTTAGCAAGAAAAGCAACTAGAAAACCATTTGGGAAAGCCACTAGGCTGAAGTTCCATTGCAATTAGTCCATTATGACGTTTGTGGCCCAATGAATGTAAGGGCAAGACATGGTAGTTCCTACTTCATTACTTTCATAGATGACTTTAAGCGATTTGGTTATGTCTATTTGATCTCCAACAAATCAAAAGCATTGAATTGCTTTAGACGTTACATGGTTGAGGTTGAAAATCAATTAGACAAGAGTATTAATACACTCAGAACCGATCAAGGTCGTGAGTATCTATCTGAGCAATTCAAGGAATTGTGTAAAGAGAAAGGGATCATTAGACAACTGACAATCCCTAGAACTCTGCAACAAAATGGTGTAGCGGAGAGAAGGAATAGAACCTTGCTTGACACACTTCTAGAAAAAGGGTCATTACCTACGGAGTTTTCCGTAGGTAATTTCATATTTTCGTCGGTATTTTTTTACACCAACGGAATTTTCCGTCGGTATTTCGTCGATGACCGAATGACGGTAATTACCGACGGATCATTACCGTAGGTAATTACCGACGGAATATTCCGTGGGTGATTGCCTACGGATAATTTCCGTAGGTGATTACCTACGGAAATTACCGACGGAATTTCCGTAGGTAAACTCCGTCGGTAATTTCCGTAGATCACCCACGGAAATTATCCACGGAATTTTCGTAGGTAATCACCAACGGAAATTAAAAGTAAATTTACCTACGGTACGTTCCGTCGGTAAAATTTAAAAAAAATAAATAATAACAAGAGATTGCTGCAATTTTTTGGTACCTAATTGATCAATTACAATTCAAAAGTTTCCTTATAACTAACAATTCAAATACAAATTATTCAAACAACAATCCAACAAAAGTTTCACAAATACAAACACAAGTAATAATTCAAATACAAATTAAAAGTTACAATAAACTAAAAGAAAAATAAGTTTAAATGTCTCGAAATAAATTGCGGGAAAGTGATTCAGGGGAGGAGGTTTGACTTTGGCGGGTCTGTTGTTGCAAGAGTTGTTGAACTTGTGCCTGCAACTGCGCCATGGTTTGTTGACGCTGATTCTCTCTTTCTTCCATCTCCGCTATACGCAGATTCTCCCTTTCCTACATATCCGCCAAGGCCTGCTGCGTTTGAGGCAATTCTCTTTGTAAATTGGCCACAGTTGGGTTATGATCAGGATGCGATCGAGCTGTGGACGGAGAGTCAACATCAATAAAGGCTGTAGATGGCATGATTACAGCTGCACCATGGTCTCCCAACCCATATATCCTCTCCCCCCTCTTCTTCCGCCCCTTTGAGGCCACATCACACCATACAGGAGGGCTCCACACAATATTTGAGGCCGAACTCTCTGTCCGAACCTTGTTCTTATATTCATTTTGTAATAATAAAAAAAGAACAATATTAAAACTCTATGCATATTTAATTTAAAGTGACAACAACATTAAGCATTTTAATGGTTACATATACCGCCTCAGCCTTTTCATCAACCCATTGCACGGGTTCATTGGGAGCAGTCACCTTCGTGTGGGTGCTCACAAAAACATCTGGGTACTCGATTTGGGGACCATATTTTTCCGTCTACACAATTATTATTATTATTATTAATTAAATATATCTAATTAAATATGTAAGAAGCATAATTATAAATTATAACCTAGATTTCATATAGCATAACATAGTTACCTAGGTAATTTAAACACAAGTATACTAAAGGAATATTAAATTTACACTTTAACCCCTTTATTTGAATGTTCACATTAATACCCCAACCCACCCAACCTTACATCGACTATAAAACCACACACCTCAACGAGTTAAATAACTTGAAGTCAAATAACATATATAAAAACAGCTTAAACAAAACTAAAACCATGGATTTCATAGCATCAACATGGTTACCCAACTAATTTAAACACAAGTATACTAAAGGAACATTAAATTTACATTAACTTATTTGAATATTCACACTAACATAGAGTCAAATAACAAGTATAAAAACAGCTTAAACAAAACTAAAACCATGGATTTCATAGCATCAACATGGTTACCCAACTAATTTAAACACAGGTATACTAAAGGAACATTAAATTTACATTAACTTATTTGAATGTTCACACTAACATAGAGTCAAATAACAAGTATAAAAACAACTTAAACAAAACTAAACCATGGATTTCATAGCATCAACATAGTTACCCAACTAATTTAAACACAAGTATACTAAAGGAACATTAAATTTACACTTTAACCCCTTTATTTAAATGTTCACACTAATACCCCAACCCACCCAACCTTACATCGACTATAAAACCACACACCTCAACGAGTTAAATAACTTGGAGTCAAATAACAAGTATAAAAACAACTTAAACAAAACTAAAACCAAGGCAGGCCGCTTACAAATGTTCTTAAGGTCCAGACGAGCTTTGGCTGTGTCTTTGGTGGTTGTCTTGAAATCCATGACCGTGTTAAAAATATTGCCAAACACATTCTTCTCGTTGTGCATGACGTCAAGGTTATGGCGTATCAAATTTGTCTTCCAGTATGACAATTCCCAAAAAATACTCTTCTTAGTCCAGTCATGGAAAGTCCCGTACCCTTGAACTCTATCCTTCTTAAACTTCTTTCCCCACCTAATATTGGGCAGTTTAGATACCTCTCGAAAAACATCTTCACCACTCAAACGAATAGGCGGTTCATCTTGCTCAACCCTATTCTTAGTGAATTGTGTCTTCTGAGTCCTGAAAGGAGGGTCCATTGGCAGAAATTGTCTGTGGCAATCGAACCAACACGGTTTTCTAGAGTACTGAAGAGTGAAGGACTTCGTGTCACCCATACAATATGGACAGGCCAATTTTGCGTGCGTGCTCCAACCCGATAACATCCTATAAGCAGGGAAGTCATTAACTGTCCACATCAGCGCAACTCTCATGTTGAAATTCTCTTTTTTGAAAGCATCCCATGTTTCAACTTCGTCATCCCAGAGCCTTTTCAACTCATCCATCAGAGGTCGGAGATAAACATCAATGTTCCTACCAGGGCTGTTTGGTCCAGGGATAAATAGTGACAAGAACATGTAGGGATCACTCATACACAACCACGGAGGAAGATTGTAGGCAATAGCTATAACTGGCCAACAAGAGTAAGACTTTGCCCCTGGCCCAAAAGGAGTAAAACCATCGGCGCATATGCACAACCTTATATTTCTAACTTCGGCAGCAAAGTCAGGATAGGTTGCATCAAAGTGTTTCCAAGCTTCTCCGTCAGACGGATGAGTCAACACGCCCTCTTCGCACAAACTTTCCTTATGCCATTTCATAGCTTCTGAATTAGCTTTAGATGCGTAGAGGCGTTGCAGTCTCGGAATCAAAGACATGTAACGTAGCTGCTTATAAGGTATGTTCTTGCGTTTCGAGCTACCCCTCCGTTTTGGCCTATATCTACTATGCCCACACACAGAACACTCTGTCTTGCTTGAATCCTCCTTGTAGAAAAGCATGCAGTCATTCTTACACGCATCTATCTTCTCGTACCCTAACCCAATGTACCCCACCAACTTCTTTGTCTCATAAAAGTTCTTTACCAGCTTATTTCCCTCAGGCAACCATCCCTTAACTGCTTTAATAATACGATTATAATACGATTATAAGCAGACTGGCTAATATTGCAATCAGACTTGATGTTTAGGAGCTCTGCCACAGCCTCTAACACTGTCTTCTCACAACCAGGATAAAGCTTCTCCTTTGCCGAGTCCATAGCATCAATGAACTTCTTGGCTGCAGGATTTGGTTCTTGTCGAGCGTTCTCTGACCAGTCGAATTCAGGATCAGCTGCATCCCTAACCATATCTTCCATACCTTGGAATGGTTCTTCGTCAATAATCATATTTTCAGGTACAACTTCTGCCTCCGGTTCGATTATTGGAGCAAGATTCATTTGGGATCTACTTGAGCCAGCATTTGTTCGTACTTGAATTTTCTCACCGTGAGCTATCCACCGATTATACCCGTGAGTGAACCCATGTGTTAGGAGGTGTCTCTGAGTAACCATTACGTGATGGAAATTTCGGTTATGACACTTAACGCATGGACACCTAATTTTTTCACCATTCATATATCGAGGGTTCACCAAAGCGAAGTCAACAAAACTCTTCAAACCTCTTCTGAACTCATCAGTAATACCCTCTCGGTTCGGCAATCTCCGATTATACATCCAACTACGATCGTCAGTAGACATCACTCCTACAATTGAATAAATATATATTATACAAGACCACAATTATATCTAACTCAGTTTAATCCATCAAAAATAATTTACTCCTACAAATACGTTGTTTCCATCATTGGTAAGTCATTTGATTTCAGGTCAGGCTGCTATCTCATTCAAAAACCCACGATTGTATGTCTTGTAATTCCATTATTGTCTATACACCAACAGTATTAGATCAACCCACATCTAATATACACCTAGAGAACAATGGAAAATGTCACCAAAATATCATAACATAGTTACCTAGGTAATTTAAACACAAGTATAATAAAAAAGAAACATGCCCCACCCACCAACCTAATTTGAACACAAGCATAATGATTATTTTAGAAAGAGATTATTTTAGGTAATTGAAATTAAAAAATTTCTAATTTAATTTTTATTTAGAAAGAGATTATTTTAGGTAATTGAAATTGGTTCCCTTATTACAAGATTTTAAATAAAAGGAAATATCAAACATTAATGATGTTACCATTAACTATCCACCAATCATTAACGTTGGTATTGTACACTACCATTAAGTGTTAGTGTTGGTGTACAAATTCGGACTTAGAAGTTTGTTCTCACACAATAAGAATCGCATTTTGACCTATCAAAGTCAACTTGCCATTTTTTCTATCAATAATTAACTTATTTTACTTAGTGGTGGATAATAAAACTATAACCTTTGTAAACTAAACTAGAAGTACTAAGATTCTCATGTTTTATAATTTTTGAAAAAAAAATAAAAGAAAGTAAATCCATATTAAAATTTCATTTGAAAAAAATACTGACTATGGTTTTTGGTGGTGAATGTTGCAAGATAGGAGTCAACTCTGAGTCTGATGGAAGGGGTTTCAACAACGTTTTTTGCAACATTTTTAAAAACGTTGTCTAAAACTACAACCTATAACAACGTTGGATTAGACAACGTTTTGAAAAACGTTGTCAAAAGTCTATAACAACGTTTTAAAAACGTTGTTAAAAGTCATTTTTGTTGTAGTGTATATAGATTACAGGCCTAAAGGGGTTGAGTATGATTCTTTGAGGGATTAGAGATACTCAACCAGGTGAAATCAAGTATGTCTGGGGCATGTGAGTCTCATATTTTCTTAGGGTTGATGTCTCTATGCTAGCCTTAACCGGTTTAGTATAGTGCTCCCAATTGTAGGTGGGCTCAGCGATCGCACCGTACATTTGCCAGTATGAACAGACTCATTAGTGAGGAACAATGGATGAGATTATCGGATTTATACATCGTCCCCGCCATGGGCGAGTGGGAGATGTTGGAATTCGGTGGTGCATCGAATAGGGAGGCCCATAACTAAGTCCGACCTAATCCGATTGGGAGAAGAGGTTGAAGTGGTCAAGGACTCGTCTACAATAACTAACAGATAATACTGTTAAGTTACTGTAGATAATTACTGGAGTTGATTACTCTCACCACGTCTCTCCTACTCTGTTAGGGTATTAGCAGTATAAATACTGGCTACCCGTAATAGTAAAAGTCACCACAAAAAAACGTATCGTTCTTTACCAAGAAGATACTAAGTGTTTCCATTGTTAGGCCTAGTTTGAGGGCTGTGAGGTTCTTGTACGGTGGGCAATTAATTAGTACTCTAGTAGTATTAATTCATTGCGAGCAATCGAAGGTCAAACGATCGCCGATCGAGAAGCTTCAACCGTTCAAGAACGTGGGCATACGCTTCAACCGGGTTAGTAATCCGATTTGTTTCATTCCGCTGCGCGTATGCACTGAATCTACAACAAGAAAAACCCAAATAAACCAAAGAAGAGAACCCAAGGTTTCGTTAAATTTAACCTCAATTAATTGAAGTATCCGAAGCATAATTTGATCCCTACATTTCACCAAACTCAATCAAAGTGTCCAACTCAGTGAAAACACAAACAGAAGGAGGGGGAGGGAGAACTCACAGCATATTGGCATGTTGTATATCTGACTCAAGAATCTTGAGGGAGTCAGTGTGGGAAGGATATGCCATAAGCTGGTGATAATCCATCTTATTACTCACTCCCTTCACTCACTGGGTTTGCGAAAAGATTCAAGAAAAACACACAGATGATCAAAAACAGAACTCAATTATCACTGAAACCCACAATTATACAGTATGTATATAAATTCAAATTCTTGGGTTTTGAACAAGCAACAGCCCAGAGAGAGAGAGAGAGAGAGAGAATTGGTCTATGGAAGCAGTTTGAGAGGAAAGTAGCAGTCGGACTCGCATAGGGGAGTAGCTTTGGATTGGTCGCCTCTGTTTTCAACTTGTTAAACCCGTTCTCAAACACTTAATTTAGCCCAAGTCTCCGTATATAAATTAGAGTAACGTTATATGCATTTAAAGTGTGCACTAAAATTATATTTGACATTTTCTGATTAGTTAAATAATTTTTGGATCTTACCACTTAAAATTCTCTGATAAACTAAAAGATGCTTAAGAGAATTGTGATATACATTTAGTGCGCACTTTAGGTACACATAATATTACTCTATAAATTATTAGGCAAATTCTGTGACCATCAGTCACAACGCATTCAATCTTAGCATATACTCCCTCGTTCTAGGTCATTTGTTTACTTTTTAATTTTTAAAAATTAATACTCCCTTTGTCCCTAAATTATTGTCTTCCTTTCTTTTTTTGTCTTCGCTAAATAATTGTCTTGTTTGAAACTTTCCTTTTTAATACATCATTTTGACCATTTTACCCTTACTTTTTCTTACTACTTTAATTATGAGCCACATACACATGGACATTAAATGAAACAACACACTATACCAATATTAATAATCAAGTCAATTGATTTTTCTTAATCCGTGTGTCAGGTCAAACAAGACAATAATTTAGGGACGGAGGGAGTATATGATTAAATCAAATTAAAATTTTACATATTTTACTTATACTTTAAAAAATATAATTTTATTAATTAAAAACTATCATAAAAATACTATGGATTACAACTTTTATAATTTTGTAAAAATACATAAATATATGTAAATTAAGGGTCAAACTTTAATTAAATTGACAAAAAAAAAAAATCAAAAGTGAGCTCTTTGCCTGGAACGGAGGGAGTACTTGTCTTTGTTATTTTATCACGTCTTCATATTGTAAAGATATATAGGGATAAAATTCGACGGGGATGAGATGAAAGATTTCAAGCTGTTAAGTTATTAAGATGATGTGCGTATGCCGTCGTATGAAATAGTGAAACACCAACGACGCACTAGCGTTTAGTGTAATGGATGTGTGCCGTTTTATATTCGCTATAAATTTAACTGTCATTGATATTTTAATTAAAATATATTTTTACATTAAAAGGTGAGTAAAACAACGCAGCGTAATGATCTTGCTGAATATTTTTGGACAAACTACACCAAATGGTCCCTCCATAAGTTTACTTTTTCAGATTTAATCCTTTTATGTTGCAAATAGTCCCTAAACTCAAACATTAAACATAATTGGTCCTTCTGTCAAGTGCCGTCAAGTTTTTCCGTTAAGTTACGTCACGTGAATAACACGTGCAATTTGGCAAGGGCAATAATGTAATTTTCCCATAAAAGCATATTGTCGAACTCTCTCTCTCTTCCCCCATTACCCAGCTCTATCTCTCTCAATCACTCAATGTTTGCCCAGCCCACACCCCGTCCCCACCACAACTGTGATTCCAGCCCCCACCCCTCTACTCTATTTCTCTCTCCGCCTCCGTTCACATTCTCCATTGCCGGTAAACACAATGCCTGCGCGCAACTCTCACCTCACTACCATGTCCAAGCTCCAGCCAACATCTGAGCCCATTCCTCCATTAATTTCGGCTAGCATCATCTCTGTGCTCCTTCTCCAGAACCAGCGAACACAGGGTCCGCGTTTCCCATCTTCTCCGCAGCAACCCCAGCACACCTTTCTCTCCCTTGCTGTCATCTCCATTAACTCCGGCCAAAGCAAGCACCAACTCTGGGCCAGATTGCCATTAAATTCGGTTATCTTCTCTCCCTTCTACAAATCTGAGCCTAGGGCTTGGAATTGGAATTCCCCTATTGCTGATTTTTCGGTTTTCAACTATGATTGTGGCTGATTTTTCTTTATATTCCTCGGAAATTAAAGCTTTTGAGCAACATGTGCTTAAATTATTGAGGGAGTGGGTATTGCTCTTTCCGTTCTCTCTTTCTCTCTTCTTCATCAGTTGCTCTAAAAAACTATCTTCACTGCATTAATAAACTCATTTACAAGAAAATGATCTTTCGAGATGAACTTATATATAATATGAAGAATATCTCGGTTGGGTTTTAAAATAGGACAAATTGCACTATTGGTCCCTATACTTTCAGCTGTGAAATGACATTTCTATCCTCACATCCGATACACGTGGAGAAACTTAACAAAAAATTTTAGACGAAATTGGGCGGAAGGACCAATTGCGTAAAGAGTTTTAGTACAAGGACGGCTGACATCAAATTTTTTGCAAAAGGACCAAATCTGAAAAGTGAACTTCTGGAGGGACCATTTAGGTAGTTTGTCCAATATCTTTTCCTGAACTAAATTAAATATTTAAAACTCTCAAAATGTTAAGTGAATTGGACAATAAGCAGATTGGGCTTCATATGTCTCATGATCACCTGTTTCAATGCATGTCCATAAATGACTATTAACAGAGTTTATATGTCTCATGACCTTGTCATTCTATACATCAAAATGGCCTTCGTTAATATTGGGATGTGGTTCACATTAGATGTAGGTAGCATGTAGTGAGCCATTGGATCTTTCTCTCAAGAGGTTAATCTTTGAAAAATAGGTTTTCAAAGAATTAAGCTCTAATGCCAGTATTTACAAGATCTTAGTGCTACACAATCCTCAATAATCTCCTTCCCATTAAGCACTGGGCGCAAGATCTTTCACACAGTCCCCTGTGGCTCCCTCCCATAAATTACACCATTTGCTGGAGACAGGGATTGAACTCGGGACCTGCTCTGATACCAGTATTTACAAGATCCTAGCGCTACCATTTATCCTAAAAGCTATAGCTGATAGGAAAGGTGCAATTAATTTCCTTAAACCTTTCACACAAGTAGCGCCCCGAGCTTGTTGAATCATCTATACAATCCTTAATAATTTGTCTTCCAGAATAACAACTATATGATCTTCGTTGATAAACTTCACACATTGATGGAGTGATGAAGATACCCCTTTAACGTCATGAATCCACTAACGACCCAATAGTAGACTGAAGGTTGAAGGAATATCCAATACTTAGAATTCAAAGGGCATATTCAGCAGGCCAATGGTCAACATAAGCATTACCACCCTGAACACACATTGACTGGTGTTATCATACGCTCACACTGACTGCGATGATGGAGCTAGATCTAAAATCTTTGTTCCTAACTTGGCTAGTATTACTGTTTGGCAGACATTCAGAGATGAATTGTTGTTTATCAACACCCTTAGCACCCTTTTCTCTTGGACACCTACTTTTATATGTAATGCATCAACATGGTTGACACCTTCCTTTGGCAGATTAAGGTTGTTGAACATGATCACGTTCCCAAAGTGAATGTTTCTAATCATCTGAGTCAGCTCTTCGGGAGAGGTGCCGATAGGAATGATAGCCCGACTCAATAACTTAGCAAGACTATCACGATGAATTTTCGAGGAACAGAGCAGACCCCAAATAGAAATATTTTCTTGAGTCTTCTTCATATGAGTAAGGAGAACATCCTTGATATCTTTAGCCCAGTGTTTCTGATGTTAGTTTTAGCTTCATTATCTTTCCCAGAAGGACCACCCATGTCCTGAGCAATTTGATATGCATGACTAGACTGAGTAAGATGAGTAACATCACCTCCTATCCATGATGCCTTTTCAATATTGTTTACTCCCTCTTGAGGAGTACCCGGAGCACTGGACAAGATTTCACTCCAAGAGAGCATGTTGCATTCGAAACTTTCCCCTTTCAAAGGTAAAGGGATTAACTCATATGATAGCGGAGCATCGCTAATCTCAAACTCAATAGTGGAATCCAGCCCTCCTCGATTGAACTGAATTACATTGGCATGGTTATCCGGCAATAGATTGTTCACCATATTAGGCATGAGATGTGGCTTTTCAGTGACCTTGTCGTCAATTAAATTCTGAATTTCCTGCTAGAGTGAGAAACATTTGTCGGTGATATATCCACAGTACTGATGGTATTCACAATACTTTGTATGCTCCCAAGTGGCGGGCAATGGACTGGGAGGTTTGTAATCCACGGGTTTGAGGATTCCTGAGTATGTAGCTCGTCAAAGTGCCTATCATTCCCACGGAAATTATTTCTTCCACCCCTATTATTGTTGCCATTTCCTATCGCATTAACAGACCCATCAAGTGAATAATTAAAAGCATACTTCCATAATTCGAAGTGGATGGAACAACTGGTGGAGCTATCATTGGAACATTCCCCAACACATTTACTATTGGTGCAAACGTTGTTGCTGTCTTTCCTTTAGAATATATGAATGAGCTTGAAGGGGGATCAACTTTGATTTGCCCTGTACGGATCTCTGTATCAATACGAAACCCGACATCTAAGATTGCAGAAAAATTAGTATAAGGAAGGTATCGCATGTGATCCAATAAACTGGTTGGAGATTTCTCAAAAAGATCCTGACTTGTTCATCTAGGTCAAGCCTATCAAGGATTTGAGCTATCTTCTTCCTCCACCTTTCGGTGTATTCGGAGAATGTTTCTTTCTCTTTCTGGGTGCAAGAGTCAAGATCGCTTCTATGCTTTTCCTAGTTATTGATGCCCTTATACCTCTTCTGAAACTCATCAACCACTATTTGGCAACCACAATCAAAGTTAAGTGAAAACTAGAAGTCATCGCCTCAAAAATTGCGCCTCTCTCCTGCATGGCATTAGCATAAGATTTAAAGTGGGCACTAGGGGAACCAGTCCCATCAAATTTCTTAACACTAGGCATCTTGAATTTTGCTGGTAGGATAGCAGAAGGCTACAATGTCATTGCTCGTGCAGTAAATTTTCCTTTGTTCAAGACTTTTAAAACTATGTCTTTCAATTATCTGATTTCTCCTTTGCTTGCAAGTTCCGTATCATTGGTTTCAACTACTGCTGCAGCAGGAAGCTGTCCTACTTGAGAAACATTGTAAGGAGGTACATAACCAGCAAATGGGTAGACTGGTCTAACCCGATCTTGTCTAATATAACTAGTTGGATTCAAGTGTGGACTGCCTTGAGTTGGGTTGGTCATATAGAATGGAAATGCATTCGGATTTGGCAAATGAATAATGGTAGCTGGAGGGGTAATGTTGGTTGTATGAGGTGTGGTAGTATTTGGGATTGGGATAGGGATTGTGGTAGTTTGAGATTAATGATGTATGTTTGGGTTTGATGGATTGAAATTTGGTTGATGAGGTAATGTGTTTGGGCAAGATGGGTAAGTGTTTGGGTATGGGAAATACATATGTGGGTATAAAGAATAGGTATGTGGGTATATGTTTGGATTGAGCAGACTTGCACTCACATTTGAGGGTGATGGGTCAACAGGCCTTGTAGAGACAGGTGAACTCCTATTATCAACCCTTTGACCTTGTATAAGGGTTGAAAACCTAGCTATCATCAATTCCATGTTCTTATTCACCCTTTGTTGCATTGCTGGGGTTGAAATGTATCCTACAGCCCCTGTGTCATGCCCTGTAGAAGCATTCTCTTCCTGATCAGCCATTAGATTCAAACACAAAATTTCTGTACTTGTCTTTGAACTTAAACTCGGTACTCTTGTCAATCTCCCAGTGCTAGTCCTCCTCCAATTCAAGGCCAGATTTCTAAAAGGTTGGGGGTATGGGTAAAGGTTAGGTTTTGGACGTGTTACTGGGTAAAGCACAATTTACTCTTTTCAAGACACAACTCACTCTAAAATGGTTGCTTATTTTGACTTGTGATCCATTCCTGAAATATTGGATTTTCTCTTCAAAATATTGGACCATCATATTCCACATGTATTTCGACTTCTAAGATTGGACAATCTCAGGTGAAGGGACTGTATTCTCTTTAGGATCCACCATCTGATCAATTTGACTCTTTTTGTTGGTCGATGACTCTTATTTGATTTTTGATTTCTTTTGTCTTTATGTGCATGATTGATAAAGCATGTTGGTGACAATAAAAACCAACTAGTCCAGAAGTGTCCTAGAAAACTATATTCTTTTAACATGTGGCTATGCAGGGTTATGATGTCTTACTTTTCGGGGGACGTTTCATAAACGCGTGGATAGGGATAGCTTCGGTTGCAGGAATGCTTGGCTCATGACCTACCCAGTTTCACTCCAATGTGTCTATACTAGGGTTTGAAGCTTGGTAACAATTCAGAATAACTATGAGTGTGCGTGTGTCCACTGTAGCTAAAAATTTCTTTTTGCAATTAATAAATTAATGTGAGACAGATATATACAAAAATGTAAATAATTAATGTCGATTGTTTTTGATTCATGTGATGTGAGTTGATGTTTGTTATCAGTTGAAAATTGCAGGAAAGGAAACACAACCACAACTCGAGGGTTTAAGGCCTTGAGAAAAGAGAGTGCCAAAGAAAATAAGAAAAGAATGGGAATGCTATCCTATTTTTAAATATTACTTTTTTTTTCTATTTTCCAAAATAAAAAAAAGACATAAATGAATAAATAGTGTACAAATGAATGAATTGGCAACAAAGTCCAAATAAATGTACAAATAATGAATTTTGTACCTACAGGGTTAGTACGGGCGAGGTATGCACGTAACAAATAAATTACGTAACAAATAAATCTCATAATATTTGTATACGTAACAGGAATAAAATAACACGTAAAATATACAAATTTCATATATAATAAAATAAACGAGCATGCCAATCATGAAAATATTGGTCTAGCCCTCCAAAAAAAAAATTGTTTTTTCATATTATCCCCAGCAGAGTGGCGATGAGAACCTCGTTTCGACACTGCCCGTCGTTACATCCAAAAACGACGTGTCTCATCTTAAGTGTGTGGAATACACTTGGGACTCATTATGGACTCCCAAAATATGTTATAAATGTGCAAAACATATTTATATAAAATATAGAGTCGTCACCCTCGTTTATAAAGAAAACGAGAGAAAAATTGAGATTGTGGGTTAAGTTATGAGTCGGGAAAGTGTTAGGCACCCAACTCACCCTTTCGGTCTCTATGATTGCATGCTAGTTAAATAAATGCTACGGGTCAATTATGTTACGTGATAAAATAAATAATAAACAAAACGGATCATGAAGATTTGCATCTCCGTTCATGTCACAAATATATACACACATTTATTTAATAAGAACATCATCAAAAATATATTTAAACAGAACTATGTTATTTTGTGTTTATATATATATATATATATATATTTAGACATCCAATAAAAGGAAATAAAGCAAAAGAAAATGAAATTGAGCCAGCAACAGTGGACTGGCCCAAAGAGCAGAAGAGGCCCAAAGAGGACTTCTCCTATGGTGCGCAGCGCACAAAGTCCCGTGCTCTGTTTTTGGATAGCAGCTGGGAGGCTTGATTTTAAGCTTGAAAATGTTGTTTTTGGCTATGGAAATTGATGTATTACATGCTGGAAATCTAGACTAATAACGTGTAATCAAGTTTTCATGGATTCGAGGCTCAAACCATGGATTAATTTGAAGAAAACAGTCCAAGAACAAAAAAATAAAAATAAAAAAATTGATATGAACACCATAAAATTTGAAATGATCAAATTGAGTTCAAACTTGGTTTTTGACACTGAAATTGCCCATATTCACATGCTAAATATATCAAAGCATATTTATTTATATATTTGAAGTCCAATTCAAGCCATTTACATGTCTAAATCAGCTAAAAACTAACGAACCGAAGGTTTGTTACCTTTAGTCGTTTTAATAAATTAGGCCATGTTCTAGGCTATTGATTCATGTTTTTTGTGCTCCTCTTGCTTACTAGGAAAAGAAGGCTTGATTGCGTTTGTGTTTATGTGTGTTTGAGTGTGTTGTGTATGTTTTTGCTACTGCCGTTCTTCAAGAAACAAAGGAGGGAGTGTACTGTGAGTGTGTGTTTTGTCTTTCTATACGTCTCTTTGTTGTATTTTTCAATACTGAGAGGGAGTATATAAGGAGAGAGTAACTGAGTTACTCTCATGCCCGAGCAATCTTCCAGCTTGTAGGAGAAGGCTTAATTGATATTTTGGAAAATTGCCTGGGCAATTGCTGGCAATCGTGAAGACGAAGATTTGCTCCTTTGGTGCGCAACGCACCATCGGAGTTTCTCCTACTACTTTGACTTTCATCTATTTAGACTTTGGCCCTGGACTTCAAACTTTGATAATTTTTTCCTTTTCTTTGATACTTGTAATTGTTTGTAAAAGTGTATTAGTCCATTTTGTAAATAATTAATATTTATCAAAAAATGTATAAAATATGTAATAACTGAGCATTTCATTAGCATGTTGATCATATGATTATGTGCATGCATTGTTAATTTGATTATTGTGATTCATGGTATCGATTAGATGTGTTATAAGTGTTGTGTAATCAAACCTAGCAGTGGCCAAGTGATCAAACCTAGGAAATAGAGTAAAACATAATTTAGTCTAGACTATGAACCTTGGCACGCCTGTGCACACTTTCTTGGCACGGCCGTGCGAGAGCAAACAGAAAGTTGAGAATGGGCTATGAAACTTAGCATGACCGTGCACCTATTCTTGGCACGGCTGTAAAGTGTCGGACAGAAACTCCATATTAGGTTGTGAAAGTTGGCACGACCGTGCACCTGTTTTTGCCACAGCCGTGCAAATGCCAGATTTTGTTTTTTTTGTTAGTTATTGTGATATCCCACATCGGGTAGATGTGGGGGAGATTGTGATATCCCACATCAGGTAGATGTGGGACTTGTGTGTGCTTTATAAGTGGCCACTCACTACCACTGGGCACCAACCTATCCATGGACTTTTGGGTGGCTTGTGGTGGGCCAGTTGACCCAAGGTGCTTAGTGGGCCAGTGCGTGGGCTATGCGTGGCGGACCGGGCTTCGGGCTTGGGTCGTTACAAAGTTGGTATCAGAGCGGGTTCTAGCCGGAAATGTGTTGGAACACATCGCCCGGGGTACCGATCCTTTGGGCCTCCTTTGGGTCTTGACGAGGACGTCAAGGATTCAAGTGGGGCAGATTGTGATATCTCACATCGGGTAGATGTGGGGGAGATTGTGATATCCCACATCGGGTAGATGTGGGACTTATGTGTGCTTTATAAGTGGCCACTCACTACTACTGGGCACCAACCTATCCATGGACTTTTGGGTGGCCTGTGGTGGGCCAGTTGACCCGAGGTGCTTAATGGGCCAGTGCGTAGGCTATGCGTGGCGGACCGGGCTTCGGGCTTGGGTCGTTACAGTTATCCTGCTGCCATTTCCTCCTAACTCTCCCTTACCTGGTCTTGGACGTGGGAAATCAGGGGAGAATCATTTTCAACTCTCAAAACTCACCAAAAACACTCAAGTTCTTCCCAAAATCTCCTTCAAAAACACCAATCAACCTAGGGTCTCAAGAGTTCTTGTTAGGATTCTTGTTTCTTCTTCCATGGAAACTTAGAGAGAGTTTGTGTGGGAGATTGAGTATGAGACTAATGTGTGTAGATCACATCTCCTCATCCAACCATCTGAATTTTGATCCAAGACCATCAAAGTGTAGAGGGTGACTTGGGGACCAACTTAAAAGGCTTTGATTTGCATTTCATTGGTTTGATTTCCATATTCTAGGTAAGTTACTAATCCCCTTTGTATGTTTAGAAACTATTGCATACTTGTTCTTAATTATACATGCATGACTTGTATACTTGGTATATTCAATGATATGTTGAGATGTAAAACATGTTTATGTCTTAAGTGTTGGGTTTAGATGATGTTACATGTTGAACTTAAGAGCTCAACCATGGAATTGAACTAAAGAACATGTTAGAAACTTTAAATGGTGAAAATTGCATATAACAATTATACCCAATTTTATGAACTTTAAGAAATGAAACCAAAAGTTGATTTTTGGGAAGATTATAAATCTCTGAATCACAAATTAAATTACTACGAAAATTAGAGTTCAATTGGTATGAATTTCGGTCCTCCGGGTATGTGATACTAGTATGTTAGAAACTTGTGAATCAGCTCTAAGGTTGTGTTTTAAGACTTTGAACAATATGTTTGATGATTATATGTTGTAGAATAATATAATCTACGTGATATTTGTCAAGTTCACTACTTTTGAACTTGACGGTTATTTGCATAAGTTGAGTAAGAATACCTACTAGTGTGTTATGTATGTCCAGCTGGTGTCGTTGTTGTTCATGTTATGGTGGGACAACCTATAGTCTTCACAAATCAATGTTTGTGATCGCCATAAGTCGCCATACCGGAGTTCACACACCCCTCTTCTGTTAGCCACAGTTGAGAAGTAGCCCCACTGTTGTAGCAATATGCATGACTTTGGTTTGCTAGTAGAACTCGATAGGTTTCTCGGGGACGTCGATACTAAGTAAACGGGTATCGAGGACACATGGTAATTTTGTGTATTGCAGGAGCAACGCAAAGATGAGGAAAGAGAAATGATATCCTTTTATAACGTGGTTTGTTTACGAGTACTTATGTGAAAATCAAGGTGCTATGTGAGATATTTTATTTGTTTATCCAAGATTATGATACATGTTCAGTTGTGGTATATAAATGTTATTACCATGTTATGTTTCATACTTTAGCATTATGCTATGTCATGTAGCTGCATTTAGTAACTTATTGAGTTTCGACTCACCCTGTTTGTTGTTTAAATATTTTTCCTTAGATCCAAGCCAGCCCGGAAGTTCACGGTGAGATCGAGAAGGGTTCACGTTAGCTTGCAGGTTGTCTTTGTTGGTAGCTCAAGAATCTTGTACCTAGTAGTTATTTTCTTTTGGTAAGGACGATCGGTTTGTGAAGTTATGTAAACTTTACTATGGGTAGTACTTTGGTGTTGTTTTGTATATTCTTTTGGTGGCTGACATATGTATGTCGTGCTCGTGTATAGTTTTGTTGTTAAAATACTTTCTCTTCCGAGCAAGTTGTAGCTCGTGGTTTATGTTTGTTATTCCGGCATGTTGTGGCCAATGTTGTTGTTATGGTCTTAGTTGTTGGGTTCCGGCTGTAGTTTCGTCGAAGACTCGTTTTTATCAAATCAGGTTTGTCAGTTATGTTTTGTCGTAAGTATGGGTTGTTACGCCACGTGATTTTCCTGTTTGGGTGTCGTTGTGTTGTTTTATTGGCGACCCGACCTTGAGATTTCGTATAGAGATCCGGGTTGGGGCGTCACAGTTTGTATTAGAGCTATGTTAGCTATTCGCCAGGATAGGTTCCATGGCCTAGGTGGGTATGGTTTATTATTGAGATTTTAACGTCGAGTGTTGTATGTAGGTTAAGATGGTGCGGACTAGGCTCGGAGTGAGTACTAGTAGAGTTGGTACGAGTGCCGATGGGAATGATGGTAGAGATGAGGATGTTAATCGTCCGCCTAATGTCCCTCCTGAACCGAACCAGGAGAATCAGAATGAAAATATGACAGTTATGTTTGGGACGATGATGGAATTGATGAATCAAATGACTGAGCGAATTAATGGGGGAGCAGCACCACCACCGGAAGTAGAAGCTCTACAACCGGAAGTTGAAGTACCACCACCTGAGATGAGGCTCAGAAATTACACTATTATCTTTGAACGTTTCTTAAAGATGAAACCACGCGTCTTTCTTGGAGAACCGGATGCAACGAAGGCAGAATTGTGGATCGAGCACATAATCAAGATATTTACAGCTTTGGGTTACAATGATGATGAAAAGGTTACCTTAGCTGTGTTTAAACTGGAGGGAGCGGCTGAACATTGGTGGCAGGTACTACAGGGTAGCTGGGACTTACAGGGAGAACCTTACAGTTGGCCCAACTTCTTGAGGGAGTTTAAAGCGCAGTATGTTTCGAAAGTGGTTCGTGAAAGAAGAGAGCGGGAATTCTACGATCTAGAACAAGGCAGTATGTCAATGGCTCAGTATTCGGCCAAGTTCACAAAATTGGCTCATTACTGTAGTAACTTAGTCCCTACTGAGGCAAAGAAGGCACAGAAATTCGTCAAAGGCTTGAAAACAGAGTACAGGAAACAGTTGTTGTCTTTGCAACTTGCTGACTACAGGAGTACAGTGGATCGGGCTTATGGGATTGAAGGTGATATAGATGAGCATAGAGGGAGAGGTAACGTACAGTCGGTGCAACAGTCCTCTCAATCTTTAGGGCGTGGACAGGGTTCAAACAACAAAGGTAATAATAATAACTATCGCAGAGGGAATCAGAGTAGACCTCAGAATGATAGGCAAGTCGGGCAACAATCAAGTGGACGGGGTAATAATACCACTTCTACTCAAGATCAACGAAGCGTTTCATCGGTTTGT
Organism: Platycodon grandiflorus; assembly: GCA_016624345.1. Taxonomy (NCBI): domain Eukaryota; kingdom Viridiplantae; phylum Streptophyta; class Magnoliopsida; order Asterales; family Campanulaceae; genus Platycodon; species Platycodon grandiflorus. Next base: position 25,374,521 of record CM028363.1, read on the forward strand.
AACTACTCTTCAAGGTATGGGCATACGGAGAGTAACTGTTTGAGTAAGTTAGGATATAAACCAGGGCAATGCTACAATTGTGGGGAAACTAGTCACATGAAGAGAGATTGTCACAAGTTGAAGAACAGTCAGGCTGGGAGCACGAGTATGCAGTCTAACGGTGCGAAGAGGGATAGCGATGGTAGGCCTATGGTTCAGGATCGTGTGTTTGCGCTTGATCAGCGCTGAGTGCCAGAGTCTACGTCAGTTATAGGAGGTAGTCTTTCTATCTTCGGTAGTAGAGCCTGAGTTCTTATAGACCCTGGCTCGTCGCATTCATATGTTGCATCTCATTATGTGAACAATTTGTGTGTGTTGCCCCAGTCATTGTCTTTTGTGCTTGAGGTGTCTACCCCGTTGGGGGAGCATATGTTGGCTTCGGATGTGTACCGAGCTTGTGATATACTCGTAGGTGATCACACTTTGCATGTTGATTTAGTAGTGTTACCCATACGTGATTTTGATGTGATACTTGGCATGGATTGGTTATGTGCATATCATGATTTAGTAGATTGTCATAGAAAGAAAGTTACTTTTTCTATGCCAGGTGTGCTTGAATTTGTGTTTGTGGGTGATGCTGTTAAAAGTGGGTTGCATGTTATTTCTGCTTTGAAAGCTAGGAAGTTGTTATCGTATGGTTGTGCGGGTTATTTGGCGTGTGTGGTTGATAGGAGTATTGCTAGCCCAAAGCTGGAAGAAGTTCCTGTGGTTTGTGAATTCTCTGATGTATTCTTTACCGATTATGCTTTACCTCTTGATAGAGAAGTTAAGTTTTGTATTGAATTGTTACCGGGAACTACTCCAATTTCTAAAGCTCTGTACAAAATGGCACTGGAAGAGTTGAAAGAGTTGAAAGAACAGTTGCAAGAACTTCTTGAAAGGGAGTTTATTAAACCAAGTGTATCACCATGGGGTGCACCAGTTTTATTTGTGAGAAAGAAAGATGGTACTTTGAGGTTGTGTATCGATTACATGCAATTGAATCAGGTAACAATCAAGAACAAGTATCCTCTACCATACATTGATGATTTGTTCGATCAGTTGCAGGGGTCTGTAGTGTATTCTAAACTAGACTTGAGAAGTGGTTACCACCAGTTGAAGGTGCGAGCTGAAGATGTTCCTAAGACAGCCTTTCGTACAAGGTATGGTCATTATGAGTTTGTTGTTATGCCATTCGGGTTGACGAATGCGCCGGCGGTATTCATGGATTTGATGAATCGGTTATTTCACGAGTATTTGGATTTCTTTGTGGTGGTATTCATTGACGACATTCTTGTATACTCTAAATCGCGGGAAGAACATGCGCAACATTTGAGGTTGGTGTTATCAGTCCTTCGGGAGAAGAAGTTATTTGCCAAATTTAGTAAAGGTACTTTTTGGCTTGAAGAGGTATCTTTTTTGGGGCATGTCGTTTCGAAGGATGGGATAGTGGTGGATCCATCAAAAATGGAAGCACTAAAGAATTGGAAGAGACCAACTTCAGTGACTAAAATCCGAAGTTTCTTGGCCATAGTAGATTACTATCGAAGATTTTTGAGGGGTTTTCAAAGATTGCTACTCCTATGACGAACTTAACAAAGAAGACAACACCGTTTGTATGGGATGATAAATGCGAGAACAGTTTCCAAGAGTTGAAGCGGCGATTGACAACAGCTCATGTATTGGCATTACCTAGTGGTGGTGATAACTTTATGATTTACAGCGATGCATCCAAGGAAAGTTTGTGTTGTGTACTTATGCAAAATGGGAAGGTTATTGTATATGCTTCAAGGAAGTTAAAAGATGCGGAACGGAATTATCCTACCCATGATCTGGAATTGGCTGCGATTATGTTTGCGTTACACAAATGGAAGCATTACCTTTACGGGACAAAATTTGAAGTCTTCACGGATCATAAGAGTCTAAAATACCTTTTCTCACAAAAAAAGTTAAACATGAGACAGCGCCGATGGATGAAAAAGTTAAAGGACCACAATTGTATGATTCTTTATCACCCGGGGAAAGCAAACGTAGTTGCGGATGCATTGAGTAGGAAAGTGTATATGTCATCACTACAAGAAAAAGGTGTATTTGGGAAGGCAAAAAACCGTCCCAAATACTGCTAAAACCATACCAAATAGTATTTGGGACGGTTTTGGCTCCTTCCCAAATACGAGGGTGCCAAATACATTTGTCTCGGTCAAAAACCGTTCCAAAAAGTATTTTGCACGGCAAATGCGACGGTTATGCATAAGTGTACCATTTGACATGTATTTGGGACGGTTTTGGCAGTCGTCCCAAATACTATTTTGCACAATTTTGACAACCGTCCCAAATACTCTTTGGCACGGTTTCTTGCCTTCCCAAATAGTATTTGGCACGGTGTTGATAGCCGTCCCAAATAGTTTTTGGCATGGTTATCTTCCCTTCCCAAATAATATTTGGCACAATTTTAGTTGCCGTCGCATATAGTTTTTGGCACGGTTATATTGCTTCCCAAATAGTATTTGGCACGGCTTTTTTGTCTTCCCAAATAGTATTATACTATTTGAATTGCCTTCCCAAATAATATTTGGGACACTTTTATTTATGACCTGTAGTTTGTTTTTCCCATCCCAAATCTGCTTCCCGAATGTATTTTATAGCACTCCATTTATTTTTCTCCAATTTAAACAACCACAATTGCATTTCATAAATATGAATATATACATTTTATGAGTCATCAACTAACACCACACCATTGTATCTAATTCTTAGCCAAGTCAAAAGAATAAGCAATCATTCAATATCAAAATGATTCATGAAAATACACTAAAAATTTGTATTAGCAACCCCTTCAAAAACAAGTCTCCAAAGTGTCCCAATGTAGAAAAAGCTCGCTCAAGTCGTCCATTGGAGAGTTGATCTGACCCTACAATATAAATCATATGATTTTTTTTATAAGCACAATATAAATCATATGATAAACGTAAATCACGCAAAAAATCAAGAGAATGCAACATGGCACCAAACATATTTCCAATTTTCATTACAGACCTCAACACATTTTTTCTGTAGAAAGAATCCATCCATTTTTATTACTACAATATGTATGTATAAATTGTAATTGTACACATTGTGGGAGAAACAAAAAGAAAAGAAAATACAAGTACTCCTATAATATATACCACATCCACACTATGGCTCGATTTCAAACCTACTAAAACTACTAACTAATGACTTATCTGCATCTCTTTTACCTAATTCTTTAAGATGAATTCAAAAAGAAAAAGTTAAGAAGGTTGGGGGTATGAGCAATTGAAAAGCGAAACTCTCAAAGTTCGGCATTGAGCACTGATACGTGCCCTCAGGTAGCTGGATAGTGTTGCCATGCGAATGAGATTAGGCAAAGTTATGGTGACATGTCTCTTTTAATTGCAGAAACACGTTGACAAGTCATAGCTATTAAACAATTGTGCATAATAAGCAACTTTTAAAGGCATATAGAATTTCAAGGAAACATCAATGGAATTAACGTAAGAGATATGAAGAAGATACTAAACTTGACTAAGCCTAGCCCCAACTACTTGAGGTCAACTAAAAGGATGTTACACAACACGCAAGTAAGAAGACACAACAATCACAGTAATGAAGACACGACTGAATAACAATGTCGAAAATGGACTTTGCATTACAATCTACATTGATATAACATTATTTATATACGACAAATTGATCCTTAAAGACTATGCAGTTACTACATTCCAATGCACAACTAAAAAGAGCATGTTTCAATCTAGTGGCACAAATGTAACTTTTGCATTTCAATGACAGTACACAGTTTTAGAAGCCTTATTGTCAGCTATACTGGAGAGTTGAGGTTTGTCTTGGAATACAGATGGCAGCTTGTATATCCTTAAAGATGCAGCAAGTAGCCTTTGTACGACATCTGCGAGGGAAATGAGAGCATTCAACTTCAGAACGATGTTTCAATTCTATGACAAGAGATAATGAAATTTACACACCTGATAGGAGAGGTGAAATGTGTATACAAAGGCGATGCAAGACCATAATGGTGAAATTCAGTGGGGCTAAGATCCCCACTACAGAAGTAAACAGCCTGAAAGTTTGCAAGTCATAAAAAAGTTAACAAATAAATAAATTTGATGTAACTAATCTATTACACAAAAAAAAAAGATAAATCAAGTTTACGGACCTATGTCATGCATCTGGTTGTGAGAATCCGTATCAACTTGTTAAAGTATGGATCATCACCCTGAAAAAAACTTTTGTTTTAGTACAACTGTCCTGAAGTTATTCATAAAAACATGCACAGACAAATATGGTGGGTAAAGTGGAGAAGTGTGTCTAGACATGATAGGCGTTTACTAATAAAATTTTAAAGCAGGCTGTAAGAGAAGTAGTAGATGATACAAGATGCTGCGTGACTAAGAAACATTTGCATAAATTGAGTGTAGTGAAAACGACAAAATTAGATAGATGTGCAATGGAAGTGAAACAATAAATAAAATATGAATTGAATACGTACTTAAAATGATAAAAGTATGACCAGTAACAGTATTAGATTGAAAAAAGAATATCTCTCAGATGGTCTGTACTTTGGACATATACATCGTAGAAAACTAAGTGAGCCAATGATAGTATCTATTTACAAAGCAACACTAGAGGTAGAGGAAGACTAAAACTTGCCCAGGATAAGTTAAGATGGATATGATTCTCTGTAATTTAATAACAAAGCATCTTGCTTTGAAAAAGTCATAAAACTAAAATGTCAAAAAAAAAATCTCTATCCAATCCTAAGTATCTAGGACGAATCGACAGAGGCTGATTTGATTTGAGTTGAATTTAGTTGACAAAACCAGAAATGACAGATAACTAGACCAACACTCCCTCCGTTCCACTCAAAGAGCCATGCTTTATATCTTGGCACCGCTAACTTTTCCATCCCAAAAAATAGTATTTGAGACGGTTTTTTGGCCCTTCCAAATAAATGGGGTCACAAATAGTGCTTTTTCTTGTAGTGCGTATATGATGGTTCATGAGTGGAAGACGTTAGAGGACTTGAGGGATTGGAGTCCTAGTGAGACGGAGCGTGGTGTGATTTTTGCAAATGTTCGAGCTACGCCGATTTTATTGCAACGGATTAAAGAAGCTCAGGTTAGTGATCCGGAGTTTGAGAAGTTAATTGGTCAGTTGAATGAAGGCAAGACACTTGATTTTGCGATGAATAAGGATGGCATCTTGACTTTTCAGGGGAGAGTTTATGTTCCATCTAATGAGATTGTTAAACGTCAAGTACTTGATGAAGCTCACATGGCCAAGTATAATATACATCCGGGAAGCACGAAAATGTATAGGGATTTGAAGAAACAGTTTTGGTGAAATGGCATGAAACGAGAAATAGCGGAGTATGTATCAAGATGCTTAACATGTCAACAAGTGAAAGCTGAACATCAAAGACCTGCAGGGTTGTTATAACCATTGGAGATTCCAAAATGGAAGTGGGAACATATTACGATGGATTTTGTGACAGGATTGCCGCATACTCGTCGGAGCTTTGACGCTGTTTGGGTTGTTGTGGATAGGTTAACGAAATCAGCTCACTTCATACCTATCGCGATGACATATTCATTGAGTCAGTTGGTAGCATTGTATGTTTAAGAGATCGTAAGGTTACATGGAGTTCTAGTTAGTATCGTTTCAAATCATGACCCAAGGTTTACCTCGAGATTTTGGGGAGCGTTGCAAGAGGCTATGGGAACGAAGTTAAACTTTAGCACTGCTTTTCACCCTCAGTCGGATGGGCAATCGAAAAGGTTAATACAAGTACTCAAGGATATGCTACGTGCGCGTGTGGTGGATTTTAAGGGAAGTTAGGATTCACACTTACCTTTAGCGGAGTTTGCTTACAATAACAGCTTCCAAGCAAGTATCGAGATGGCACCATACGAAGCACTATATGGACAAAAATCTAGATCACCAATTTGTTAGGATGAGGTCGGTAAAGATAAAATTTGGGGTTCAGAGTTGGTACAATAGTCGGTTGAAAGTGTGAAGATAATTCGGGATAGATTACTTACCGCTGAAAGTCGACATAAAAGTTATGCTGATAATCGAAGACGAGATCTTAAATTCCAAGTGGGTGATTATGTATTTCTTAAGGTATCACCGCGTATGGGTACTAAGAGGTTTGGGAAGAAAGGTAAACTATCATCTCGATACATAGGTCCTTTTGAGATACTTGAGAGGGTTGGTACACTAGCTTATCGACTTGCATTGCCACCATCTTTGTCAAAAATCCATAACGTATTCCATGTATCGATGCTTCAAAAGTATATGAAAGCTGAGTCACATGTGTTGGGATATGAGGAGATCAAGTTTGAGTCCAACTTGTCATATGTTGAGCAATCGGTGAGGATCCTTGATACGAAAGAGCAAGTATTGCGAACCAAGCGAATTTCACTTGTAAAGGTATTATGGAAGAATCATGAAATTGAGGAAGTTACGTGGGAAACCGAGGTTGAGATGCGTGGGAAGTACCCACATCTATTCGATGGACTTGGTAAGAAATTTAGGGGTTAAATTCTTTTAAGGAGGAGAGGGTGTAATAACCGAGCATTTTATTGGTATGTTGATCATATGATTATGTGCATGCATTGTTAATTTGATTATTGTGATTCATGGTATTAATTAGATGTGTTATAAGTGTTACGTAATCAAACCTAGGAGTGGCCAACTAATCAAACCTAGGAAATAGAGTAAAATAAAATTTAGTCTGGACTGTGAACCTTGGCACGCCCGTGCACACTTTCTTGGCACGGCTGTGCGAGAGAAAACAGAAAGTTAGGAATGGGCTGTGAAACTTGGCACGATCGTGCCCCCATTCTTGGCACGGCCGTGCGAGTATCGGACAGAAACTCCAGATTAGGTTGTGAAAGTTGGCACGTCCGTGCACCTATTTTTGGCACAGCCGTGCGAATGCCAGATTTCATTTTTTTGTTAGTTCTCCTGCTGCCACCTCCTCCTAACTCTCCTTTACCTGGTCTTGGACGTGGGAAATCAGGGGAGAATCATTTTCAACTCTTAAAACTCACCAAAAACACTCATGTTTTTCCCAAAATCTCCTCCAAAAACACCAAACAACCTAGGGTTTCAAGAGTTCTTGTTAGGATTCTTGTTTCTTCTTCCATGGGAACTTAGAGAGAGCTTGTGTGGGAGATTGAGTGTGAGACTAGTGTGTGTAGATCACATCTCCTCATCCAACCATCTGAATTTTGATCCAAGACCATCAAAGTGTAGAGGGTGACTTGGGGACCAACTTAGAAGGCTTTGATTTGAATTTCATTGGTTTGATTTCCATATTCTAGGTAAGTTACTAATCCCCTTTGTATGCTTAGAAACTATTGCATACTTGTTCTTAATTATACATACATGACTTGTATACTTGGTATATTCAATGATATGTTGAGATGTATAACATGTCTATGTGTTAAGTGTTGGGTTTAGATGATGTTGCATGTTGAACTTAAGAGCTCAACCATGGAATTGAACTAAAGAACATGTTAGAGACTTTAAATGATGAAAATTGCATATAGCAATTATACCCAATTTTATGAACTTTAAGAAATGACACCAAAAGTGGATTTTCGGGAAGATTATAATTTTCTGAATCACAAGTTAAATTACTACGAAAATTAGAGTTCAATTGGTATGGATTTCGGTGCTCTGAGTATGTGATACTGGTATGTTAGAAACTTGTGAATCAGCTCTAAGGTTGTGTTTTAAGACTTTGAAAAATATGTTTGGTGATTATATGTTGTAGAATAATATAATCTACGTGATATTTGTCAAGTTCACTACTTTTGAACTTGACGGTTATTTGCATAAGTTGAGTATGAATACCTACTTGTGTGTTGTGTAAGTCCAGCTGGCATCATCGTTGTTCATGTTATGCTGGGACGACCTATAGTCTTCACAAATCAATGTTTGTGATCACCATAAGTTGTCGTACCAGAGTTCACACACCCCTCTTCTGTTGGCCACAGTTAAGAAGTAACCCCACTGTTGTAGCAATACGCATGACTTTGGTTTCCTAGTAGAACTCGATGGGTTTCTCAGGGACGTAGATACTATGTGCATGGGTATCGAGGACACATGATTATTTTGTGTATTGCAGAAGCAACGCAAAGACGAAGAAAGAGAAATGATATCCTTTTATAACGTGGTTTGTTTACGAGTACTTATGTGAAAATCAAGGTGTTATGTAAGATATGTTATTTGTTTATCCAAGATTATGATACATGTTCAGTTGTGGTATATAAATGTTATTACCATGTTATGTTTCTTACTTAAGCATTATGCCATGTCATGTAGCTGTATTCAGTAACTTATTGAGTTTCGACTCACCCCGTTTGTTGTTTAAATATTTTTTCTTAGATCCAAGCCAGCCCGAAAGTTCACGGTAAGATTGAGAAGGGTTCACGTTAACTTGCAGGTTATCTTTGTTGGTAGCTCAAGAATCTTGTACCTAGTAGTTATTTTCTTTTGGTGAGGACGATCGGTTTGTGAAGTTATGTAAACTTTACTATGGGTAGTACTTTGGTGTTGTTTTGTATATTCTTTTGGTGGCCGACATATGTATGTCGTGCTCTTGTATAGTTTTTTTGTTAAAATAGTTTCTTTGCCGAGCAAGTTGTAGCTCGTGGTTTATGTTTGTTATTCCGACATGTTGTGGCCGATGTTGTTGTTGTGGTCTTAGTTGTTGGGTTCCGGCTATAGTTTCGCCGAAGACTCGTTTTTATATCAGGTTTGTCAGTTGTGTTTTGTCGTAAGTATGGGTGGTTACACCACGTGCTTTTCCTGTTTGGGTGTCGTTGTGTTATTTTTTTGGCGACCTGACCTTGGGATTTCGTATAGAGATCCGGGTCGGGGCGTCACAAAAGAGGTGTTCGAATTTAGGGTTTCTACAGGAACATGGTTCCTCAGGTCAAGATGAGGAATGCTCTATGTTGTGAAGCTTCCTTACATAGATTCGAGCTTTGAAGATTTGGAAGGGAAAGCCTCAAGTTGGAGGAGATTCAAACTCTGTTTGACTTGATATTGGAAGGATCTTGAGCTTTTAGCCCCTAGAAAACTTGATTGATGGATTTTGATGGAAATCCTTGTAAAAGACTCGAGCTTTGGGAGTTTTAAAAGCGAAAATCCCCAAGAACTTAAGTTCTATGGAACTCAATACGGGAAGTGATGGGGATCACGGATCAAGCCAAGAAACCTATCAAGATCCGTTGAGCATACCCAAAGGTCCCATGACGAGATCGCGCACTAAAAAGATTCAAGAGGCGCTTTTGTCACTGGTAGAGAATACCAAGTCCAAAACAACAATCGTAGATGATCTGTTACATCAAGGGAGGTTCGTTTGCATGTTGGAAACCTTAACGACATCACAAAGAAACAAACTTTCAACAGACCATGCGCCTTAGCGCAGCCAAGCCGCGCCCTAGCGCGCCTGCTCTCAGAAAATTCAGAATTTTGACAAACTTCAGAATGTTCCCGCGCCCTAGCGCGCCTTTTTGTGCGCCTTAGCACGACATCACGCGCCCTAGCGCAGCCAACAACGCGTCCTAGCGCACAACTTGTCTGCAGTTTCAATTTCAGAGTCAAAGTTCAGGGAAGGACCGCGCCTTAGCGCGCGTACGGACGTCTTGAAAATTGGATGGGTTTTCTGAAGAGTTTTCTTCCTTGTTTTTATCACCCTCGTTTTTGGTGACTGAGAAACATTTTTTGGCAGACCTTGATGACTATATAAGGGTCATTTCTTCCATTGTAAAAGCAACTTAGATGATATATTAAACTTTGATTTATCAATTTCACTTTTCGGAGAGAATTGTGAACAATCGAATTTCTTGGAATAGAAATTCAAACACTTGAACTTATCAAGCTCGAGGATCGCGGGTTTGTGGCATTCCGTGGTTGTTGTTCGTAGACAATCGCGTCTATCGGGTATCAATCGTACCCCAAGGTTCCTAGTCAATCGCAACTAGCGGGTTGAGGGAGATCCAACTATCAATTCTAATTCTGCGTTTTTGTCTTGTTCTTCGTTCTTCGAGTCTTCAAGTTGACTTCTTCGATTCGATCCTTGTCGGAATCACATCAATTGGTATCAGAGCCAATCGAAGAGGTAAACCATCGAATTCGTTCTTTTCAATTCTTTTGATATTCGTGTTATTCGAAAATCTGGAAATTCCGTTCATCACCTTCATCTTCTTCCTTGAAAATCTGGGAAAATTTAGTGTGTGTTCTTGGTGTTCTTGAGCAAAAAAAAAAAAAGAGTACAAATATCCAAAAATTTTGTGTGCCTAAGTTAGTTTAAAAAGCTTCATATTGTTGTTATATTGCCATAAAAAAATTCCTGGAACAATTGTCGAGAATTCATCATTTTGTCATAAATTCATCAGTCGTTTTTCAATTCTATTCTTACTTTCAATTGTGAATTGTTCCTCACTTTGAATTGCTAATCCAAACAACTAAAAAAAAATCCCAACTTGCAAATTGACCTTGGGTATTCCGGAACGTTGTAAGACTTGCTATCATCTTGTTGGCATTTTCAAGTGAAAAAGTTCTTTCCAAGAAATTGAGTGTGTGAGTTGAGATTAAACACGAGCAATATATATATATATATTGTGAGTTTAGTGTTTTGTCATCAATATGTCTCAAGATGGAAATGACCGTGAAGAACCTTTGCCAAATGAGAGGGTAGATAGAGATGGTCCAATAAATCCTAATGAACAATTAATGAGAATGATGGCCGATATAACCCAATGACTAGCTAGGTTAGAAGAGAAAGGGGGAGCCCAACCTCGAGAGAATCCACCCCGATTCCAACCGAGGAGGGGTAGATATGTGAATGATAAGAGAGACTGGGAAGAAGGGAACGATGAGGGTAATAGGAGGAATGATAGGAGGGAGGATGAGAGAGTCAACAATCCTCGACAAGAAAGGGGAATTTCCAACATCAAAATGAAAGTTCCTCCTTTAAAGGGTAAAGCTGACCTGGAAGAATACTTAGAGTAGGTTAGGAAGGTTGAGGTATTATTTGGTTGCAATAACTATACCGAGGTCCAAAAGGTCAAACTTGCCTCGTTAGAATTCACCGAATATGCGAGTGTTTGGTGGGAACAATTACTACTCAACCGTAGGAGAATTGAAGAGGGACATATAAATACTTGGGAGGAAATGAAGCAGGTAATGCATAGGAGATTTGTCCCAAATTACTATCACCGGGATTTGTTGAGGAAGGTCCAAACCTTGACTCAAGGAAGCAAATCAGTGGAAGAATACCATAGGGAATTAGAGATGGCACTTATTCAATCAAACATCGATGAGGATATTGATGCCACCATTTCTAGGTTCATCAATGGTTTAAATCGAAAGATTGCTAATGTGGTGGAACTAAGGGAGTATGATGAAATAGAGGATGTCGTACATGCTGCCGTCAAGGTAGAACGACAATTTAAGAGGCATAGTACATATACTCGGGGGTATAATTCTTCTTCTTCTAATCAAAATCCAAACAAGTCCAATGTAGAGGGGAGTAAAAATCCTAGTTCTATACCTACCAAAACTTTTGGGGATTCGTCAAAAGGTAGAGAAAGTGATAAGGGTAAGAGTGTGGAACCCAATCCATCCAGGGCGAGGGAAATTGTGTGCTTTAAATGTAACGGGAGGGGACACATAGCTTCACAATGCCCGAACAAGAGGGTAGTGTACATGAAAGGGAATGAATATTATTCAGAGGATGATGTGAGGGAAGAGGGAGAAGAAGAGGAAGAGAGTGAGGAGGAAGACCCATATACACTTGAGGCCTTAGTGGTGAAAAAGGTTTTAAGTACACAAGTAAAAGAGTCATGTGATCAACAAAGGGAACATATCTTTCATGCCCGTTGCAACATCAAGGGCAAAGGATGTGATTTAATCATTGATAGTGGGAGTAGTATTAATGTGGTGAGTACGGAGGTGATAGAAAAATTAGCCATTCCGGTTATTAGACATCCCCATCCCTATAAACTACAGTGGCTTAATGATTGTGGAGAGTTGAAGGTTACCAAGCAAGCTTTGATTTCCTTTTCCATAGGAAAATACAAAGATGAGATCATGTTTGATGTAGTCCCTATGCAAGTAGGGCATGTTCTGTTGGGGAGGCCGTGGCAATATGATCGCCATGTAATTCATGATGGTTTCTTGAACCATTACACATTGACACATCGGGAAAGGTCCCACACACTTGTCTCTTTAACACCACAATAAGTATTTGAACTTCAATCTCAAAAGGCTAAGAAAAAGGAGTCTAGTGAGGTAGAGGGGAAAAATGAAAAGAGTGGGTTGATGGAAGCGAGTGAAAATAAGAGTGTTGAGGTAAAAAAAAGAGAAAAAGAAAAAAATGTGAGGGTGGAAATACGAGTGCTTGAGGGAGAAAAGAATAAAGTCGAAAAGGCCAAAGGCCAAGGGAAGGCAAAACAGAATTTCTTTGTCAAACCTAGTGAGGTTTTGAGGGAGTTGGGAGATGAAAGAGAGGTATTAATCATCGTTTTCAAAAATACTTTGGTTTCTACTAATGATATATCAAGAACTGTGCCTTCTTTTGTATCATCTTTGTTGCAGGAATTTAAAGATGTCTTTCCCGAGGACGAACCAAGTGGCTTGCCACCTTTTCGAGGGATCGAGCATCAAATAGATTTTCTTCCCGGGGCTACTTTGCCGAACCGGCCAGCATACCGAGCCAACCCTGAAGAGACCAAAGAAATACAAAGGCAAGTTGATGAATTGCTGAAACATGGTAAGATTCGTGAATCTTTGAGTCCTTGTGCAGTCCCTGTCATAATAGTTCCAAAGAAAAATGGAGAATGGAGGATGTGTACCGATTGTAGAGCCATTAATCAAATCACCATTAAGTATCGATATCCTATCCCCCGATTGGATGATATGCTTGATGAGTTGAATGGTGCTATAATCTACACCCGAGTGGATCTTAAAAGTGGATATCATCATATTAGGATTAGAGAAGGGGATGAATGGAAAAATGCTTTCAAAACCAAATTCGGGTTGTATGAGTGGTTGGTTATGCCCTTCGGATTGACCAATGCACCAAGTACATTTGTGAGGTTAATGAACCATGTTCTCCGAGATTTTATTGGTAAATTTGTAGTTGTCTATTTCGATGATATTCTTATTTACAGTAAAAATACGGGGGAACATTTGTTACATATTCGAGCTGTTTTGGTTGTATTGCGCGAGCACTCTTTATATGCAAATTTTAAGAAATGTGATTTTTGTTTGGATAGAATTGCTTTTCTTGGATTTGTTGTAAGTGCTACAGGTGTGGAGGTTGATGAAGAAAAGATAAAGGCAATCAAGGAGTGGCCTACTCCTAAAAGTGCGAGTGAAGTTAGAAGTTTTCATGGATTGGCGAGCTTCTACCGCACGTTTGTAAAGAATTTCAGCACAATTGCCGCTCCAATGAATGAGTTGGTGAAGAAAGATGTAAGGTTCCATTGGGGAGAAAAGCAACAAACTGCTTTCAAACTTTTGAAAGAAAGGTTGATTTCTGCACCCATTCTTGCTTTACCGAATTTTGAGAAAATGTTTGAACTAGAATGTGATGCATCTGGTGTTGGTATTGGAGGTGTTTTAAATCAAGAGAATAGACCCATAGCATATTTTAGTGAAAAATTGAGTGGAGCATCACTAAATTACTCCACTTATGACAAAGAATTGTATGCTTTGGTGAGATGCCTTAAGACATAGGAACACTACCTTAGACCTAGGGAATTTGTGATTCACACGGATCACGAGTCAATCAAGTACCTAAAGGGTCAAGGGAAGTTGAATAAAAGGCATGTTCGGTGGGTTGAGTTTATTGAGTCTTTTCCGTATGTAATCAAGTATAAGAAGGGTAAGGATAATGTAGTAGTCGATGCTTTGTCACGAAGACATGTGTTGATTACTACCTTGCATTCTAAATTACTTGGTTTTGCATTCATTAAAGACTTGTATTGTAATTATGAAGATTTTGCATTCATATATCAATCTTGTGAGAAAATGTCTTTTGGTAAGTATTACAAACATGAAGGGTATCTCTTCAAGGAGAACCAACTTTGTATACCAAAAAGTTCTATTCGTGAAGTTCTTGTGCGTGAAGCACATGGTGGCGGCCTTATGGGTCATTTTGGAGTTTTTAAGACACTTGAGACTCTAAAAGAGCATTTCTTTTGGCCCAAGATGAAAGTAGATGTTATGCATGTGTGTTCGAGTTGCATTAATTGTAAGCATGCCAAGTCTCGAGTGGAACCCCATGGGTTATACACTCCTTTGCCTATACCCGACTGTCCTTGGACTGATATTTCAATGGATTTTGTACTTGGTTTGCCAAGGTCTAAGCGAGGACATGACTCAGTTTTTTTAGTAGTTGACAGGTTTTCAAAAATGGTACATTTCATCGCATGTCATAAAACCGATGATGCAAGTTACATAGCTGACTTGTTTTTCAAAGAAATTGTGCGATTGCATGGTATGCCAAAGACAATTGTGAGTGATCGAGATACTAAGTTTATAAGTCATTATTGGCGTGTCTTGTGGAATAAACTAGGTACGAAGCTGTTGTTTTCTACCTCGTATCATCCTCAAACGGATGGACAAACAGAAGTAGTAAATCGAGTCCTATCACAATTGCTTAGGACTGTGTTGAACAAGAATTTAAAAACTTGGGAAGAAAGTCTTCCAATTGTTGAGTTTGCATATAATCGATCTGTTCATTCTGCTACTCATTATTCTCCATTTGAGATTGTTTATGGATTTAACCCATGTAGCCCTTTAGATCTTGTTCCTATTCCAGTGAAAGAACAAGCAAGCATGGATGGAAGGCGCAAGGCGGAAGTGATCCAAAAATTACATGAACAAGTGCGACTGAATATTGAAAAGAGGACGGCTCAATATGTCAAGCAAACAAACAAGGGACGAAAACAGGTTGTGTTCGAACCCGGAGATTGGGTATGGATACATTTGAGAAAAGAGCGGTTTTCGATGAAGCGTCGCTCTAAGTTACACCCTAGAGGCGACGGGCCTTTCCAAGTTCTTGAAAGGCTCATAGACAATGCCTATCGACTTGATCTCCCAGGTGACTATAATGTTCAGGCAACATTCAATGTGGCTGACTTATCATTTTTCGATGCAGGTGACGATTCGAGGTCGAATCCTTCTAAAGAGGGAGGGAATGATGGGGATCACGGATCAAGCCAAGAAACCTATCAAGATCCGTTGAGCATACCCGAAGGTCCCATGACAAGATCGCGCACTAAAAAGATTCAAGAGGCGCTTTTGTCACTGGTAGAGAATACCAAGTCCAAAACAACAATCATAGATGATCTGTTACATCAAGGGAGGTTCGTTTGCATGTTGGAAACCTTAACGACATCACAAAGCAACAAACTTTCAACATACCATGCGCCCTAGCGCAGCCGAGCCGCGCCCTAGCGCGCCTGCTCTCAGAAAATTTAGAATTTTGACAAACTTCAGAATGTTCCCGCGCCCTAGCACGCCTTTTTATGCCCCCTAGAGCGACATCACGCGCCCTAGCGCAGCCAACAACGCACCCTAGCGCGCAACTTGTCTGTAGTTTCAATTTCAGAGTCAAAGTTCAGGGAAGGACCGCGCCTTAGCGCGCGTACGGACGTCTTGAAAATTGGATGGATTTTCTGAAGAGTTTTCTTCCTTGTTTTTATCACCCTCGTTTTTGGTGACTGAGAAACATTTTTTGGCAGACCTTGATGACTATATAAGGGTCATTTCTTCCATTGTAAAAGTAACTTAGATGATATATTAAACTTTGATTTATCGATTTCACTTTTCGGAGAGAATTGTGAACAATCGAATTTCTTGGAATATAAATTCAAACAGTTGAACATATCAAGCTCGAGGATCGCGGGTTTGTGGGTATCAATTGCGTCTATCGGGTATCAATAGCACCCCAAGGTTCCTAGTCAATCGCGACTAGCGGGTTGAGGGAGATCCAACTATCAATTCTAATTCTGCGTTTTTGTCTTGTTCTTCGTTCTTCGAGTCTTCAAGTTGACTTCTTCGATTCGATCCTTGTCGGAATCACATCAGGAAGCCCTAGGATAATTTGAGCTATATGAGACTCAATTGGGGGAAGCACTAAGAAGACAAAGATTTATAGAGAATTCGACCAGAAAGACTCGACAAGAAAGAAGTTGATGAATTTGTAAGGGTATGCTCAACGGATGAGGATGACTCCCAAGAAGAAAGTTGAGAACCATGAGTTCAATTTTATTGCCAAGTATCCTTTGGTGGGTTATGTAACCCTTCTTGATGTTTATCTTTTGAGGATTTTTTAGTGACTTTAGCAAGCAATTAGCCTTGACTTGGATCATGTTGTGATCGGTTCAAACAAAGTTGTCAATCGGAATTACGCCGTTAGAGGTTGGATATGAGATTGGTTTCTGTTTGGATTGATTAGAATGGGCTACAAGCTTTGGATTTGGTGCACTCGAGAAAGAGGCTTGGACTTTGTTCATTTGGTGATGGATCACACGGGGAGAGGTTTGATGCTCTGAATCCAATTTGGTGATGGATCACAAGAAGAGGTTTTATTTCTTAAGGTTTCATTTGGTGATGAATTACAAAGGGAGAGGATTGATGCTTTGCATCCAATTTGGTCATGGATCACAAGGGGAAAGGTTTGATGCTTTGAATCTTTTTCTCTCTCTTATTTTTTTTGCAACTAGGCTGCCCTTTGGGAATTTCAACATATATATATATATATATGTATTTTTTTTCTTCATTTAAAAATTGGGACCAATAGTGGTTCCCCACTTACCCCTTGGTAATTTCAACATAGCAAGTTTCATTTGAAAGAAATGTCCAAGCCTCTTCTTTTGGAACAAATGGTTTTCTTTGGATTGGTTTGAGACTATAATAGCCCCAGTTTTATTTTGGTTTGGGAAAGCACAAATTGGTATTGATTTTGGACAGGGATTAGGATTGAACAAGATTTGGGATTTCGATGGCGTTTGGTTTTAAGTTTTGGTTCTTTTGGGCGTTGTGACAAGCCCATCTTTTTGCCGTTAACAGCTTGGTTTTAATCGGTTTGAAGATGATTCTCATCAAGACACCTTGCTTGCTTTGTAATTTTTTGTGTTTAAGGATTTACTGGTCCATATCTTTAAAATGACTTATCAGTAACCTTTTTTGAAAATTTATCATGTTAATCGAAATGAGTTAATTCATCATTTTAAAAAGGATTAACAACCAAGGTTAAGAGCCAAGCCCAGAGACACGGCCCCGGGCCCAGGCCTAACCCACAGCACGGGTCAAGGCCCACTACAGTGCGAATAAACACACCTTAGCGAAGAGCCCTGGAAGCCCTCCAAGAAACCAGCGAGCATGACTTGCCCTCAGGGGCCAGGACGCGGCAAGCAGGCTTCACCTTCTCGTCCACCCCGTAGGTGTTCAAGAGACGTGGCCACGTGGCAGAACACCATTGGCCAAATGTTCTCGACAATTACACCCACCACGCTGGGAGTTATGCCTAGTACGCGGCAGTTATGCCCGCCATTACTCCTATTATGATTGGCAGCTATCGCAAACCCTATATAAGCCTTGGACCAATTAGCAAAGGTATGCACACTTTCATAGTAAATACACTTTGCCAGATTAAGATTTGGGTTGTATACTTACTCTTACATCGGAGTGCCTTTGTAAGGCAGGCCCTTGCATTCACCCAAGTGTTTTCTTTTTCTTTGGCAGGCTACAAAGCCTAGATATCCATCCAATACTCCCAGTACAGCCTACGGTAATTCTGTGTAGCATCAGATTGGTTCCGTTGCCAGGAACTCTTTGATTTTCTTATTTGATAAACACCGTTAGTTCTTGCTATACATCCAAATGGCTAGAAATAGGAAGAATGCAATGATTGAAAACCCTATCACGGGGACTACTGGAGGTCAGAGCAACCTACCTCTGGTAGGGGGCTCCACCATGCCACCACCAACTCAAGTCAATAATTCTCGTGCGACGTTATCTCGCTTAGTGCGGGTTACCTCTTCGGTGTTCACGTAGGGGGATGGACCCTCCAACACCAATCATCAGGCTGGTCATAGGATTGAGCTTCATGACAAACTTAACGCCAAGAAGGTGTACACAAACACCCCGGATATCATTCAGCTAATGGAGGCTGCTCGCTCTGCTGCTCCGGTTAACCAGGCATTGTACCTTAGCCAAATGTACACCCTTAACCAGCAGCTATTCGCTCTAGGCCGGGCAAACTCCAGTTTTGGTGGAGACTTAATTTATCCCTGTCATGCAAGCGGCAGGTTCCCGGAGTGAGGTGCCCGCATGTTCCCAGGGTAATCACGAGGCAAGGCTAGAGGGGCCTATTAACCTGGACAACACGAGAATAGTGCGTGCTCGAAGGGAGGCTGGAAAATATGATAGGGAAAAGGGACCTATTGTAGACACCTAGAATTTGTACACCTACATTATACGAATTGTCCAATAAACAATTGTTTATTTACAAATGGACTAACACATGTTTCTATGATCATTTCAAGAAACGACATACATAACGGACTGCCAACGTCCAACAAATACAACAAACTTCGGTTAGATCAACATCAAGGATCAAACTTGAAGATGCAGCAGGACTAACGACGTCCAACGCACAAACAACCTTCCGTTAGATTAACATCAAGGGTCTAAACTGAAGATACACAGCTTAGAAGGGACAAAGTACAAAACACAAAGCTTGGAAAAGCCAAAAATAGGGTTTGGTGCGCTGAAGACATTTCTGGTGCGCTAATACCACAAAACAGGGTTTGGTGCGCGGGCACCATGCCAGGTGCGCCACACACCAAACATGTATTTTGTCCTCAAAACTTAGCCGTCGGCTGTTGAAGACTTAGAAGGCAGAGGAAGCTTCCTCCTTTCTTGCCCCCGAGAGTTACTCTCTCCCAAGCCTCCTATAAATAGAGCTCTCAGCTCTCTCTTTAAAACACAATCAACACACTCCCTCATCCAAGGAGAACACACACATACAACTCTCTCTCTATCAAGCCTCTTTTTGAGGAAGAAAAGAGAGAAAGAAAAGAGTATTGACTCTATCTCAACACACACAAAACATAAGTCTTCCTTTCCTCGATTGGTAGCAGTGGGAGCACAACGCTCATGCTACGAGCTAGCTTGATCTGGTATAATACAACGTCCTAGAACATGGCCCAATTTCTGTAAAACAACAGAAGGTAACCCCTTTCGTTCGGTAGCTTAGATATGTATATAGATGTAATAAATGTATGTAATTATTTTAAATACATTGTGAATACATTATACATACAATATATATATATATATATTCTATAAATAAACAAACTTGCAATAATTAAATACGAGCATGCAAATGTGTAGAGACCGAAAGGGTGAATTGGGTGCGTAAAACCTTCCCAAATCGTAACTTGGCCTCCGAACCCATAATCTAAAGTTTTTCTCCTGTTTACTTTATAAAAAAGAGTGACGACTTTGTTTTCAAAGATAAACATGTTTTTCATGTTTATCAAAGCATAAAATCAAATAGAGGGAAACCACAAGACATAGAGCGAAACAGGCCCTCGTCGAATCTTTCCCCGAGAAGGGAAAGTCGGATTCGGGGCGCTCACAGTGGTGACTCTGCTGGGGAAGTTGTATATAACATGACTAAAATGTTATTTTGTGTAGTATATACTACTCTGTTCATACTCACCCCTGCAGGTACAAATTCATTTATTCTTTATTCTTTATTTGTACATTTATTCAGGCCAATGCCCATTATTCAATATATTGAATTTGCTGATGACATGTGACTTATCTGGTTAAGTAATTATGCTGATAACATGCTGCTTGTGTTAGCATCCTATTACTGTTGCATACATGCATGACATGAATAAGTTAGTGGAATCTTACTGAGTCATAGGTGACTCACCCTTTTCCAAATGTTTTCCATAGATTGAAGCGAAATGAAAAGGAGTTCCACCATGAGGCTATACGAATTGGGGTTCAGTAACAGATAGTTGACTTTATTTTGAACTAGTTTGATTTATATATATGAAAGGATAATGGTTTTATTGTTCTGTTTATGTACAATTGACATTGTATATCAGGGCTGGAGGCCTTTAAATTTTGGGATTGTATGTAAGTTTAAGAAGTTTTGTAAGTACAGTTGTATCCTCTCTATTTATGAAATTGAATGGCATGTTGCCATGTCTCGATGTTAATTATGAGGGTGTGTTAAACACAGGTGATTATGGTTGTGTATTGTGGATTCATGCCCGGATTTAGGCTTTGGTTTGAATGCTTGAATTGGGGTGTGACACTTATCCTTCTTTTTGCCCTTTTTCTTGGACTCATCCACGTCCTCCTCCTAGGTTACACTCCAACTCTGGGCGCGGGCAAACATTTCTGCTCGGTTTAAGGGCTCTCTTATGTCGAACTCATCCTTTAGCCCATTCTTGTTCATGCCCCCCATGAAGCACATCGTGACCTCCCGGTTAGTGAGGTTATCAACCTTCTTGAGTATCTTTTGGAACATGTTCATATATTTCCCCACATATTCCCCTTCTTTCTGCTTGATATTACAGAGATCCATTCTAGCCTTGGGGGGTAACACCAGCCATGGAATATTCCATGAGAAATTTGTTCTACAGTTCTGACCAACTTGTGATCGATGCCCGAGGAATCTTCCTATACCAGGTTATTTCATTTCCCTGAAAAGTGCTGACGAATGCCTTGCACTTGACCGTATGATCCCTGGTGATCATGTTGACCTGGTTCTCAAAACTCTGCAAGTGATCCCTCACATTGGTCTTGCCTGAATTCTTGTCAAACATTAAGATCAGCACATCGGAATTAGGAGGGGCCGTTACAATCCACTCGATCAGGGGATCCTTCTCCTCGCTTAGCACCACAAATCCTGGCCCTGCTCGACCAACCTCTAACTCTTCTGACCACATCTACATCTCTTTCAGAGCCAAGTCCTGACCAGAGGCAGAAGGTGCTGGTCGATGGCTAGGCGCTGGCATAGCAGAATGGTGTTCCGAGCTTCGCCTGGGTAACTTGCGCCTCGGCAAAGGTATGCGTCCGACACGGTGTGACCCTTCCCAAGCCTCCTTACGAGCATGACTGGGCTGGGACTCTACCTCTTCATTTTGAGCTCTGTCCCTTCGTCACGAGCCCTCTTGGCGCCCACGTCCTTAGCCCGTGGAGAAGACCAAGCTACTGTGGATACTCTTCGTGCATAGAATTAGGGAACACAGGTCCCTTTCCCCTATCATTTTTTCTAGCCTCCCTGGGAGTACGCATCATTCTCGTGTTATCCAGATTAATAGGCCCCTTCGGTCGTGCCTCGTGATTACCCTGGGAACGTGTGGGCACCTCACTCCAGGCACATGCCGCTTACATGGCAGGGATAAGTTAAGTCTCCATCGGAACCGAAGTTTTCCCCAGAGCGAGAAGCTCCTAGTTAAGGGTGTACATTTGGCTAAGGTACAATGCCTGGTTAACCAAAACAGCAGAGCAAGCAGACTCCGTTAGCTGAGTGATATCGGGGGTATTTGTGTATGCCCTCTTAGCGTTAAGCTGGTCATGAAGCTCAACCCTATGACCAGCCTGATGATTGGTGTTGGAAGGTCCATCCCCATACGTCAACACTGTCCCACTGAGCGAGATTAAGGTGGAGCTCCCTACCAGAGGTAGGTTGCTCTGACCTTCAGTAGTCCCCTTGATAGGGTTTTCAATCACCGTATCCTTTCCATTTCCAGCCATTTGGACGTATAGCAAGAACTAATGGTGTTAATCGAACATGAAAATCAAAGAGTTCCTAGCAACGGAACCAATCTGAATCTATACAGAATTGTCGTGGGCTGTACCGGGAGTATTGCGTGGATATCTAGGCTTTGTAACCTGCCAAAGAAGAAGAAAAAACTTGAGTGAATGCAAGGGCTTGCCCTGCAAAAGACTCCAGTGTATGAGTAAGTATACAGCTCAAATCTCAATCGGGCATAGCGTATTTGCCATGAAAGTGTCCGTACCTTCGCTTGGAATTGGTCCAAGGCTTATATAGGGGCTGCAATAACTACCAATCATAATGGGAGTAATGACGGGCATAACTGCCGCCACTACAAGAAAAATGAGATATTGTGACCCTTATTAAGGGGCTTTTTTATGAAAGGCCCCATAAAATAATCTATTAGGGCTTTCATAAATTTCACTTTACAAAGTAGGACGTTTTCCTTGAAAGGCCTCATTAAGTTATGTATCAGGGCTTTTATAAGGGTCATTTTATATAATATTAAATTATTTTATCATAATATAGTCTATTAGGGCTTTTATAAGTGTTATTTAATTAATTATTGTATTGCTGCATTTCAAGATCAACCCATTATTAGGAAAAGAGCAGCGCATAAACAATATTTTTTCATGTTGCTGCCCTAACAATTTCACGAAAACTCTCCTTGGCGGGTTCTTTTTTTTTTTTTTTTCTAGAAATTTGTTCCCGCAAAAATCAAGGAATTACGGTCTATTCTTCTCCCAAATTGCTCTTGCCCATCCATTTCTCTATACCCATTGCTCTCATTACTTTCTAGAGGTCGTTGGCCTTGAGGTGAAGCTTCTGTAACTCCTCATTCGTTCTACCATTCTCGCAGGTACGTAATCCTATAATCTATTGTAGGCCTTGAATTGAATCTTCAATACTTCTCTAAGTTTAAGTGGTTGATGGATTCTTACCATCACAGTATTGTAGTTGTTTGATTACATACATTCTAATGGACTTGATTGCCCTAATTTGGGTGATTAGAGTCTTAATTTCTCTTAGGGTTCGTTAATTAAACATGCAATTAGAAATAAATTTAGGACTATAACTCTATTATTTGATTATTACGTAAGAGAAAAAGTACAATTTTTATACTGTATTTTTGTGATTTTACATATTCAGTCCAAATCACTCTTTGACATAGATTGAACGAGATATGTTCTTGTTACATAATTTTATTTTATTTTTTTGTATTTCTCGACCAGTGACATTATTTATTCTTTATGGTGAATAAAGTTTCTTTGTTAATATTGATGAAATTAATTAGTTCTGTGAGTACTATGTCATTTAAAAATGATAATTGTTTAAGGCAAGATACTGACAATGTTGCTCAGTGTGCTATTTTCGATTATTGATACTATGTGCTCAACCTAAACCCAATACAGACTACTCAACTGCTCTGATGCAGAATTTCACTAGACAGATCTATTGGTGTAAGAGGTATCTGCTAATTTAAACAGACCCTAATTCAATTTGATCCCCAAACAGTTAGCTCGATGCCCACTTTTGTGTAATATTAAACATGTGAAATTGTGAATATGTAGTAATATGAAAAGCTACGATGTCCATTGTCAAAGAAAATAATGAGCCAAATAATGCTTCTTTCTTAGTTATGTTTGGAAAAAGTCGGTGTATGAATTTCCCAATATTGAGCCTGCCTACATCATCTGATTCAACCCAAACCATTACAAATGATTAGAACTGAAGACTTCAATAACGCTATCACTCATCAATCATATTCTATAGTTTTGAGTGGACGGCTGCCATTAGTGGAAACCAAGGGTTGGATCACCATTAAAAATTTGACTGTAATTAGTTTGAAATAAACTGATATGCCAAATACTCGCGGCGAGAGAAAAATACCTGAAGTTGTTGCTGTAGGAGTTTATTGTATTTCAATTGCATCACCATGATGCTTTGTCTCTGCAAATAAGAGGTCTTATATAGTCAAACTGGCCTATTTACTAGAAACTATACCTCTGCAAGTGTTAGCCATGTCAAAATGATTGACGTAGCAACAAAATTAAATTGGTAGAAGCAAAGTTAAAGCAAATCTAAGAACTACCTTATTACATTTGGGAATAAATTCCTGAAGAGCTCTAATCTTTTCTATAATACGATTTCTGTGCCTCTGCATATATTCGGAGAAAAATTAAGTGTTAGAATTCAGAAAAAATTAGTAGACTTATTAATACATAAATGAACCTAAACTTAAGAGAGACTACATTCTTTGAAAAGTCATGGAGTTATGGATGTTTATGGATACGAGATTCTCGGCCCTCACCTTCTCGGCGAAGTTATGGAATTCATCTAAAGCATCTTCTTTGTCCAATGGGCTGTTGATCATCATTGTCATTTTTTTTTTCTTCCTGATCCCCAAGTTTACTTACCTACAACACAACCACAGGGAATATAAAACAAATTGCTAGAACTTAGTCAGGCTATGCATTGTTTTCATCCAAAACTCACCCTGGTGCACCCAGATCAGGGATTACCCACATTCTTGCATACCCTCCTTTTATAAAAAGGTCTGCACTTTGATTAAGCTAACTATAGGTTTTGGTTATATGGACATGTAGAATATGAAAATGTATGCAGGATTTTAGCACTGATGAACACCCTCGGTTATCAACTTTACACGTGGCAAACACCACGTGTCCAGTAAGTACCAGGTCGACAACATGTAGGCATCGGAGGCCCACAAAGCAGGACAGCTCAAAAATAGCAACCAGGTTCACCTTGGTTTATTCATCTCTAGCACCCGGCAAAGACGTCGACAGCACAGCTCGATTGGTCGACCTGGATCGCCGACCTCAGGAGTAACGGACGACTCGGCTAAACAAACCAAATCCAAATCGCTCCCACCACTATACTCTCTCAGCATGCCGACACAGGGACCCATAGTGCGACCTGGGGACATCCCAGGTCGACCTCACCAACGTCAAGCGACCTGGCGTATGCCAGGCCGACCTTGCTGGCATCGAGCGACCTGGCCCATGCCAGGTCGACCTCGACTACATAGAGCGACCTGGAAGCATCCAGGCCGACCTCGGCCTAAGTCCCTTCAGATCGGCAAAGCAGTGTCCTATACGGAGTCACATCACGCCTGAGAAGAGTCCTGCTATAACTCTTTACATATCAGTCCTAAGCATATGAGGAAACCTATTCCGAAAGACATGGGAATCATATCACCCCTACTCCGAATCCAACCAGGATTATGGTTCCTATCTCTATAAAAAGCACCCTCAACAGGCCTCATAAGGTACATGCAAATCATTTGCTTATATAGTTTCTTAGCCTTACCTCTCACACAAAGTATTGCTAAGTATCACGCCTGAGGGTTATCGCTGGGACAACCCAGCACCCCTTACGGTGTTCTTTGTTGATCACAGGTTTTCAAACAGTTTATATTTCAAGGACAATCCCTGCAACGTAAGCTGGAATCCTATCTAGACTACACGCGTGGACCAGACACGACTCACACAATCTTTTTTGGCGTGATCAACTGACTCTGATCACTTCACTTTGAGTATGAGTGCAATTTGTTTAAAGGCTTCCATATTGTTTCACTTAATTCAGCCTTCTCAAACACACCTAATCTTTCTTTCTTTAACAACATCATGCTAGCTGTGATTGGGGTTTCATGAGACAGTGAATGATATTGCTCAATGGGTCAATTTGTGGGGTCTCATGCCACAAACTCAGCACTAGAAGGAGAGAAATTTCACTAGATTTCATAGCATATAGAATATTGTTGACTAATTAAGAAATTCTAGAGCATGCAGAAAATTGTTGGTCAGTTACTTCTCCTTCCGGTAAGAGAGGGAGAGAGAGAGAGAGAGAGAGAGAGAGAGAGATGATCTGAAACTTAAAAATGAAAAGCGATATATAGTCTTACATAAATGTTTCGCTAGCCAGAATGTAAGTTTAGTTGGAGTCTATAATATACCCAATGGAAAAAGAAAATGAAAAAGAAACACCGAAACCTGTCATGAGAGGAAGACTTTGTAGAAGGTGTAAATGGAGAATCCACTCATACAAAGGAAAAAAGAATAGGTAAGAAAATAATACTATAAGATGCATGCTAGGAATTTCTTGTGCCCTAAAAGAAAGGTAAGTGAACGACGTCAACCTTCAGCTGGACACGTGGCAGACATCGCGACTTCATAGGTTCCAGCTGGGCAAGCGCCGGGGTGACATACGCTCACAACGATATGACGACCTGGCAATCGTATTACGACAGGTCGCCTACCTCACCAATATACTCTCTCAGCACGCCGACACGAGGACCTACAGTGCAGCCTGGGGACATCCTAGACCGACCACATTCGCATTGAGCGTCCTGGACACATACCAGGCCGACCTCGGCGTAACTCCTCTCAGCTGGGCAAATAAAGTCCTTTACGGAATCACCTCTCGCCTGGGAAGAGTCCTGCTATAACTCTATACACATCAATCCTAAAGCAGACAAGGTAACGTAATCCGAAAGACATGAGAATTGATCATATCTCTCCAACTCCAAAACCGATAAGGATTATGGCTTACCTCCCTATAAATAGCACCCTCAACAGGCCCCATAAGGTACATGCAAATTACTTTCTTACATACTCTCTTAGCTTTACATCTCCTCTGAAGTATTACTAATTCTCACGCCTGAGGGTTATCGCTGGGACAACCCAGCCCCCCTTACGGTGTTCTTTGTTGATCACAGGTTTTCAAGCTACCTGAACTTCAAGGGTTATCCCTACAACACAAGTCGAAATCCTACCAGACTACACACGTGGATGAGACGTGGTCACTTACAACCTTTTTTGCATGATCAGTTTGGTTCCGTTGCTGGGAGCGTTTTCTGTGATCAATCATGATAAACTCTAAGCAAGTATCCAAGCAGGAAGCCGCAGTGCCAACTGCCTGTAGTGACCCGGGTTCACCGTACCGAGCCCTGTAGGTCCCAGCCTAAGTCCTTCCCCAGCGTCACTAGTCACAGGCCTTCCCATTCCTAGTACGTAGTGGGTTTTATGCCTTCCCCCACACTCAAAACCCTGACCTCTAGGTAAGGTACAAAGGTCTTTAAATATGAGTGTGAGTACCAATTGATCTAATTAATACTCACACTCATATTTAAAGACCTTTGTACCTTATCTAGAGGTTAGGGGTTCGAGTGTGGGGAAAGACATGAAACCCACTACTAGGAGTGGGAAGGCCTATGACTAGTGACGCTGGGGAAGGACTTAGCCTGGGACCCACAGGGCTCGATACGGTGAACCCGGGTCGCTACATGTTAAGTAAACATTGTATGGTTGGGTAGTTGTCATTGTATTTGATACTTGTGTTTGTATTCTTTTGTAATACCGGCAAGGTTGCCGAGCTTGGTGTAAATTGTTAACTCTTTTTCCGCGCACTCTGTTATGGTTATATAGTTATCCCGAGCTCGTTCGCTCGTGGAGGTTTGTTGGCTAGCTAATGTGTTTGTTCTCCGGCTTGCTATCTTGCTTTGAGGTTTTGGGTTATTTTAAAAACCATACACTTGTATTACAGGGTTTTTTTTCATGAAAATGACTTTTGAAATATGCATTTTATGTTCTCGTCTCACGTACCGGATGAGGTTCCACATAGGATCTCAGGTCGGGTCGTGATAGTTCGAGCTTGGGGGATCATGGTTCCTTGGGTCAAGATGAGGAATGCTCTTTGTTGGGAAGCTTCCTTACATAGATTCGAGCTTTGAATATTTGAAAGGGAAAGCCCCTGGTTAGAGGAGATTCGAACTCTGTGAGACTCGATAGTGGAAGGATCTTGAGCTTTTAGCCCCTAGAAAACTTGATTAATGGATTTTGATGGGAATCCTTGTGAAAGACTCGAGCTTTGGGAGTTTTACAAAGGGAAAGCCCCAAGAACTTAAGTTCTATGTAACTCAATAAGGGAAGCCCTAGGATAATTTGACCTATATTAGACTCAATTGGGGGAAGCCCTAAGGGTAAGTCCAACAATGGTACTTGGCCCATAAGTATCAAAACCAAATTTTGATATATATTGATTACTATTTACAAAGTATTAAATTATCATCTCCAACAATAGGTATCAAATTCATGGTATTAAATTTATTTTTTATTTTTTATTAAATTTATTGATACATTATACATTATCAATTATTTAAAGTATAACGGTTGTTTTAATTAATTAATTTTTTTGTTAAAATAAAAATTTTAAAAAAATTATAGTCGTCATTTGTTATGATATAAAAACAAATATAAATTATGAATTAATGATAATTCAACCTGCTATTGCCTCCAGGCCATCCACCCGCGCGCGTGTTTAGTCATGTGAAGTCTTAAGAGATGTAGCAAACTTGCTACCTCTCTTAGGATTAAGGCAAAATTTGGTACCCTTTATTTTAACTATTGGAGTTGCTTGGACTTTCAACTAGATATCAAATGTTGTTGGACTTGCCCTAAGAAGACAGAGATTTAGGGAGAATTCAGCCAGAAAGACTCAGACAAGAAAGAAGTTGATGAATTTGTAAGGGTATGCTCAAGGGACGATGATGACTCCCATGAAAAAGTTGAGAACCATGAGTTCACTTTTTTTTGTTGTTGATTTTTAATAAATTAAAAAATTAATAATAATAATAATGATAAAATTAAGTACATAAATAAAATATAGGGTACGAGATTGGGGTGATTACAAGGGTCAAAGTGGGATAATCGGTAACATCGTGGATGAAAGTGTCATAAATTTTGTTTTACGTACGATTTGGTGGAAACATAGGAGAATTTTTGTATTTCGCCAATTAATTTATTACACTATAACTTTTTATACCCCATCTGTCCCTAAATTATTGTCTTAATTTTCTTTTTATCCGTCCCAAAATAATTTTTTTGTTTGAAAACTTTCCTCTTTAGGACATCACTTTTACCATTTTTCCCTACTTTAATTATAGACCACATACACATGGGCATTAATGGAAATTACACATTATACCAATATTAATAATCAAGTCAATTATTTTTTCTTAATCCGTGTGCCGGGTCAAATAAGACAATAATTAAGGGACGGAGGGAGTAGTACTTATGTAGTTTTGATTTATATGATCCCTCCTTTTTGTGAGAATTGATTGATTTGTATTTCGGCCATTAATTTATTATACTATGCATTTTTATAGTACTTAGAGCATACACAGCGGTGGAGTGGCTTTTTTGAGCTTTTATGTGGCTCCCACGTGCCACACCATCTCCACTTCAAAAACTCAAAATTTCAAACCTCTATCCACTATCAAAAACTCCCTTACAACTTTTTATGGGTTCCACTTTATCTATACCACTTTTCTTTTCATATATATATATATATATATATATATATTTATTTATTTATTGAGCAATATTATTGAAATTTTATAAATTTAAAAAGGAGTACAACATTAAGCAATTAATTACAACAAATAATTCATAAAATACATATAAAAAAATGAAATGCTTCGTAATTAATAAATAGTAATGTTTTCACTCATCATGATCGTAACGCGCCCAAATATACTCAACCAAATCGGCTCGAAGTTGATGATGCATACCCTTAGAGCCTATCTCAGAATTTTTTCGAAGATATTTTTGTAACTCTTGGGTGGAACCTTAAAATACTTGTGTTGAATTATCAACTTCATCATCGGCCCAATTGACTACTGCATCGCCCTCATCTTCAACAATCATACTGTGCAAAATTATGCAAGTAAGCATAATATCCCTCAGCTATTCCTTGTACCAAAATCGTGCCGGTCCTTTAATTATTGCCCAACGAGATTGGAGCACCCCAAATGCTTGCTCGACATCCTTTTTCACACCCTCTTGTCGTTCCTTGAACATCTTTCGCTTTGCATCCTATGGGAAAGGAAAGCTCTTGACGAAAGTAGCCCACTCTGGATAGATCCCATCTGTTAGATAGTATCCTTTTGTATAATTCGTGCCATTGACTGTAAAATTAACCTCTGGTGTGTCCCCTCATAAGACATTGTTAAATAAATTTGATTCATTAAGCACGTTGATATCATTACGCGATCCTGCCATCCCAAAAAAGGCATGCCATATCCACAAGTCTACAGACGCAACCGTTTCAAGTATAATTGTCGGGACCCCATAGTCCCCCTGAGTATATTGACATTTCCAATCGACGAGACAATTCTTCCATTCCCAATGCATACAATCAAGGCTGCCCAACATACCAGGAAAGCCGTGTCTTTGTTCATGCATTTCAACCAGGAGTTGGATATCGGTAGCATTCGGCCTTCTCAAGTATTGTTCACCAAAAATTTCCTTCACACCCTGGCAGAATTTGTTCAAGCACTCGAGGAACATTTTGAAAACTTTGAAAATTTGGCAAATTTTTAGGATATTGTGGAACATAAGGAAATTTTTGAAAATTCGATTGTGTAGGAGGAAAAAATTGAAAATGATGAGGATTGGGATGGGTGTTAGAATTTTGAGAACTTGCATTTTTATCAATATTTTGAGAAGCAAAGAAATTTCTAGAGAGATTCGGATTATTTTCATCCATTTTTCGTAGTTTGGAAGAGAAGAAGATTGAATGAAATAAAAAAATTGAAGATGTACTTATAGTTGAAAAAAAATGAACCGTTTTGCAACGGCTAAAAAACGGCTAGTATATTCAAAAGGAAAGTTGGTCGGCAGCAGCATAGGGAAAATGGCCATATTTTTCTTCCAAGTGGGACCCATTTCTAACCAAAAACCAGCTTTTGTCTTTAGAACCCGCTCCCCCCAAGAGACCTAACCAAAATTTCCCACAATGGTGAAAAACCGCCTACAACTTTATGGATAGAAAAAAGTGGGGGGAAAAACCCCCCACTGATAATGCTCTTATGTAGTTTTGATTTATATAATCCCTCCTTTTTTTGTGAGAATTGATTGATTGTTGAGATTATGTCTTTTGGAAGAGTTAAAGATTGTTGATCACGTAAAAAAGGTTAAATGTGACCACGTCTGATCTATGTTAGTAGTCTAGTAGGATTCTGGCTTACGTTGCAGGGATTGCCCTTGAAGTATAAACTGTTTGAAACCTGTGATCAACAGAAAACACCGTAAGGGGGGCTGGGTTATCCCAGTGATAACCCTCGGGTGTGAAAATTAGCAATACTGCAAAGGAGGTGTAAGACTAAGAAAGTATAGCTTTTGCAAGTAATTTGCATGTACCTTATGATGCCTGTGAAGGTTCTTATTTATAAGAAGATAGTTCATAATCCTAGTTGGTTTCGGAATGGGAAAGATATGATCAATTCCCATGTCTTTCGAATTACGTTACCTTGTCTGCTTAGAACTGGTGTAGATAGAGTTGAAACAGGACTCTTCTCAAGGCAAGAGATGGTTCCGTGAAGGACTCTGTTTTGCCGAGCTGAGAGGGGTTACATCGAGGTCAGCCTGGTATGCGTCCAGGTCACTCGATGCTGCTGTGATCGGCTTGGGATGTCCCCAGGTCGCACAATGGATTCCCGAAGTCAGCGTGTTGGGAGAGTATACTGGTGAAGCTGGCGATCTGACATATTATGATTACCAGGTCGTCATATTAATATAAGTGTATGCCACCTCAGTACATGTCTAGTTGGCGCCTCCGATGCCGGGTGTCTGACATGTGTATGGCTGAGGGCTAAGGCCGTTCAGTAGCCCCCTACTTCTCAAGGAGAGGATTTATCCTCGAGGTGTGAAGTAAATTTGGCCGGGTATCGAGCTGAACTGTTTTACGCGAGGTCGCATGATCTTAGCTCGACTTTTGTAGTTTCCTTGGAAAATGTGCACATTTGTTTGACGCGAAGTCCGTGGTTGTCAGGCGGCGCGTCTTTTCAACTTTTCAAAATTTTTGGCGGTTCGTTTTTATCCTTTGAAACGTCGTCGTGTTGAGGTCCGCATGTTTTCGTACGGGTCGACCCGGTTACTTCGGATCCCGTATATAAGTGGGAGCTCCACTGTTCATTTTCACTTTTACCAGAAATCTCCAATATTCTCCTGTGCCCAGGCGATTTTCGGCGAGTTTTCCCATCTTCAAAAGCACAGATTTCAAGCCTTTTCTTCGTATTTCCTTACTTCCTCAAGCTTTTAGGTTAGTTTCCTTTGATCTTTGCTCCATTTATTTCCATTTTGTAGTACTTTTTATGTGGTTGGTTTCAAGTCATTTTGCTTTTCGATCGTCGACCGGTTTCTGGGTAGGGTTTCGGTGAACTTTAATTTTTAGGGTTTTTTGTCCAACCTAAAACTTTCGTCCACTTCCAACCTAAAACTTTCGTCCGCTAGCTCGCTTTTAAGGTTACCCCGTCCAGGTCGTAGTGTCTTCTATTCCCAACCATTATCCCTTGAGTTCTTCCTCCTCGTGTTCTCTCTCTGTGAACATGAGGATAAAATGTGCCAATGAGGGTCCCATGTTTTCCAGATCGCAAAAAGGTCATGCAATTTACAAGACCGAGGATGGCGACTGAAAGGTCATTTTGCCAAGCAAGGCTAAGGATCTGTTTACCACTTGGGGTACCAACTTGGATGGCCTGGTCGTCCCCGCCGATGATCCTTACCAAGTTACAGATATTCCCTTTGGGACCTCGATGAGGATCATCGAAAAGTATGATGTGGCTATGTTTGGTTTGTTATATCTATACTTTGAAGAAAACTGGGTGGTTAGCAGGGCAGCGGGGCCTTCGAGAGTTACCACCTCGACCTCTTCCACTTCGTACTTGGATGTCACTCACGCACTGTGGGCTCAATGGAGCAAGAAGAGAAAGTCTAATATTGATGCTGACACTGGGGTACCGTGAAGCGTGCCTTCCGAGACTGGCAAAATAGGATGACGGTTGCCAACCTGAATAGCTGGTTGTTGAAGTATCCTTGCAACTTCAAGGACTATTGTGGGCATGTTCCTGATCCTGAACTTGGTCTGACTGATTTGCGGGCTTCGATGGGTCGAGTCGGCTTCTACTTGAGCTTCTACGAGCTGGGGCTTCGCTTTCCCTTGGATCCCTTTATTTGCGAATTGTTTGATGTTACCTCTACCATCCCCCTCGATCTCACCTGGAATACCATGTGAGTTCTTATTTGTTTTATTGCTAGTACGCGCGTGCTGGGGTTCGAGCCGACCTTAACCCTTTTTTGCCATTATTTCCACCTTGATCGAAACAATGACGGTCTCCAAGCCAAAAGCCAAAATTACCGAGTGAAGGTATTTTCTGATCCCCCCGGGAAGGTTTCAGGATGGGCTGATAAGGTCATTGTGGTCGAGAGCCAACATGGGTGGAACTTTGCGGTGCCAACCGAGGAGCCTTTTACTCTGATTCACCACGCCGAACTTGACGAGTATGATAGGTCAGCTAAGCAGCCGTTAGAAGTCCCCCTTGGGGTACGAGGCACTTCCCAGGTCAGATGCTATGATTGGAAAAACATACTCCAGGATGAGAACCTGTTGGTTGTCGCCGGGCTCTCTCCCCTTAAAGTCAACGGTCTCGAGCCGATGTGTACCTTTCCATCTTTAGAAAGTTTTCTCGGGTGGTTACTTCACAAGGACCTCATGTTCAATCAGCACTGTCCGAGCTGTCAAAGAGATCCGGAGATGGGTTGTTTCCAGGGTGGTTATCCCCGTTGAACTTCTAAATGTATTTCCTTTGTTCTTTCCTCCTCCTCATACATATATATTTCTTATATGATATCTGATTTTTCTTGCTTTTGCAGATATGGAGGATGTGGATGCTATGAAGCGAAGCTCGACAAGCGCGCTCAGGGTAATTCAGATCAGTCTGAGCAGTTGGGTCAAGCTCGCGTTGCTGCGACCTTGGCTGGGACCGCCGAGGTACTCCCCACCATAATATTGCCCCTGGATAAGGGTAAGGGGAAGGTGCCAAGCTCGAAGGCTTCCACGAAGCGCTCCAAGTCCACGTCAGCCTCTGCTCCGGCCAAAAAGATAAGGACCGAGGTGCCCGACAAGGCCGATGAGCCCGTTAAAGCTGGCCTGCCTGTCGAGCCTGATGTGGTTAGGCGAGCTTCTCCCATCGAGAGTATACACAACGTAACCAGTCCCTCTCCCGAGGTGCATTCTATTCCCAGCTCGGCTACTCCACCACGAGCTGGCCCTGTCTTGAGTCCTGGTGGCCATTCCCTTGAATTGGGCAAGTAGGTTGTCCTTGACATTGCTGATGAAGGACTGGGTGATTCCTTGATGACTGCTCACCTGGCTGGTATCATGGGGGTCGACCTAACCAGAGTAAGATATGTTTTTACTTGGTCCCCCCTTTTTACTTGCTTATTGTTTTCTTGGCCCCCTTTTTTCTGACTTGTTTTCCTTTTGCAGTTCACCGCTGGCATCAAGTTGTATGCTAACAGGCTTACTCAGGCCCACAAAGATAGGTGAGAGTTCGTCTGGCGCATCGCCGAGAGCTCGAGAAAGAGAAGCGGGAGGGCGCTAGTAAGGTCGAGCTTGAGGGAGCCCCTGCTCGTGTTGTCGAGCTCGAGACTGTTGTTTCTAAGGCCCAGAGTGATATAAAGCTGAGTCAAGATCTGGCCGCCAGGAAAGTTAAGGAAGTGAACCAGGTCACTGGAGAGGCCAGCCAGCTAAGGGGTGAGCTTGCTACAGCTGCTGCTGAACATGTTAAGCTTCGTCCTAACCTGAAGTCTGCCCAAGGTGATGCTCTGACTGCTCAGGGAGAGCTCACCAAGACTAGGTTAAATTTTAAATGCAAGGTTGGCGAGCTCGAAAGACTGTTGGCTGAGGCGAGGAAGGCTCCGAGCTCGGAGGTCATTATTGCCGAGTTTAAGAAGACCTCGTCCTATATGGACGAGATTCTTTATTATTACGACAAGGGAAAGGCTCAGATCCTGCGCGTCGCGGCGGCCTGAATTGAGGGACCTGATAAGGTGGGGGAGCACCGAACTTAAGGGTGTCCTGGCTCGACGGGGGCAAGAGCTCGTGCCATATCAGCCCGAGTAGCTTGAGCTAATTAAGAGAAAGGATGCCAAATCAGGCCATGAGCCTTGGATCCCTACTCCTCCCTTTGATAATAATGTCCCTTACCCAGTGTTCTAAAAATCGCTAGGCGGGCGCTAGGCGCCAGAGTAGGGCCTAGCGCCTAGGGGCCTAGTCGGGGTCTAGTCGAGGCCTAGGCGGGGCCTAGAAATCGAGGCATAATTACACTATAGGTACATAACAAACCTGTTACAATAATAGTAAATAACTAAATATGGTCAAATAAACTAAAAGTAATGATCACATTACAAGATTAAAAGTTAAAAAGTTAAAATTTAAAATTAAATTCATAAGTGGAGGGAAGAAGAAAAATATTTTCATAACTTAAGGGGAAGGAAAAATAATATAATAACTTAAAAGGAGAGAAGAAATAATTTAATAGCTTGAGGGGAGGAAGTTGTCACTTTAAAAAGTAAAACCTAAACGTTAAAACTTAAACACACACTCTCTCTCTCTCACAAAGTATGACTCACACAGAAAAGGAAAAACAAAAAAAGAAGAAGACGTCTTTCTCTCACAGACAATAGACAAAGACGACTGATCTCCTTTCTCAAACGACGGCAAGCAGATCTCGCGGGAACGACGGCAGGCAGATCTCGCGAGGACGACGGAAATCTCTCTCTCCTAATTTCTCTCACTTTCTCTCTCCTCTTACGGTTTCTCTCACTCTCTCTCCTTTTACGGTTTCTCTCTCACACACACACCGGCCGGTGTTCTCCTCCTCTTTCACCGACGGGATCTCAGACGTCGTTTTGACTTTTGAGCCCTAATCGGCTAGGCGTTAGGCGGCGCCTAGGAGGACTAGTCGCGCCTGGGTAGCAATTTTTTGTAGTGGCGATTTTTTTGGCCGATTTGGTCCTAATCGTGTCGTTTGGAGGGCGCCTAGCCCAATTTTTCGAACACTGGTTACACTGTATTTATAGTTTTTTATCCACATACTCGTGATGAAAAATTAAAGACAATTATATTCATTACAAGATAATCTTTTCATTCTCATTCGTCCCCCTTTATATAAGGAAAAATTGTGGGATGGTACCTTTAGTAGAATATTCAATCGCTTAAGTCCACTATATTTGTTTTCATTCGCTTAAATTCTTTTTAAGTGATAAATTGATTATTTGTTCCAAAAATGTCCCCGTATCAACATATTACAGTCTTAAATATATTTTGTGCATCGTCATATATGTGAAATGTGCATCGTCAATGTATTTTGTAATTTTTGTGTTAAAAAATTTGCATCGTTTACCACGTCAAGTATAATTGTGCATCGTGTGCATCGTCTGTAATTTTTATTTTATTTTTTGTATAAAAAATGTGCATCGTCAAGTATATTGTTGTGCATCGTGAAGTATAACAGTACTGTTTTGTTCAGTTTCTTTGTGTGCAAGAAATGTGCATCGTTAAGTATAATTTTGTGTATCGTCAATTATAATAGTACTATATATTTTAATAATTTTTTGTGCATCGTGAAGAGGGTTGTTATGTGTATCGTCAAAAGTACTAATTGTAAATTTATATTTTTGTTCCCAAATTGCCCCTGTAACAATATATCACGTATTTTTATTTGTGCGATTTCCTTGATTTACTCATTTTAATCTCGTATTTATCTCCATTGCGATTTCTTACTAAAATTCTCATTCATATCAACTTGAAGAAACTTAAAAAATACCAAAAGAATTCAATATCAAATTTATTTTGAAATCGAAATTAATGGATTCAACAAACTAAACTGTTGTCATCTTGTTGCTGAAATTTAAAAGAGATACTATTGTTTCGACAATTTCAGAGAATTTTGGTTTATCTGAGTTAATCGAATGAATCAGAAGTAAATATTTTAATTTTCAATCGGATAATTGTACTTTGAAATACACTGTAGGGTCACTTAACAATTGTTGTTTAACCAACGAAGAAGATTTCAAAAACATGTTAACATTGGCCAAAATTTTATCAGTTCCAATTATTATTGTTGATGTGTTTAAAATTGATACTGGTTTGAGTTATGGGATTAATAAAGAAGGGAATAGAGATGAGATTGCAGAAGACACACACGATGCAACTGTTTATGAAGATTACGATGCACAAAACTTGCATTGCGATGCACAAAACCATGACAAAGGAAAAAAAAAAGATGTGCATCGTGAGGAGTACAGTGATAGAAGTTGTACCAATTCTTCAGGATCTGAAAGCATGTTGAAAGTGTCCCAACATACGATATATGTCATGTTCAAACAAGAAAGGAACTCTTGAATTCTGGTTGGGCAAATTTTATTATTGTTGTTGGTCAAATATTTAAAGGTGGAGTGGAAGATTTTCGCACACAGTTTATAAAGTATTCATTCAAGATTGTTTTTGAATTCATTTACATTAAGAATAATAAAAATAGGATTAGCGTTGCATGTGATAAGAAATACAGTGATGATTGTAGTTAGTTCATCAAGACATCTTCAACTGTTGATGAATCAGTATCCATATACAAGTGTAAACTTTTACACAGTTGTCATTTGACCATGGTTGACGATAATAACTCAAAAAAGATGGGTTATGGTATCATTGGGGAGTTGATTCTTGACCATGTTCGCAGTCAACCAAACTATTTGCCGCAGAATTTAATTGATCACATGAGGACTAATTATGGCTTTGAGATAACAAACAGTAAGGCATGGAGGAGCGTAGAGAAGGCTCGAAAGAAGCTATTTGGTTGCTACGAAAGAATCTTTTTAGGAGTCGCAGTGGTACGTTAAAGCCTTGCATAAGAGTAATCCTGGTAGTTTTGGTTTCTTGGAATCGGACGATGATATGAATCAGTTCAGTAGGTTGTTCATTTCATTTCGGGCATGCATAGATAGTTTCAACTACTACCGTCCTATATTGTTCATAGATGGGACATTTATGAAATCTCGATTCAAAGGCACCCTTTCTGCCACGGCCAAGGATGGAAATCAAGGTACGATCATTTGTTCTACATTTATTTTTTTGGTGTTCAACATTATTTTGATTAATATCATAGGCTGAACATGTTTTTTTATGCCCCTGTTTGTACTTGTACTTAATAAGAGATACATTCAGTACATTATTGTGCATCAGAAATAAAAGAGGTGCATCACGATGCACAAAATCAGTATTTTTGTAATACACTTTTGTGCATCGCGATGCACACTGGTATGCATTTCAAAACTGTTATTGTTAATTAAATAATGTTCATATGCTGCAGGTCTATCCCGTTTGCATTTGTTGTTGTTAGTTTTGAAAATAGAGATAATTAGGCTTGGTTTCTGTTTAAGATAAAAGGAGCAATCGATCGTGAAGTGCTTTTTGTATCCTATCATAATGTTGGTTTAATGGAAGCAATACATGACGTGTTTGGGAGTTTCAAGCTTTTCTTTTGCTTGGTGCATCTTTATCAGAACTTAAAAGAAATGATTACAGGTAAACGTTATTCTAATACGTTTCGCAGCAGCTCGTGTTCAAGACTTAAGGACTGTGTGTATGCCCCCAAGATTAGACTGTTTAATGAGAAAAGTAATATATTCAAAAAAGAAGGGAGACAGCTTGCATGTGATTTCTTGGCCAGTATTTCATACGAGAAGTGGGCGATTGCACATTGCCACGAGAATAGGTATACCGAAATAACTTTAAGTGCCGCTAAATCGTTCAACAATTGGATTTTAGAGGTTCGCGGTCTTCCCATCACTCACATGGTGGATTGTATAAGATCAAAAATAATGAAATGGTTTAGTGAGAGACTTGGGAATGGAAAGAGATTGAATAAATTGTTATTTAAGAAGATGGATACAAAGTGGAAGGAGTACCTTAATATTGGGATCACGTGGCAGATTCGCATGACACCCAACTCAATATACGAGGTTTTATCCGATCCAAGTGTCCAGGTTAACTTGGGGAAGCGGACATGTTCATGCTATCAGTGGCAAATTCAAGGATTCCCGTGTTGCCACGCAGCCATTGTGATTGTGAGATCTAAAGAAAAATATCAGTAATATGGTTGATAAATGCTTCTTAACAAGCAATTACATCAAGTGTTACGAGAATTTGCCCCATGTATGCGAGAATTTGCTTGGAGGTCGACGTGTCAAACCCTTTACCATCACGCATCTGGATTGGCACGTCGAAAGAAGACGATTTCTGGCAACAGGTTGAGTTTGAAGGTAATGTCTCTTATTGTTCTGGCTGTGGCTTATTGGGTCATGTAGCTATGGATTGTCGGAAAAAGAAGAGAATGGGTGCTCAACGAAGGAATGTCGATAATACTGTTTTTCCTACTACCATGGGTCCTAGTGATCAAACTAAAACTGAGGCTATCATACAGAAGTCTATTCCTAATAAACCAAAGCAACAATGGGCGCTGAAATTGGATCAACGTGGGGATGCTGCTGGGGTGTCAACTGTTAAGGATTCTTTCGGGCAGACTAAGGATGATGAAGTGCTTATTGGGGGAGGCAATGGGAACTTTGTTGATCAGGACAAGCAGACAAAGAATAAGAATAGTGACTTAGTATCTTCAAAGGGGAAAGAAATGGCTAAGGATTTAAGATCCCTTTCGGTTTTGAAAGACAACATTAACCCAATTGAGACACAAAATGCCTTCGATATTTTATCGGCATTGGAGACTGACGAAGAGATTGATACAGCCAATTTGGTTCAGATTGTGGACTCCATTGGAGATGAGGATACTCAAACAGATCATCAGCTTGCAGATGTTGTGGATCCTGACTTGTCTGGAGTTTGGGAATCGGTTAAGATAGGGGATCAGAAAGCAAGATCATGGTGTGGTGTTGAGGAGGAGGACAGAAACTTTGGTTTTAAGGATGCTACTAAACTGTTCCGCTCAAATTCCTTATCCAGAATGGGTAACTTAGAAGCTATTAGCACTGAATTCAAGGAGTTTTTGCATAAACAAAAATCAAAGAAGAAAAAGAATGCTGGAAAGAAAATGATTATTTCTAATAAGAGATTGACAAGGGCTGCCTGTAAAGTTGCGGTGGAGGCCCCAGGTATGACAATTTAATTAGTTTCCTTATGGCGTTCTTTTATGGAATGCGAGGGAGTTGCGAATAAAGAAACTATGGAGTATATTAGGCTTCTTAAAGTTCAACATCATAGTTATGTGCTATTCTTGAACCAAAAGTTCCAGGTATTCGGCTTCGGAAAATTGCAAAGCGTTTGGGTTATAGAAATTTTATGCATCAAAATCCAATTAATCATCATATTTGGATAATGTGGAATGATGATATTAATGTTACTTTTGTTTCTGCGACGAATCAACATATCACTGTTAGGATTGTTTTTCGAGACTCTATTTCTGTTCTTGTATCCTTTGTTTATGCAAAATGTGATCGTGAGGAAAGGAAGGATTTATGGAGAGAGTTGATTAATATTTCTAATCGCTTTGGAACCATGGATTGTTGGTGGTGACTTTAATATAATTTCTCACTCTTCGAGAAGCTTGGTGGTTTGGCTTGTGATTATAATAGTATTCGGATTTTGTGCAATGCCAACAAGAAGGGCTTAGACGATGCGGGTTTTGTTGGAAGTATGTTTACTTGGTGTAATAATCAGGATGGTAATAATCGAATTTGGCAACGTTTGGATCGGTTTTTGGTTAATGGTGCTTATAAGGCCTCTCATCCTATGTTTACTGTCAAGCATTTGAGTAGAGTTCTTTCTGATCATTCCCCTTTGGTGTTGGATTTTCCGTTTTTTCCCAAACCGAAAGGGGTTTTTAGATTCCATCGTATGTGGCTGGATCATCCTCGCTTTTGGATTTTGTTCGGCTCAATGGACTCGGTCGGTGTATGGTAATCCAATGGAGCAGCTTCATCGAAAGCTTCTTCGCCGTGAGCTGAAAAGTTGGAATTGGAATGTCTTCGGAAATGTGCACAATCAAATAGCAGTTCATCAAGATTTAATATTACGTCTGGATGTTGATTTACAGCAACATTGGAATGATGCTACCGCTGACAGGCTTAGAGAGGCGCGACAACAGCTTGGCCGTCTTCTGAAATGGGAAATAGAGCTGGTACAGCAGAAATCTCGCCAACATTGGTTAACGGATGGTGATAGAAACAGTGCTTTTTTCCATGCTAGTATTAGAGATAGAGCAAAACAGAATCTCATTCGGTTAAAACAAGCAGATGGTAGCTGGTGTAGTGATGGGGCTCAGATTGGTTCTATGGCAGTACAATATTTTGAATCGCTTTTTTCTTCGACAGATCATGAAGTGAATGAAGATCTTTTTCGTGATATTCCAGCTAGTATTTCTTCGTCTGATAATAATGGTTTAACTTGCTGTCCAGATGAGACTGAAATATGGGAGGCAATTACTGCGTTAAATCCAGATAGTGCTCCGGGTGTTGATGGTTTTACAGGGTGGTTCTTTCAGGGATGCTGGCACATTATAAAAGAAGATGTGATAGCTGCGGTGAGGGATTTTTTTGATGGGAATCAACTTCCTCGTGGTTTGGCTTCGACTGCTTTGGTTTTGATCCCAAAGGTGTCTAACCCTTCTGGTCTGGGAGATCTGCGTCCAATAAGTCTTTGCACTTTTGTAAGTAAGATCATTTCAAAAATTATAGCTTCTCGGTTGGCAGTTATTCTTCCAAAAATTATTTCTTTGGAGCAATCGGGTTTCGTGAGGGGTCGTAACATTCAGGAGAACATCGTGCTTGCACATGAGCTGGTTCATCGTATAAACAGTCCTACTCATGGAGGTAATGTGGTTTTCAAACTTGATATGTCTAAGGCTTATGACCGTGTGGAATGGGATTTTCTTCGTAGAGCTATCATGATGGCGTTTGGGTTTAGTTTTGAGGTCTGCAATCTGTTTCAAAGGATTTTAGGAGACATCTGGTACTCGATTCGGATTCATGGGGAGTCTCATGGTTTCTTCCATTCTACTCGGGGAGTTAGACAAGGTGATCCTTTATCTCCATTATTTTTTATTATGGCTCAGGAGGTGCT
Source organism: Platycodon grandiflorus (assembly GCA_016624345.1). Lineage (NCBI taxonomy): Eukaryota > Viridiplantae > Streptophyta > Magnoliopsida > Asterales > Campanulaceae > Platycodon > Platycodon grandiflorus. The sequence continues at coordinate 25,416,414 of CM028363.1, forward strand.
CTCTCATAATATTAAAAGAGCTTTGCATGAAGGCTCAATTCTTCCGTATAATCATGGTCGGGGTGATATGGTCATTTCACATCTCTTTTATGCGGATGACATGCTTCTCTTTTGTAATGCTTCTAAACGTTCGATTCTGTCTTTGAGAAAGATCTTGTCGAGTTATGAGAAGGCTTCAGGCCAACTGATCAATTTACAAAAGAGCGGCTTTTATGTCTCTTCCAAATGTTCTCGGAGGAAAATGGTTCGTATCGCGGAATGGTCTGGTTGTGTTCAGCACAATTTTCCGATGAGGTATTTGGGAATTCCTTTATTCTCAGGGCGTATTAAACGTCAATATTTTGAGGATCTTGAGGCCAAAGTGATTCGTCGTATTAGTGGATGGAAAGCCAAACTTTTATCTTTTGGAGGTAAAATTACTTTGTTGAAAAGTGTGTTGAGTAGTATCCCTATTTACTCTTTAGCTGCTATTCGGGTTCCTTCATCTGTTTGTAAAAGAATTGAGGGTCATTTTGCAAATTTCTTATGGGATAGTGGTGGGGAATCCCGCACTCATTGGATATCTTGGAAAAAGATTTGTTGTCCTACTAACGAAGGTGGCTTGGGTGTTCGTTCTCTTGGGCAAGTTATGGATTCTTTACATGCTAAATTAGCTTGGAGTGTATTACAAGGTAAGAGTTTGTGGGCTCTTTTTGCTAGAAGTAAATACTATCGGAGGTCTGAGTTTGTTTCTCCTAGCATTGCATCTCATGTTTGGAAGGCTATTATGGTCTGTTGTATTTTAGCCTAGATTTGCTTGAATCCATAACCTAAGTCTAAGACAAGGTGACTAATGGGCCTACGTGTTTGTTAGTGTGGCAACTTGTACTTAGGCATAGCTTGAATAGCTTAGGGTTGCTAATTGTATAAGTCTTGAAGAAGATAGCCTATAGGACATCGGACGTCCTCTGCACAATAGGCAAACAATGCATCAGCAGTCTTTCGTTTGAATATCGGACAAGCTCATATCGGCCAAGCTTCATCAGCAATGTTGAAGAACCTTAAGAACGTCCGATAGAGATCTGCCTAAGACATGTCCTAATTTGAGGACTTCATTGACTTCGATGCAACGTTAACCTGCAAATCACATTCAATGAAGGTTTCCATTCTTGGCATACACTCAGAAAAGGACATTCTTCCCGCAAGCTGCACCGCCTATTTTTAGCAAAGAGTCGGAGAGACGCAAGTTGCGGACAGCCTATCGAGTCAACAACAGATTAGAGCATTAATTGCTCTTAAATTCAAGTTTGAAAATCACCAACGGCTCCTAGCTTCCTCCTGCATATAAAAGGAGACTTCATTGCAGCATTCAACACTCTTCAACTACTCCAACTACTGAATCTCCATAGTCTTCAAGTTCTTAAAGGCTTAAACGTCCTATTTGTATACATTCATTGAAGAGCTTCATACTTAGACGTCTAGTCCATTAAAAGCTCTTCATTGATTGCAACACCTAGCTTTTCATAGCTCACGAGAATTGTATCTTATTGATATCAATTCTCCCACACAAACACTTGGTCAACAAAATTTTTGTACACTATCCATTAGAGATTTAGTTTGTAAAATATCTAGTGGAAAAACTTAGTACACGATTTTTCAAATCCAAAGTTGACCACTTTGGTTGTGGACGTAGCACTTATTTATAAGTGTGAACCATATTAAATATTCTGTCTATTTGTGTGTGATTGTGAATTGATTGTGTTGCTTTAAATTTCCAGATTTCCAAGCTGTTAAGAATTGCTGATCTTGACCTGTGAAGATCAGTCATTCTCAACTTGTCCTGTGCTTCACAAGACTTCCGCCTGCAAAATTTTTAAAACCCTAGTGAAGTAAGATTTTTGAATCAATTTCAAAAATTGGACATAGGCTATTCAACCCCCCCTTCTAGCCTATATAGAGCAACCTTGGACCTAACATGGTCCAAATGCCCTTTGTTCAAAACTGTTCTTCCTGGGTGGTTGGTAAAGGAAACCTATCCTTTTGGTGTGACAATTGGAATGGGCAAGCCTTGGAAGGTCCTCAACCTATTGATGCTCATCTCAGTGTTAGAGATGCGATAGGTCAGCTTGATCAGTTGCTTCCATTGATTGATCCCGGCCGACACGATAGTTTGCGTAAGGTTTATTTGGATCCATCTCTTGAGGATCGTTTGGTTTGTACTCTTACAAATTCTGGGGATTTTTCGACAGCAGCTTTTTGGAAGTATATTCAGCAGCCTAATCCTCACCTTAACTGGGCTAAACGCATATGGCAACCTTGGTTACCTATGCGTGCTAGTGCTTTTATGTGGAAATTCATGCATCGAGCCCTCCCAGTTGATCTTAATTTGATTAAGAAACATGTGGTTTTGGCATCAAAATGTGTCTGTTGTGTGGAGAGCCCGCAAATGGAATCTATGGATCATTTATTTATTCAGTCTGAGGTTGCTGTTATTCTATGGAAACAATTTGCGCGGCCTTTTCATAAAGTGGATAGTTATACTTCTCTCTCCCATTTATGGAACACATGGGGTAAGGGTATTTCTCTTCGCACTCAGTTGGGAGCATGTTTTTTGGGCATTATGACCTTTACTTGCTGGGAGATTTGGAAAAGTAGGTGCAGGGCTATTTTTGAGGGCATCCCTATGCGGACAGATTACATATCTAGTAAAATCTTACGGGATTTGCATGACATGTTTTCTTTGTTTGTTCCAAAAGCCATCTCGAACAGTATTGGGAGATTAGGTCTACAGTATTTCAATTTTGGAGTGCAAAGGCTGATTGTTCGGCCAAGTAAATGGTTACGGTGGAGACCTCCTACTGATTTTGATTTTAAACTCAATACGGATGGTTCGGCTCAAAATGGTCTGGCTACGGGAGGTGGTGTTATTAGAGATAATTCTGGATTTATTGTAAGAGCTTTCTCAAGTTTTTATGGTCCTGGTTCAAATATGTTAGCTGAAATTTTAGCGCTTCGTGATGGTTTACTTCTCTGTCGTGAAATGGATTTAGATTCAGTGATTGTGGAAACGGATTCCCGGACTGCGATGCTGGCTCTTCATCAACATCAGAGGCTTCCTTGGAGGTATGAGTATGAGTTACGTCATTGTTTAGCGATGATTGGAGATTATTCTGTTGTCCATGTGTACCGCGAAATGAATCAGGTTGCGGATCGTTTGGCAGCCTATGCTCATCAGACTCGGGCTAAGAATATTTACGATTCCTTAGATCAATTGCCTCGTAGTGTTCTCCAAGTTTATCACTTAGATGCTTATGGATTTTATAGTTTTAGAAAACACTAGTATTATGTTGTTTTGTATTTCGTTTCGAGGTCAGGCTCCTCTGTCCTCCCGTTTATAAGGGCAAGGCTGGTTGTCCCCCTCAAGTTTGTATTTTTATTTCTTTTATTAATAAAATTTTTAGGGTGCCGTCCCTGTTTCCCCAAAAAAAAAAAAAAAAATCAAGTGTTACGAGGGAAGCTTGATGTCAATTGCAACTACGGAAATGTACGAGCTTCAGAATTCTTATGAGGGTGAGGAAAATGATATGTAGTAGATGTTACAAGCTTTGTAATCATAATACTAGGTCATGTCGAGAGGCTATACAAAGTTAATTTTTGTTATTTTGTAATTTATTTTTAAGTTCATTTTGTATATAAAGGTTATTTTTGTGCATCGTCACGTGTGTGAATTGTGCATCGTCAATGTAATTGTGATTTTTGTGTTAAGATATATCAATTATGTGCATCGTCAAGTATAAAATGTGCATCGTCAATTGTTGAGCACACATCCATAAAACTGCATATAAAATGTGTATCGTGTGCATTGCAATGCAACAAACAACACTCTTTTTTTTTTTGTGCATCGCAAGTGTAAAAGGTATTTGTATATTTACGTCTTTCTTGTTTTTGCGATGCACATCGTGGACTTCCGTATTTTTATGTGCATCGTATGTGTTGCAATGCATCGTTATTGTATTTTGAGATACACAACATGCACTGTTCTGTGTTTTTTAAGGGCATAGATGACATTTTGCAACAAAATTGTTCTTTAACGATTGAAAACAACTATAGTGAATTTTAACGAATGAAAATTGTCTAAAAAGGACCGGCTCAAATTTCCCCTTTTATATAATGGGTGAATTACGGGCCGATCTCTTTTTAAACATTTGTAATTACTCCAGTCCAGTCATCTTTTTTTAAAACCGAAAAAAGGCATTTTTGGAGCGAAAAGATGGTTATGCCATTAATGAAAGAAAAATACGCGGGCATCAGTAACCCAAGGCATCGCGATGAGTAATCCAAGACATCGCGATGAGTAACCCAAGGCATCGCGATGAGTAACCCAAGACATCACGATGAGTAATCCAAGGCTGGCATCGCGTGGATTAATTATCGTGATGAGCAACCAAGGCATCGCAATGAGCAACCAAAGCATCGCGATGAGTAACCAAGGCATTGCGATGAGCAACCCAGGGTACTGCGATTGGCAAATTAAATCAGTCTAAGAACATCTCCCTCTGTTTTTGAAAAGCTCACTGTTAAGCTCAATTTTGAGCTCAAAAATAGTATTTTTTTTTATAGAAAACTTGTGTACAAATGTAGTACTAAGTTAGGATAACAATATGAGATTGATTTTAAACAAATTCTAAGCTTAAAACAGATATTAAAGTGGCCAAAATAGCCCAAGAACAAAGAAAAACGGGATGAACTCAAAAAATTCGAATTGATCAAATTCGTGTTTTATACATGAAAATTGATACCCAAACATGAAGAAAGACTATATTAACAACATGAAATCATTTATACATCAATTCGAATCTTAAATCTGAAGCAACGATGTTATTGAGGGTATTTTAAGAAGAAAATTTCTCAAAGTGCCTTTTAACGGTTAAAAAAAAAAAGATGAACTAAAAAGAAAAAAATTTAAGAAAATAGACCGACCAGCAATTTCTCCTTATATAATCCTAACCAAAGGGCCCATCTCCAAATCCCAAATCCCAAATCCAAATACAAATTAGATTTATGGTCTGCCAAAATTTCCTCGAAGCCCACATTAACCTGGAGTATTGTCCAAGAATTCTTGGTCAGCAAGTTCTTTAGTCAACAAGTAAAAGCAAAACTACAATATAATACCATGGGCTCCAATTTTGTAAGAATAATGCTATGGTACCTAAAGAGTACTAAATTTTTTACACTAAATGATGTGCTAGCTGATGTGACAGCTCATGTGGTACAAACAATAAAATTAAAAATCATAATTAATGCATCACATCAGCTTACACATCATTTGGTGCAAAAAATTAGTACTTTTTAGGTATCCATAGCATTACTCATTTTGTAATTCTCCAAAGGGCAATGCTCCATTCCATCAAGAGTATAAAAAATATTGTACCTAATGACATGGTATCCAAATTTAATATTAAATTTTGGTTAAATTTTTAAACCAAACATTTACCGTCTTATGGTTCAGAGAATCTGACCAAAAATTTGTTTGAAATTCAAGAAAATAGACCGACCAGCAATTTCTCCTTATATAATCCTAACCAAAGGGCCCATGTCCAAACCCCAAATCCAAATTAGATTTATGGTCTGCCGAAATTTCCTCGAAGCCCACATTAACCTGGAGTATTGTCCAAGAATTCTTGGTCAGCAAGTTCTTTAGTCAACAAGTAAAAGCAAAACTACAATATAATACCACGGGCTCCAATTTTGTAAGAATAATGCTATGGGTATCTAAAGAGTACCAAATTTTTTATACTAAATGATGTGTTAGCTGATGTGATAGCTCATGTGGTACAAACAATAAAATTAAAAATCATAATTAATACATCACATTACCTGACACATCATTTGGTGCAAAAAATTTGGTACTCTTTAGGTACCCATAGCATTACTCATTTTGTAATTCTCCAAAGGGCAATGCTCCATTCCATCAAGAGTATAAAAAATATTGTACCTAATGACATGATATCCAAATTTAATATTGAATTTTGGTTAAATTTTTAAATCAAACATTTGTCGTCTTATGGTACAGAGGATTTTACCAGAAATTTGCTTGAAATTTAACATTAAATTTGGGTGTCTTGTCATTAGGTGTAACATTTTTTGTACTCTTTAGGTGGCTCTAGTATTTCTCTTCTCGAAATATTGTTTCTCCATAACTATAACATCCTCCGCCGCTAAATTATTATCTTGTTTTTCTTTTTTATCCGTTCCTAAATAATTATTTTGTTTGAAGATTTTCTTTTTAGAATATCACTTTTATCATTTTATCCTTACTTTTTCTTTCTAATTTAATTATGGGTCATATGCACGTGAGCATGAAAGAAACTACACAATATATCAATATTAATAATCAAGTCAATTATTTTTTCTTAATACTTGTACCAAATCATATAAGACAATAATTTAGAGACAGACGGGATTACTATGTACCTACGTTAATTCAAAGCCATAAGTTAACATATGATATTCACTTATTTCCCATTATTAGACTCATAATAAGACAACTTGTAGCATTCATTAAAGTTTGAAACGAGGCAAATGGAGGATCAGGAAGACATGAACTATTTTGCACCGGGTCTGTCAATGGATCGGATTCGGATTTGGATTGGATATACTAAATTCAAATTTGATTTATTTAAAAATTATTGGATTTTAATCGAATCGAATTATCTAACAAATATTTCAAAGGTCAATCAATATCATAAATTTTTGGATTCAAATTTTATTTAACCTTCAGTATCGAATAAAAATAATATCAATGTATCTTTTACTCCATCATAGGTCAAACAAATATGAAAATCATGTTTTCAGCTTACACAGATATGAATGACAATGTTAGTAATTTAATATAATGTGCAGAACAATTTATATTTAATTGAAATAGTAATTATTAATGACTAAAAACTCAACATAACTTTTGTATGTATTGTAGTACCATATATCTTTTATATCAGATCGGATCGATTTGTTATTGGATCGGATCACCCTTAATTCAAATCTAATTTGATAAGCTATCGAGTTATTGAACTCGTATTACAATCAGATAATTGAATTGAAAAGACTCAATCATATTCTAAAAATAGCTTCTGGATCTGGATCGGATTCATATCGAAATCCAATTCATTTGACAGTCTTATTTTTGCACCCGTTAATATAATTGATGAGGTGTCGATCCATTGATGTTATATTTACTTTTCAACTCAAAAAGAAAGAAATTTGGCCTAAAATTAATCTGAACCACCATTGAATCCTTTGTAGAGGTGAAATATTACGTTTTGGGTCAAAATTGGTGGATCAACAGATTATCTCTCTCTCTCTCTCTCTCTCTCTCTCTCTCTCTCTCTCTATATATATATATATATATATATATATATATTTATTTTTTTAATTAAAATAGAAAAGTGATGGAAGATAATACGTCACCCGCATAAGATGACATGACTTGCTTATCATGAATAACATTTTCTACGATCGGATCAAAATTACTTGGCGTGGAGAAATTTTTCGTTGAAAAGTAAATACTCCGTACTACCGGCTAGAATTTAACCACCTGTCATGCTAGACTCCTTTCCTCTTCTTCAAACAATATTATGGACACAAAAAAATTATAAAATTATTTTCACAAATATTATGTTGACGGTTATTAATTGATTGTATAGTTTACGGGTTTGTCACTGATTAATAAAAAAATTAATCAAAAATTAATAACAATACTTTTCTAATTAATTTTTTTGTGTCCAAAGTATTACCATTCCCTTTAGTTATTTTCAAGTGATGGATAATGATGGTTCTTTCTATTCATTACCAAAGAAATTCAATCCGCTTTTGCTTATAAATACACACACACACACACACACACACACACATACGTACTCTCGTCTCTCTGTATGTTTGTATGTGATGGCTGTGAGTACTTGTGCAGTGGTCGTTACACTAGTAGTAGTAGTAGCACTGGTGGCAGTATTGGGATGGAGAGTGTTGAATTGGGTGTGGTTGAGACCGACGAAGCTTGAAAAACAACTTCGACGGCAAGGTCTGAATGGCAACTCCTACAGGCTACTGTTTGGAGATACAAAAGAGATGGCGAAGATGGCCATGGAAGCTGAGTCTAAACCCATTGGTCTCTCCGATGACATCGTACCTCGCGTCTTGCCTTTCGACCACAAATCCATCATCACCTACGGTACGTTTCTTCCTAACATATTTGCTAATTGCTATACTGCGATTTTCTTCCCTCTCTGTTTATGATTTTTACTATTCCTGGACCGTGGCCAGGCGGTCATAACAATAAAAAACTCACTCATTTTGCAATAAAAATAATCAGGTAAATTTGTTGTTTATCCTCTCATATTTCCTTCAAATCCGTGTTATTGTTGTAGGTCAAATTTTCTTTACATGGCTTGGAACGAAGCCAGTGGTGCACATCATGGACACTGAGCTTATTAAGGAGATCTTAACCAAGTATGATCAATTTCAAAAGTCTAGGGGAACTAATCCACTTATCAAGTTGCTAGTAAAAGGGCTATTCGATCAAGAGGGTGAGAAATGGGTAAAACATCGAAAGATTATAAATCCCGCTTTCCATACGGAGAAGTTGAAGGTTGTCCCTCACGTGATATTATTTCTATATATAGAATATCAACCATTGTTAATAAATAAAAAATATTTGGCCAAAATATGTTCCCAATATATCCATCAAATTTTACTTTGCACCCCCAATAAAAATTGGTCTCACGTACACACTTCATGTTAAATTTCATTCCACATAACCCCCTTGTTGTGACGGTTGTTAGAAAACTAACGGAAGTTGTCATGTGCGTCGCACATGACAAATATGAAAATGGAGTAAATTTAAATGGGACAAATTTCGATCAATGGTGGAAAGTGAGATTGGCAGATACATTTGGGGCATAAACATATTTTGGCCAAAATATTTCTAACTTGTTAATTTCTCATAAGTTAATTATCAATAAATATGGCTTTTATTTACTTAATGTAGAATATGCTGCCGGCCTTCTATCTTAGTTGTATTGAGATGATTGAAAAATGGGAGGAGATTATTGATAAGGAGGATGTCTCATGTGAGTTGGATGTCTGGCCATATCTTCAAACTTTATCAGCGGATGCGATTTCACGTACTGCATTTGGCAGTAGCTATGAAGAAGGCAGAAGGATATTTGAACTTCAGAAGGAACTAGCTGAGTTATTAGTTGAGGTCCAACGTTCAATCTACATTCCAGGAACTAGGTGAATATATATCATTTCACTGTTCACGTATTTGAGGTGTTAAACTATTTAATACACCTAACTAAATATGTTTGTTTAGGTTTTTGCCAACTAAAAGGAACAGAAGGATGATGGAGATTGCCAAGGAAGTGAAGGCTTCAATAAAGAGTATTATAGATAAAAGATTGAAGGCAATGAAAGAAGGAAAAGTTACAAGTAATGATGACTTATTGGGTATATTATTGGAGTCAAATAACAAAGAAATCAAACAACATGGCAACAACAATTCGGGATTGAGCATCGAGGAAGTCATCGAGGAGTGCAAACTATTTTACTTTGCAGGACAAGAGACTACCTCCAATTTGTTGGTCTGGACAATGGTTTTACTAAGTCAGCATCAAAACTGGCAAAAACAAGCTAGAGAAGAAGTTTTTCATATCTTCGGGAATAAAAAGCCTGATCATGATGGTTTGAATCGCCTTAAAATTGTAAGTTTAACAGCTTTTTCCATCTCTTTTTGGTTCGAAGGCTGGGACCTGGGGATCAAACTAGTCCTGTGAGCACTAACAACCCTAAATATCACTCGGTCACCAGCCAGTTTGGTGTTCTCTCTCTCTGTCTCTAATGTTATTTTCTATTTTATCAGGTAAGTATGATTTTGAACGAGGTACTAAGATTATACCCGGCAGCAGTAGTACTTCGGCGGATGATCCATGAAGAAATGAAGATAGGAAAATACACTCTACCAGCCAAAGTGTTTATCCAATTGCCTATAATGATATTGCACCATGATCGTGAATTATGGGGTGCTGATGTTAATGAGTTCAAGCCAGAAAGATTTTCAGAAGGAGTGTCCAAGGCAACAAAGGGGCAACTCGCGTATCTCCCATTTGGATGGGGACCGAGAATCTGCATTGGTCTAAACTTTGCTATGCTGGAAGCTAAAATGGCTCTCGCTATGATTCTACAGCGCTTCTCCTTTGCACTTTCGCCGTCGTATTCACATGCTCCCAACAATGCACTCACTCTCCAACCCCAGTATGGTGCTCACTTAGTTTTACAGAAACTTTAGTGTTTTAAAGTTTGTAATAACTTGACAATTTTATTGTTGAGAGAATTATTAAGAAATCCGTCAAAAGTTTTTTAAGCAACAACAATCAAACCTAGCCTACTAGACATACCCATCTAAATAATCCTCAAATAAGCCAAAAATAACATTAAATAGAAAAGCAAAAAATTAATGTTTATATGGGCTTACGGTAATGTATCCCAACATGAGCTTGCTTTTTTTTTTTTTTTCAAAACTGAAGAAAGTGTTGGAAATATGATGTTACGGTCTATTTTATGGGACTTATTTATGAGCCCAATGACATTTTAAACCAAAGTGAAAATCGGAACGAGTAGTGTGTATAATCGTTAACGACTTTCATGTTTGGATTGAGACCACTTTGTCTTAGGAATCTGTTGAGCGTGTACACGGCCTTTGGCGCGAACCAGAATATTACACAACCGAATGTTATTACAGAATAGGAGACCTAATACATTGGTCTAGGGAGTCCTCACCAGACGCTCGACTATTATAGAATTGAAGGGGAGTGGGGTAACAATAATAAAGGGAATAACGCAGATATCTCCACAACAGGAACACTGCAAAAATCAAAGTGTTAGTACACAGAACAGACGAACACGAAAATGGTAACAAAAACAAGCTGAGTTCAAAAGCAAGCTTATCCCGCCGGTGTCAAGCCACCGACTCGCTGTCACGGGTGTTGAACACCTCGGCTATAGCTACTCGTTAGGCTCAGTAACCCTTGTATTTCCAGTCCACCATCCGAGTCCCTACTAGTCCCCAAACAACCACCACTGACAACTCCGACAAAGACACCCTAGCCCAACGCCGGCGACCACTGAGAACCCCAACACCGGTATCCCCTCCTAATGCCTCTCAACCTCACTGTGATGACCCTAGCTCACCAAAGGAAACCCTCCAAGAGCCCAACAGTGTATAGACCAACACTCTTTACTCACACACTCACTAAGAGAGAAGAGGTTGAAGAGAGAGAGACCACACCGGTGACGAGAAGGAGAGAGAGAAAAATAACTACTCCAAATCTAAACCCTAGATTTGATTTTACTCTCAACCGTTCTACAGTGACGCATGGGGAGAATCAAGGTTTTAAAACCTATCATAAGAAACGAGGCCAGCTCAGACGTGGGAGATCGTGAGCACGTGGAGGGGAGAAGGGGGGATGAATCAAGAAGTGTCCAGAAGCAAAGCTTCCGGTTTTGCGCTTCACTATGGGCGGTCAGCATAGGTTTGGGCTAGGGTTTTGGGCCGAATGATAAATGGGCTGCCACTATTATTTGGGCCAAGCCAGCAGTTTAATAAACGGTAACAATCTCCACCTTGGAGCAAGTGGGGAAGGGGTAAAGACTAAAGGGACTCAATAGGACCTTTTTTCAAAAAAACTTAGGGTTCATCATCGCCTATCCCCCACTTGATCCAACACACAGCTTGGACCAAGCAGGGAAGAAAAAATCTAACTAGCTCCACCACACTAAGCAGGAACTAGTGAGATACCTCAGCAATCACAGAGAATGCCAAGGATTTTCGGGGGAAAAACAGCAATTGAGCATCAATCACTAGTATCAATTTTCAAAATGTTTAAACAGTTTTTGAATTTAGTGACAGGCAGGCATTTCGTTCCGATGTCTGCAGGATTAAGCTGGGTTGGAATTTTTTCAAGGAGGACAAGACCTTTATCAATCACATCTCTTAGGTAATGAAACCTAACATCTATGTGTTTCGTCCTATCATGAAAAACAGGGTTTTTACAAAGCTGTATACCAGATTGACTGTCTGAAAAAATTACAGTTTTGTCTTTCAAAAAACCTAGTTCAGAGATTAATCCTTTTAACCATGTTGCTTCTTTGAATGCTTCAGTTATAGCAACATATTCAGACTCAGTAGTAGACAATGCAACAATAGATTGCAGTTGGGATTTCGAGCTAACACATGCTCCACATAAAGTAAACACATAAGAAGTAGTGGATTTCCTACTATCTCTATCATTTGCATAATTTGAATCTACATAGCCTTTCAATTTCACACCATCACAACATTTTGAAAATTTCAAGCCATAATTCAGAGAGAATTTCAAGTATCTCATCAACCATTTAACAGCCTGCCAGTGAGGCATTCCAGGATTAGCCATGTATCTACTCAGACAACTCAGGGGATAAGCTAAGTCAGGACGTGTGCTAACCATCAAGTACATGACTGATCCTATGGCATTTGAATATGGCACATTTTTCATTTCATTAATTTCAGATTCAGATTGGGGAGACTGGTTTTTACTTAAGGTGAAATGACTCGCAAGAGGCACATTGACAGATTTACAATTCTCCATATTAAACTTACTCAAAATCTTTTCAACGTAGGAAATCTGATTAAGAGAAATCGTGTTGTTTTTTCTATCCCTCACAATGTTCATTCCTAAAATCTTTTTGGCGTCTCCTAAATTTTTCATGTCAAAATTTTTGCAAAGACATTTTTGGACATGCTCTATAGCCTTGATACACGGACTGATCAAAAGCATGTCATCAACATAAATCAAGAGGAACAAGTGTGCATCACAATTGATTTTAAAATACAAGCAGTGATCATACGAGCTACGTTTAAAATTCAAAGATTGCATGCACATGTCAAACTTCTTGTTCCACATTCTAAGAGACTGTTTCAGCCCATACAAAGATTTTTTCAACAAACAAACATGTTCAGGATTTTTCTTGTCAATAAAACCCTCCGGTTGTCTCATAAAAAATTTTTCGTCCAATTCACCATGTAAAAACGCAGTTTTAACGTCCATTTGTTTTAACTCCCAATCAAATTGAGCAACGAATGCAAGCATTACCCTAACTGTAGTGAATTTGACAACCGGGGCAAAGATTTTCGTATAATCTATCCCCTCCTTTTGAGTAAACCCCTTAGCAACTAACCTAGCTTTGTATCGCACAGATTCAGACTCGCTCTTGACTTTAAACAGCCACTTACAGTCAACAAGGGAGCAGTTTTTAGGTTTGGGCACAAGTGTCCAAGTTTGATTAACATGCAATGAGTTCATTTCATCCATCATAGCATTCAACCACTCCACAGAATTAGCAGATTTTAAAGCTTCTTGATAAGTTTTGGGTTCATAGCAGTTGTCAATAGATTCAAAAACACTGAACACAAAGGAGACCATGTCATCAAATCTAGAAGGCTTTCTAATCGTACGTCTAGGTCTGTCCCTAGCAAGTTGATAGTTATCTAGATTTTGACTTTCAGGAAATTCAATTCTAGTGTCCTCCTCATTTTCAGTTTCAGCATTTACAGTTTCTTGCTCATTTTCTTGATTTTCATTCTGATTTTCATGCATAGTTTCAACCTCGGGCTGCACTCTAGGTTCACTAGGACTCGATATGATAGGGTGCTCCACCATAACAGGAGCCGGGGCAGGGATAGGTTCATTTTGGACATTCAAACACGGGAATTCATTCTCATTAAAAATAACATCTCGATTGATTATCACTTTAAAAACCCGGTTCATCCTTTACCCACAACCTATATCCTTTTACTCCCTCGGGATAGCCCAAGAAAACGCACCTAATAGATTGAGGTTCTAATTTGTCATTTCTCCTATGGGCATAGGCAGCACACCCAAAAACTCTCAGATTTTGAAAATCAATTTCTCTCCCCAAAAAGACTGCCTCATGACATCTTCCATGCAATGGAACGGAAGGGGACCTATTGATAAGATAGGCGACAGTCAAGACAGCCTCTCCCCAAAACTTTTTGGAGAGACCCGAGGAGGCAAGCATACTCCTAACCCGCTCAAGAAGAGTTCTATTCATTCTTTCAGCAACCCCATTCTGCTGTGGGGTATAAGGGACAGTCTTGTGTCTTTCAATGCCGTTATCAGCACAGAATTTGTCCATTTCAGAATTGCAGAACTCTAGGCCATTGTCAGTCCTAAGGGTTTTAATTTTCTTACCAGTTTTGACCTCAATCATGGTTTTCCAGTTTTTAAAATTTTCAAATACATCAGATTTGTGTTTCATCAGGAACAACCAAGTTTTTCGAGAAAAATCATCAATTATGGATAAGAAATATTTGTTTCCACCTTGAGTGGGCTCACTAGAGGGCCCCCATACATCAGCATGTATGTATTCAAGGATTTTCTTGCTTGAAAATTTTGGGATTGAGGATTGGGGAAAGCTCACGCGGTGTTGTTTACTCATCACACATGTCTCACAGAAAGGCAAGTCTGAAATCTCATCTTTTCCAAAGGCTCCAGCTTTGTTTAAGATCCCTAGGCCTTTACTACTCATGTGTCCTAATCTTTTATGCCATAAACTGGTTTTATCTTCTTTAACCAAGTTAGCACAGTTTTCAGCAAAAGACAGAGGCAAAGCAGCACACACATACAAATTTTGGCGTTTTTCAGCCTTAACAATCACAAGAGAGCCTTTCATAATTTTCATTATTCCCCGCCCCCACCTTCCCTCTAAACCATCATCTTCTAAAGATGCACAGGAAATCAGATTGTTGCATAGGTCAGGAACATGTCTAACATTTTTTAATTTCAGAATATTTCCAGAATCGAATTTTAAGCAAATATCACCAATACCAGCAATAAGGCACTTCTTTTCATTAGCAAGTGAGACAGAACCAGTGTTTAATTCTTGGTAAGAATTAAAGAAGTGTTTATATGGTGTCATGTGGAAAGTGCAAGCAGAGTCTATCAACCATTCATTCTTGCATGCAGGCATGGTATTCACAGAGTTAACCAAAGAGTCATATGATTCTATCACCATAAAAACATTCGCATCGTCCTCACTACCCGAGGCCATATTGCAATCATTTTGATCATTCTGATTTTGATTAAAATTCTTCTTTTTAGGGTTAGGGCATTCCTTCCTAAAATGACTGATTTCCCCACAGTTGTAGCATTTTCTGCCTCTAGTCCTAGATTTCGATCTACTCTTACTCCTACCCTTTTTCTTTTCATAGTTCTGACCTTGATTCTGATTCTGATTTTTGTTTTGCCCACTGTTTCTATTTTGAGACCTTCCCCTCACCATATGGACTTCACCAGATGTAGATGACTTACCCTTATTAACTTTTAATTCTAACTCTTTGCTTTTTAACCCATTTATAACAGTATCAAGAGTTAAAGCATCCCTTCCATATTTGTTTGCAGATTTTACATCAGCATAAGATTCAGGGATGGCATTTAAAAGCACAATAGGGGTGTATTCATCAATGTGTTTATCTCCAGTTTGCTTGATATCTTGAACCAGTTTTGTGAAGATATCAATGTTATCATCCATATCTTTGTTTAGGTCAAGCTTGAAGCGAAATTTTTTTCGAGAAGATACAATTTGTTTGGCAAAGATGTTTCAAAATACAGTTCTTCCAATTTTTCCCACAAAGCTTTTGCAGAGTCAAGCTTGCCAACTTTTCGTAAAACGGAATCGGACAGTTTTAAAATTATGGATGAATACGCACATTCATCCATTTCGGCTATGCTTTCCTCTGTATCATTTTCAGAAAATTTCAATGTGATAGCTTTGAAAACCTTTTCCTTAATTAAAATGCCTCGCATTTTCTGTTGCCAAATTGAAAAATTGGTTTTCCCATTAAAAGGTTCTAAACTATATGCAGATGTAGAAGAGCTAGCCATTTTTAAAACTGAAGGGAACTCAAACACAGAACCAGAACAATCAACAACAGAGTACCCAACAAACCAACAGATCAGAACATAAACAAATGCCTAACCACAATAGCTAAACAGATCCAAAACAATAGCTAAACAGTTCTACACAACAGATTCAATCAACAGAATCATGCAGATAGCCATCATTTCAGAACAGAGCATCACAGAGCATAGCATAAAGAAAGAGAAAACAGAGCAGATCAGAATCAAGGATGAAAAAAGAAGCTCACCAAGAAACCATTGACTAGGGTTTCTATATTTTGGATTTGGATTGAAGGGAGCCCTAGAAGAGGGCCGTTGACCACAGTGGACCACCGTTGACCACCGTCCGCGAAAGGCACCACCACCGTAGCTCTGATACCACTGTTGAGCGTGTACACGGCCTTTGGCGCGAACCAGAATATTACACAATCGAATGTTATTACAGAATAGGAGACCTAATACATTGGTCTAGGGAGTCCTCACCAGACGCTCGACTATTACAGAATTGAAGGGGAGTGGGGTAACAATAATAAAGGGAATAACGCAGATATCTCCACAACAGAACACCGCAAAATCAAAGTGTTAGTACGTAACGACGAACACGAAAATGGTAACAAAAACAAGCCGAGTTCAAAAGCAAGCTTATCCCGCCGGTGTCAAGCCACCGACTCGCTGTCACGGGTGTTGAACACCTCGGCTATAGTTACTCGTTAGGCTCAGTAACCCTTGTATTTCCAGTCCACCATCCGAGTCCCTACTAGTCCCCAAACAACCACCACTGACAACTCTGGCAAAGACACCCTAGCCCAACGCCGGCGACCACTGAGAACCCCAACACCGGTATCCCCTCCTAATGCCTCTCAACCTCACTGTGATGACCCTAGCTCACCAAAGGAAACCCTCCAAGAGCCCAACAGTGTATAGACCAACACTCTTTACTCACACACTCACTAAGAGAGAAGAGGTTGAAGAGAGAGAGACCACACCGGTGACGAGAAGGAGAGAGAGAAAAATAACTACTCCAAATCTAAACCCTAGATTTGATTTTACTCTCAACCGTTCTACAGTGACGCATGCGGAGAATCAAGGTTTTAAAACCTATCGCAAGAAACAAGGCCAGCTCAGACGTGGGAGATCGTGAGCACGTGGAGGGGAGAAGGGGGGATGAATCAAGAAGTGTCCAGAAGCAAAGCTTCCGATTTTGCGCTTCACTATGGGCGGGCCAGCATAGGTTTGGGCTAGGGTTTTGGGCCGAATGCTAAATGGGCTGCCACTATTATTTGGGCCAAGCCAGCAGTTTAATAAACGGTAACAGAATCCATAGTTGAAAGAAGTTGAATAATGACATTTAAATGAGTTTTGTTGTAATCCCATATGGGATAGGAAAGGGCAATCTTGACAAGCATATATACTAACCTGTTTAAAGAACATTTGTTTAAGTAATAAGTTGGGTGGCTCGAACCAAACATCACAAGCGCGCTCGGCTCGGCACCGGTGTGGGTGTGGGCATTTGGCCATTTTATTTTGGACAAAATTCATTTGGTGGCATATTCGTCGAACCTAGTTGGTATTGGATTGCAAAGACGGTTACAAAGGAAAGAGTTAATTTTCCTTATGTAACGTGCGTCTGGTACAAGGGCTCCGGGGACATATACATATTTCTATCCAATCTTCATTGCGACTGATTTTCATGTATCTCTCCCTCTCTTTTCGATCTTGGACTGACCAACTTGGAAAGAAAATAATCCAGAAAATAGCTCAAACTCTCTGATTGCGGCAAATTGGTACAGTAATCGAAGAAAACCAGATACGTGTGCAAAAGATCGGGTCTGGACGGTGGATTATCCTGGAAGGTTGACAGCCGCTTCAACAGATTGCACCTGTATGTACGAGGGCTAATCTCCTTCAAGGCAAGTTCGAGAAATCAATGATTCACCAATTGCAATAAGTGTTCTCTCTTTCAAAGTTTTCTATTACAGTATTAGTTTCTTAATTTGTGTTCAGTGGTTCTTTATTTATTCTTTCTTTGGTTTCATGCATATGTTTGTTTGCCTTGCTATTATTTTAAACTTGTTGATTTGTTCCATCAAGTGGCATTACTTTTAACAACTTACTGATTTGTTTTAAAATATTAATAATAAAACAATAATCTTTTTTTTATTCCACTTCCATAGTCAACCGTAATTTTTTTAGCTTGATGTATCATTGATAACTTGCTGGTTTGCTTGACTACTTTGCTGTGCTGGGTTTATCAATCTTGAAGGAGATTAATTTTTTGTTTTCCTAAAACAAACTGTTTAGCATGGCGGGTTCAAGCAATACCAAAAATGTTGAAAATGTAATTGTAACTGAAACTGGGTCTGGGTCTAAAAGTGTTGATAACTATGCTACCATTGGTTCGCAAATTAAGTTCTCTCTGGGCATTTCTTCAAGCGTTGGCCAACAACGCATGAAGATTTGGTTAATCACCAAGGGCTTACTCTCGGTAGTTTTGTCTGTGGGTCCTCCTGTTGTCAAAAATGATCCAAGTAGTGTGCAACGATCCGCGGTATGGCGCGAGAAAGATGAGATAGGCAAAGGATTGATACTATTGGGCTTGTCTAACACGTTATTTGATGTCTATTGCACCTTTCCAGGCAATGCCAAAGATCTCTGGGATGAATTGGACAAGAAATATAATACTGATGACAATGGTCTTGAAAAGTATTTTGTTTCCAAGTTCTTGAAATTTGAAATGAAAGAGGGTAAATCAGTGCTAGAACAGACTCAAGAGTTAGAACTCATCTTGCATTCTCTTCGAGAAGCTGAAATGGAATTGCCCGAAAAGTTTAAAGTGATAGCCATAATAGAGAAGTTCCCGAAGTCATGGGAAGATTTCGAGATGACTATCAAACATAAAATGGAAAAAATCACTTTAAAAAGTTTGATGCATGCCATTACAATACAGGAAGAGCATAGGAAAGAGGGTGGTCAAGTGCCTGTTGAGTATCAACCGAAAGCACATGTAGTAACTAGTAGCAGAGCCTAAAAATAAACAACCTATTGTTCCTAATAATCATGGTCCACTGAAAGCCAAAGCTAAAATTGCAAAGAAACCCAAGGCAAACAAACCGTGCTAGAATTGTGGACAGATGGGGCATTGGGCTAAGACTTGTCCGAACAAAAAGGCCAAAACTCAAGCTGTTGGACCTCAAGTAAACATGGTGACTAAGGGTGAATTCTAGTGGGTATGTTTCCATTAACCCTCAAGTGTTCACTGTTTATAATATCAATGAGTGGTTAGTAGACACTGGAGCAAATGTGCACGTTTGTGCTGATAAATCGCTCTTTGTTTCTTACCAGCCTGCAGTTGGAAGAACAGTGATGATGGGGAATTCTAGTGCTGCCAAGGTGCTAGGGACAGGCAGGACGTGTGGACTTGAGATTTCCCTCGGCGTGAGTTCGATCCTTGCATGGAGTGCATCACGTTCCTGATATGAGAAGAAACATTATTAGTGGTTCTATCTTAGTTAGAGAGGGTTATGAACTGAATTTTAAATTCAATAAAGTTGTAATTTTATTTGGTGGATCGTTTGTTGGCAAGGGTTACTTGTATGATGGATTATTTAAAATTATGGTTGGATTTGTTGAACTCAATTATGTATCTTAGAATTTTGAGTCATCTACTTTATGGCATTGTCGTTTGGGTCATGTTAATTTTGATTTTGTTAAACGCATGATCAATTTAGATCTAATCCAAAACATACTATTGATAAAACTAAGAAATGTCAAGTATGTGTAACTGCTAAACAAGTAACAAAACCATATCATTCGGTGAATAGGGATTCAGAATTACTTGATTTGATTCACACAGACATTTGCGAGTTTAATGGTGTGCTTACACGTGACCATAAGAAATACTTTATCACCTTTATAGATGACTTTACTAGATATTGCTACATGTTTCTGCTTAAGAGTAAAGATGAAGCACTTGAAAAATTCTTAATTTTTAAGAATGAAGTAGAGACACAAACTGGCAAGAAAATTAAAAGGTTAAGGTCTGATAGAGGAGGAGAGTACACCTCCAACTTAGTTGTGCTAGAATGTCAAAAATTTGGCATAGTGCATGAGGAAACATCTCCTTATTCACCTCAGTCAAATGGGATGGCAGAACGAAAGAATATTACCTTTAAAGATATGATTAATAGTTTATTAGAAAGTTCTGGATTACCTAAATATATGTGGGGGTGAATCCTTAAATACGGCTTGCCATATTCTAAATAGGGTACCCCTGAAACATAAAGATAAGTGTCCTTATGAACTTTGGACGGGTCGTAAACCAAGCTTAAAGTACTTTAAAGTGTGGGGCTGCCTTGCAAAAGTGTTAGTCCCTGAACACAAAAGGAAAAAACCTGGACCTAGAACTGTTGATGCAATATTTATAGGTTATGCGGAACACTTCTATGCCTTGAGATTTCTAGTGATCAAATCTGAAATTTCAGGCATAGATGTGAATACCATTGTTGAATTTCGTGATGCAACATTCTTTGAATACATATTTCCCATGAAAACGGGTGTGCCTCAAAATACTTCAAAGGAAAATCAAAACTCCGCAGTAAGATCCATTCCTGATCAAGTGGAAAAGATATCAAATGTGGGGGTAGGACCTAGTAGTTCTAGTCATAGTGACGTTGGGTCAGATGAACTAGATGAACCAAAAAGGAGTAAACAAGATAGGGTCACTAAGGATTTTGGAAGTGATTTCATCACTTACAATGTTGAGGGTGATCCTGTTACCTTCAAAGATGCTATGGCTTCACCCGAAGCTATTTATTGAAAGGATGCAGTAAAGAGTGAAATGGATTCCATTGTTCAAAATGGAACATGGGAACTCGTTGATCGCCCTCCTGGTTGTACAACTATTGGGTGCAAATTGATTTTTAAAAGGAAGTTGAAACCAGACGGAACCATAGATAAGTATAAGGTCAGGTTAGTTGCTAAGGGTTTCAAACAAAAGGAAGGCATTGATTTTTTCAATACCTATGCTCCTGTTGCACGTATGACTACTACCAGAATGCTAATCGCATTGGCATCCGTATTAGGTCTCAACATTCATCAAATGGATGTTAAGACATCTTTTCTTCGTGGTGACCTTGAAGAGGAGATCTATATATATGGATCAGCCGGAAGGATTTGTAGCTAAAGGCAACGAGAGGAAAGTTTGTAAGTTGGTTAAGTCCCTGTACGGACTTAAACAATCTCCTAAGCAATGGAACGAAAAATTTGATAAGGTTGTCTTATCATTTGACTTTACTCTTTGTGATGCAGATCAATATGTCTATTTCAAGGTTAAGGGTGATGCTTGTATTATCTTATGCCTATACGTAGATGATATATTTTTTTTTCTCTACTCACACACACACACACACACACACACACACACATGTACGCACAGAAGCGCCTAGGAGATAAATCCTAGGGAGAAAAAGTCTTCCCTCTAACTCCTGGGGGGATCGAACCCATGACCTCCAGAATGGAAGCCATGAGCTCAAGCCATCAGGCCAAATCCCCATGTGCTAGATGATATATTATTGTTTCGCTCAAACAATGATATAATAATTTAGACTAAGTCATTCTTGAAAACAAAGTTTGAAATGAAGGATATGGTTGTCGCTGAAGTAATTCTTGGGTTAAAGTTGACTAGGTCAACCGAGGGCATAGCTATTTCACAATCTCATTATGTAGATAAAGTAATTGAGAAATATAGTTATAAAAATAGAAGAATTGCAAAAACACCATATGATCCTTCTGTAGCTTTATATAAGAATGAAAGTGGGATTCCTGTGTCTCAATTGAGATCTTCTCAGATCATTGGTAGCTTGGGATATCCTGCTAACTGTACTAGACTTGATATTACGTTTTCATTGTCTAAACAGAGTCGGTACACTAGTTGTCCAAACAGAACTCATTGGGAGGCCTTGCATATAGTACTTAGGTACTTGAAATGAACTAGTTCCTTGGGTTTGCATTACAGTAAATATCCTCTTGTTCTTGAAGGATATAGTGATGCAAGCTGGATAGCCATGAACTCCGAGAGTTATGGATGTACGGGGTACGTATTTACTTTTGGTAGTGGCCGGGGCTGTGGCTTGGAAGTCCACCAAACAAACTATACTGTCTCGGTCTACCTTTGAGGCCGAGTTGTGTGCTTTGGATACGATAGGAATCATGACTGAGTGGTTTATGGGACTAATGTCCGAGCTACGTATCATTAGTAAGCCGATTCCACCGATCTGTTTACATTGTGACAGTATGAGCACAATAGCAAAGATCAAGAGTACCAAGTATAATCAAAAGAAAAGGAGACACATTCAAGTTTGACTAAAAACTATAAGGAAACTTGTGTCTCAAGGGGTATTTGCTGTTGATTTTGTTGGATCCAAAGACAATACAACAGATCCGTTGACTAAAGGACTTGACTTAAGTCAGGTTGTAAAATCCAGGTTAGGAATGAGACTGAAACCCATAGTTGATTCATCTACGGTAGCAACCCAACCTATTTGAGTGGAGATCCCATAAAGAAGGTTCAATGTGGTATTAACAAACAGTAGAGTGGATTGAACATCTAATAATAAGTGACACGTTAGTGTCTGTGTCTATTCTTTGACAAACCTGGTAGATGCTATTTGTTGCTGGTTAATAAGAGTTTAAGACTCTGAATGGGTCGAGCCTTTCAGGCAGAGTGTTAGCAACGCACTCTTGGAGATGCCCAACTATGTGAATGTTGTTGTGAGGCCATAATAAGAGAATAAGGGTTAATTCTCAAAAACATTCTTGAGACAGGATCGGGACGCATAGCTAGGATCGCGTCAACCCTATAGATCACTGCTATAGTCGTTAATGTGTTACTGTCCTCTGACACCACCACAACAAAGGTTCAAGTTCAAGAACTCTGTTCACTTAGTTCCTGTGGGGGTTTAGGTAGATAGCTTAGGTAGTGGTTCAAACCGGAAGGTACCATCATTGAAAGCACATTATGACAATCAGAGTTGGGTTTTTCAACTATGGATTTGTGGGGGATTGTTGGAAAAATGATGTTACGGTCTATTTTATGGGACTCATTTATGAGCCTAATGACATTTTAGACCAAAGTGAAAATCGGAACGAGTAATGTGTATAATCGTTAACGGTTTTCATGTTTGGATTGAGACCACTTTGTCGTTGGAACCCATAGTTGAAAGAAGTTTAATAATGACATTTAAATGAGTTTTGTTGTAATCCCATATGGGATAGGAAATGGCAATCTTGACAAGCATATATATACTAACATGTTAAGGAACATTTGTTCAAGTAACAAGTTGGGTGGCTCGAACCAAACATCACAAGCGTGCTCGGCTCGGCACCGACGTGGGTGTGGGCATTTGGCGAGTGTCTCAGGTCAAAGGGGCCATTTTATTTTGGACAAAATTCATTTGGTGACATATTCGCTGAACCTAGTTGGTATTGGATGGCAAAAATGGTTACAAAGGAAAGAGTTAATTTTCCTTATGTAACGTGCGTCTGGTACAAGGGCTCCAGGGATATATACACGTTTCTCTCCAATCTTCATTGCGACTGATTTTCACGTTTCTCTCCCTCTCTTTTCGATCTTGGACTGACCAACTTGGAAAGAAAATAATCTAGAAAATAGCTCAAACTCTCTGATTGCGGCAAACAGGTGCAGTGATCGAAGAATACCAGATACGTGTGCCAAAGATCGAGTCTGGACAGTGGATTATCCTGGAAGGTTGACAGCTGCCTCGACAGATTGCACCTCTATGTACGAGGGCTAATCTCCTTCAAGGCAAGTTCGAGAAATCGAACGATTCACCAATTGCGATAAGTGTTCTCTCTTTCAAAGTTTTCTATTACAGTATTAGTTTGTTAATTTGTGTTCGTTTGTTCTTTGTTTATTCTTTCTTTGGTTTCATGCATATGTTTGATTGCCTTGCTATTATTTTAAACTTGTTGATTTGTTCCATCAATTGCCATTGCTTTTAACAACTTACTGATTTGTTTTAAAATAATAATAAAACAATAATCTTTTTTTTATTCCACGTCCATAGTCAGCCGTAATTTTTTTAGCTTGCTGTATCATTGATAACTTGGTGGTTTGCTTGACTACTTTGCTGTGCTGGGTTTATCAAAAAGTTGACTTTTTAGTTAGTTTAGTAATTTGTATGCATGAATGTCCTTACATCGTCCCTACTACAACATTAGAAGTGTATTTTGAGATATGATATATAGCAACAGTAGCTTTTGTACATTTCGAGAAGGAGAAAAAAGAAATATGTATTTTGTGACCAAAAAATTTAAAAAATAAAACACCTAATTTGAAGGGAATAGCATTATAGCATAAACACGATTTTGGTTGAAATACAGTATGTGGAATTTATATTGGGTAAAGTAATTTAGGGGACAAATTGATAACCCAATACGCCCAATTTAAAAATGAAGTTGGAGACGTTTAATTGACGAATGGGCTACAAGTTTTGCTAAATTGCTTATACAGTTGAGGGCCGTTGGGGATAGGTTGGGTCACCCAAGTCCAAGTGTGAGCCCTTTCTCTTCCATCTTCTTTTATGCGTATAGGCCTGTTCTTAAGTAAACTAAAGGAACCCAAAGTAAAGTAAAAGAACCCAAAATCAAGTAAGGGTTGCAAGCAAAGTAAAGTCGAGCAGGGGATCGAACACACTTGATTTCTTTCTTAAACAATAAATCTTGACCGCTCAATTTGTTGAATTTAAATCTATGGACATAGAAGTGGCAATTAAGTCGTACTGATTATGGATCCCTCATTAATTTTTCAATAAGACCAGTTCAATAACGTACCTTAATTAATTACCATGTTCCATACATGTGCAGAAAACTCTTTTTTGGGATAGACTGATTTCATTAATAATGTCAACGTACGTAATCCATTTATTGTTGTACTTATCATTTTTATGCATGATTTATTTGTTGACCGTTTCCCAACTTAATTGTCATGGAAGCAAATAGATTATTATAAAAAAAAATTATTTATTCCAACCGCTTAAGTTTCTTTTAAGTGATAAATTAGTTATTTGTTTCAAAACTACCCCCTAACAACATATGATATTTTTAAGTGTATTTTGTGTATCGTCATGTGTGTGAAAGTGCATCCCAAGATTCTCAATTCATCTCTTCAACACTACAACCACCCCTTCACTTCGCGAGAAATTCAATTCATCTCTCAAACACTACAACCACCTCTTTACTTCCCAAAAAATCCAAATCATCTCTCCAATGAAAGAAACCCCTTCAATTCATTACTATGCCCTACATAGTAGCCCAGACGTATAAAGCTTTCCAAATTACGGTTAGGAATGTGAATAGGCCAATTTTCGGCATCATAGTAATTTTAGCGAAGATGCTAAGACTTAGTGAGGAAGGGGTAAGCATACTTACTATGTCTATAGAATAGAGATTACAAGAGTGAGTTTGAGCTTTTTGCAAGGTTCTAAAAAGCGCTAGGCGGCAGAGTAGCGCCTAGCGCCTAGGGGACTAATCGGGGCCTAGGCGCCAGGCGGGGCCTAGAATTCAAGTCGTAATTAGACATTTACACTATAGATTCACACAATACCTGCTCCATCAATAGTAAATAACTAAATATGACTAAATAAGTTAAAAGTAAAGATCACATTACAAGATTTATAGTTAAAATTAAAACTAAATTCAATAGTACCAATCCAAACTCCAAAGTTTAAATTCGAAAACAAAACAATAATACTACAATAGTCAAAATACCAACCATAGTCCATAGGTCCACAAACAAATATTGTGGTCTCACACTCAAGTATCAAGTCTCAAACATCACAATACAATACTTAAGTAATAAATTAATAATTAACAACAAGAACACAATTCAATGTCATAAATACTAACTACTAAATACCAAATGGATCTTCTTCTTGTTGTCCATAATTTTCAACAACACGTTCCTCATCAGACTCAAATTCAACCTCATTCTCATTCACTTCCTCCTCATCCTCGGAGTCAAAATCATCCTCCTCAAGCTCTCTTACTCTAGAAGCATCATCATCAAGTCCATCACCCATCTCATCTTCAACATCAAATAACCCAGGAATAATCCAATCTTGTGCTTTACTTGCATCACTAGCAAGAAGAACATCAACATCTTTCTCCACTCTCCTTTTACATTTGTTCAATAAACGTGAATTGAACTGGACATAGACTAGATTGTTTAATCGTGAAACATCTAATCTATTCCTCTTCTTATTATGAACCTGTAAACGAAAAAAAAAAAAAAAAGACATATAAAGTACAAGTATTTACTATTTAAAAAATAACATATCAAAATATTAACTAAAAATTAAAAATTATAGGTTAACTATCAAATGTTTCTAACCCCTTCAAATGCACTCCAACATCTTTCACATCCGGACGAGCTAGTGGTTAATGACAAGATCCTCGTAGCAATTCTTTGCAAATTAGGTGTTCCATAACCATAACTGAACCACCAAGTTGCTGCATGAATGAAATTGAAAAAAAATGATAAAGTAGTAAATAACTAAATACTATATAATGACTTACTTGATAATTTTAAAGGAAGAATTAAAAGTTTCTTTTACCTGGATCAAACTTGTCATTATTTACTTCACATCCTTTTGCTGCAATAGGCTTCCCAAAAACTCCTCCTTTGGCTTTATAAACTGGCAACTCAACATTCATGATTTGATTCATCAAATCAAAATTGTCATAACAAATAACATCAAGACAATCAAGAACTTCATTCGAGACAATTTGATCTAATCTGATATTGGGATCCTTATAATAATAATAGGGATTTAATAGATAACTCATCAAGTGTAACGGGGTGTCGACTCTACCCGTCATCTTTGCATCCATTATCTCCAAAATGGGCTCATAATTTCTGGGATAATTACTTAGGGCACTTTTTATATCTTCCTTTACCTGTAGAATCTCCCCATATAAAAATCCCATTGCTGGCTTTTTATCTGCATCAACCATACGAAGCACTTTCACCAAAGGTGCAAAAATCGTCAAGCAAGATATCACACCATTCCAAAAACCAATAGACATCACAGTATTATAACTTGTTTGCCCTTTGACAGTCTTAGACCATTTGCATTCATCCCACTCGGAGCTACCAAACATTGCCTTCAATTGTGTTTTTTTCTCCACCAAACTCTGCAAACTAAGGAATGAAGAAGCAAATCTAATAACTCCGGGTCGCACTATGTCTCTCCTTTTTGTATAAGACCTCATCATGGCTAAGGTCTTATGATGTGCATAGATGAAGATTGTCAAAGCTTTGGATTGCTCAATGATTTTCTTGAATCGAGGTAGTTTTGCAATGCCCACAAGAATAAGATTAATGGTGTGTGTGGCACATGATGTCCAGAAGATAGTTGGCCTTTTCACTCGCAATAACTTTGCCGCCCCCATATTGTTCGAAGCATTATCTGTCACTACTTGAAGAACTTTCTCAGGTCCAACTTGCTCAATGCACTAATCAACATACTCAAAAATCATTTCACTAGTATGTGCCACATCCGAAGATTCCTTAGAAGAAAGAAAAATTGTACGTGCCTTAGAATTGACACACAAGTTCATGATGCTTCTTCTCTTTCTGTCACTCCAAGCATCGGTCATAAGCGAACAACCATTCATTCCCCATTCATCTTCATGTGGCTTTACTTTGACTTTAGTTCTTTCAACCGCTTTTTTTAATAAGGGCTCTCTCAATTCATATTGACTAGGAGGTTTCCACCTTGGTCCAAATTGACCAACTGCCTCTGTAAAAAGCCTAAAACTTTCCAACTCAAAAGCATTGAAAGAAATGCTAGCTTCATAAACCCAATCAACTAAATAGTTTTTTTACAGTAATAGATCTCTCTTTCCAAAGGGCATCTTGTATGTTTCTCTCCCGCGATGTCTTTGCCATGTTCAATGAAGCTTCAGGATTGATGGCCGTAGCAAATTTGTCAATTGGACCAAGAGAATGAGATGGCTTCGACCCTAATAACTCTCTTAGTTCATCTTCTTCCTTGTCCAACCCCATAACATTCATAGTGTTGATCAAATCTTCTTCATGCTTTTTCAAGTTTCTCTTCTTTTCTTTGACCTCATTAATAGCATTTTTACACTTAGCTTGATCCTCGGCTAAAGATTTAGGACAAGGAAGAACATTCCCTTTGATGTGTCCTATATGCTCTTTTATTCTATGAACACCTCCAGACATAACCTTATCACATAACTTGTATTTCACCCTGTCTAAGTTTAATGCATTGACTAGGGAACCATAATCCCAACCAACATCGTTTGACTTTCGTTTAAGTGATATCTCACTCTCAGATGAAGGTCGTGATTCAGATGGAGTACTACCGGTGGCCGAAGCGCTTGAAGATGCCATTGAGTTTACACTTATGTACCTACACAATTAAACATTGAACAACAAGTCAACAACACATAAAGTATGAAAAAAAAATCACTAAAATTAAAATTAAATAACCAAACTGTAATTCATACTAAAATTAGTTAACTTAATTTTTTTTGTTTCCAAAGCAATGATCGCACTCAGTCACTAGGTATGAAAAGATACAAATTCTATGATCAGTGTGCATCATCCAATAGAGCCAAGTAGCAGAGCAGTTGAAGTTTTTTTTTTTTTTTCTTTCTTTCTCAGTTTTGTTGTAATGATTTTTGCTTTGTCAATAAAAAGAACTTATAGCTAAATCCTGAGCAGATTGCAAGGCCATCTCTATCAAAAATACCAAGTCCTTGATTATACTTATAGCTAAAAGCGGCATCAACACCGAAAGCTGTGATCAACCAAAAGCAGCATTAGGTAGTGCATAACCAAAACAATGAGCAAGAGAACAGAGTATATTGGCTTAAAACGAAAGTTAGTACTCTATGGCCAGAAAATCAATAGGTACAAATGATCTTTGAAGTTTAAACAAACACAGTAGATCAGGCATTTACTTGATGATCCATTAAATTCAGAAATAATATTAATCATCACTCATCAGTGGAATCCCACAAGGAAGAAATGTAATACAACTAGGAACAAAATGGAAACTTAGCTCAAACAGTCAAACTACACAAATATATACATACCCATATATTATCCTTATCTCTTGAATAAATTAGTTACCAAATATTGCTATAAAAAAAATAACATAAAAACTAAAAGAGGAAATCTGCAATACATAATTTATAATTAGTTAATTTTAATTACATACCTTATCACTTGTTATGGATGGTCGTGGTTGGTGGCGGGAGGCAGGCACACCGCACGAGTCACGATAGTAGCAGCAGCAGCAGCAAGCGTAGCAGCAGGGCACCGGCAGCGGCCGGCAGGAAGCGGATCGCGGGAGGGATCAGGGAAAGCGAGGGTGGCGGTCTAGGCGGCGACGGCGGCAGTCTTCACTAAGACGGGAAGCGACGGCGATGGACTATGGAGGAGACGGGAAGAGAGTTTGGTGTTTGGCTGTTTGCAATGTTTGTCTGATTTGGAGATTTGGGCGTTTTGAGCCCTAATAGTAAATTTGTTTTTTTTTAATAAAAGACCCAAAACGACGTCGTTTTGGGCATAAGAGTTTTTTTTTAAAAGGTCAAACACGGCTAGGCGGCTGGGCGTGAGGCGGGCGCCTAGGCGGGCTAGGCGGCGATTTTTCCCGTTTGGCGATTTTTAGCCCAATTTAGACCAAATCGCGGCATTTTATCGACGCCTAGCACCTAGGCGGCGCCTAGGCGGGCGCCTGGGGCGATTTTTTGAACATTGCCCTTACCTGCTCGATGCCTTAGATGATAGCGACGAGGTGGATTTTGATGGAGATTTTAAGTTGGGAGAATTTAAGGGGGCCAAGTTGAACCAGGATGAACACGCTCGCTCTATTTATGAAGCTGAGAGTCGAGTTGACCCATAGTCCCCGCTGTGTCGGGTTGAATTTTGTCGATGTGCGTTGTATTTAAACTTTTTTTTTTGTATTGCCGGCTCGTTCTTGGAAATCAGCCGGGCTTATAAATAATCTAGTTTATATACTAGCATGCATTTCTTTTCTGATTATTTCAATCTATGTTGTTTATTTTATTTAGTTAGTGTCTTTGCACAATAGTAATATTTCCTTTTTTGAATTTTTTGGAACTTCTGTTCTTACGATCTTCTTCATCATGGTGAAGGGCAGGTTGTAATTTTGACCTCGACGTGGTCAAGGTGCCTTTTATCTTACGATCTTCTTCATCGTGGTGAAGAGTAGGTCGTAAGTTGACCTCGACATGGTCGGGGTGTCTTTTATCTTACGATCTTCTTCATCGTGGTGAAGAGCAGATCGTAAGTTGACCTCAATGTGGTCGGGGTGCCTTTTATCTTACGATCTTCTTCATCGTGGTGAAGAGCAGGTCGTAAGTTGACCTCGACATGTTCGGGGTGCCTTTTATCTTACGATCTTTTTCATCGTGGTGAAGAGCAAGTCGTAAGTTGACCTCGACGTGATCGAGGTGTCTTTTGGCGAAGAGTTGGTCGCGATCTTCGAACAACCCTGAGGAAAGAGTGCAAATTCTGGGTAAATGCAAAATTGGAGAAATTCTTCTTTTATTGATAATTTCTGAAAATGTATACTTTAGTGATAGTATTTCTTCAAGTGGTCGGCGTGCCAAGGGTTTTTTAGCAGAGTGTCATCTTACTCGGCTAGTCGATATGTTCCTTCTCTGATTATGCCTATCACTTTGAATGGTCCTTCCCAATTCAGAGATAGCTTATTTTTTCCAGCATTTCTGCCTGAAACATCAATCTTTCTGAGTACCCAGTCTCTGACATTGAAGGATCTTATTCTAACTCGTTTGTCGTGATGAGCTTTGGCGAGCTGTTTATAGTTGATCATCCTGAGTCTTGCCTCTAGCCTTTTTTCCTCCAGGAAGTCAAGGTTTAGCCCACGAGTTGTTATATTATTCATCTCCTCGAAATGGGCTACCCTCATGGTTGGTAGGGCCATTTCTGCTGGTGTCATTGCTTCTGATCCGTAAGCTAGTGTGAAGGGTGTTTCTCCTGTTGAGCCTCTGACTAAAGTGTGAATCCCCTATAGTACGATAGGTAGCTTGTCGAGCCACTTTCCTTTCTTTTCGTCCAGATTTTTTTTAATGCATGGAGGATTTTTTTGTTCCCTGCTTCGGCTTGGCCGTTCCCTTGGGGGTGAGCAATCAAGAACTTCTAATGTTTAATGTTCATTTGCTCGCATCTCTTGGAGAACTTAGTGGTGAATTGGGTGCCATGGTCGAACACAATGGCTCGAGGTAGGCCAAATCAGCACCAAATGTAATCATGTATGAAGCTGATGGCCTTCTCCTCTGTTATGGTGGCCAATGGCTATACTTCTACCTATTTTGTAAAATAATCTACTGCCACTATTAGGAACTCGCAGCCCCCTTTTGCTTTTGGGAAGGGCCCTATGAGGCTGACCCCCCACATATCAAATGGCCAGGCTGCGACCACTGATGTTAGTGGAACTGACGGCAGTCTTGGAATATTAACGAACCTTTGTCATTTGTTGTACTTTTGTATGTAGTTCTCTGCATCTTTTCACAAGGTCGGCCAGTAATAGCCGTGGAAGATAATCCTATCAGCTAGGGATCTTGCACCCGGATGGCCCCCACATACTCCTTCATGGATTTTAGCGAGGAGGTTTTCTACCATCTCTGGTCGAACACATCTGAGCAAGGGCTTGATGAATGATCTTCTGTATAGTACTCCAGCAATCACTATGCAACGGGCTGCTCTTTTTCTTAGTAGCTAGGCCAAGTCCTTTTCACCAGGCAATGTTCCTTGCTCGATATAATCTTGTATTTCGTCTATCCAGCATCTCTTGGTAGAGTCTATTGGCATGGCTTCCTCCCTGTTTACTGATGGTGTCTCGAGAGTTTCCAACC
Organism: Platycodon grandiflorus; assembly: GCA_016624345.1. Lineage (NCBI taxonomy): Eukaryota > Viridiplantae > Streptophyta > Magnoliopsida > Asterales > Campanulaceae > Platycodon > Platycodon grandiflorus. The sequence continues at coordinate 25,448,354 of CM028363.1, forward strand.
ATACATCTTGAGGGAGGTCGCTGATTTCGAATGATTCAATCTTTGATAGGTGATCAGCTCGCGTGTTCTCTGCTCTGTCTACCTGTTTTAGCTTCCAGTATTCGAATTTTTCTAATAGGCGTTTTACGAGCTCGCAATACTTTGATAATGTGGGGTGGTTAGCCCCGTACTCCCCCAAACTTGTTTCACGATGAGCTGGGAGTCGCTGAAGATGATGACCTGGATTGCCCCTAGTTCTAATGCGAGCTCCAACCTTGCTATTAAAGCTTCATATTCAGCTTGGTTATTGGATACTTGGAACTTGAACCGCGGCACTTTACTAATTTCTCTACCCTCCGGTGGGCACAAGGATAAACCGGCACCACTACCCACCTTGCTCGACGAACCATCAACATATAGTGTCCAGTGATGAGGTGACCGAGGATGTGACGAGCTGGCCGTCTTTGTTAGCTTGGGCGGGCTGGGAGGGTTTGTTGAAGAGGTCGGCTTGGCCATCGTGGTGGTCAGGCTTTGATCTTTTTTGACAAACGAGGTTTTAGCAATGAAGTCTGCGAGTACTTGGGCTTTAATTGCTTTGCGTTGCTCATAGGTAATGTCATAGCCTGAGAGCTCTACTGACCATTTTAATATTCTTCCAGCCACATCCGGTTTGTGAAGAATTTGCCTGAGTGGGAGATCGGTGTATACCGTTAGGGTATGAGCTTGGAAGTAATGAGTCAACTTTCGTGCTGCCATTATTAGGGCCAGTACTACTTTCTCCACATTTAGATATCTTGTCTCTACGTCCGTGAGTGCGTGGGAGACATAGTATATTTGCTTTTGGACTGCCCCTTTTTCATTGAGTAGGACTGCGGCAACAGCTGTGTCTGAGGCGGCGAGGTAGACATAGAGGTGTTCTCCTGGTGTCGGGCTTGTCAGCAGGGGCAGATACGTTTTCAACTCGGCAAAGGCTTTATCGCATTCCTCATTCCAGGCGAACTTCTTGCTTCCTCTTAGTGTTTTGAAGAATGAAAGGCTTTTTTTCTGCCGACTTCGCAATGAATCTCCCTAATGCCGTAATTCTTCCGTTTAGTTGTTGTACCTCTCTGATTGAGCTGGGTGATTTCATGTCGACAAGGGCTTGGATTTTTTCTTGGTTAGCCTCTATGCCTCGTTTATTCACCATATATCCCAGGAATTTGCCTGCCTTCACTCCAAAGGCACACTTTGCTGGATTCAGCTTCATTCTGTTTTTCCTGAGATTTGCGAAGGTCTCTTTCAGGTCTTCGACGTGGTTGGCTTGCTTTGTTTTGATGACCATGTCGTCGATGTAGGCCTCCACGTTTCTCCCCAGCTGGTCTCCGAAGACCTTGTTCACCATACATTGATAAGTAGCCCCTGCATTTTTAGCCTAAAGGGTATCATTTTTTAGCAATAGATGGCTCCTGCTGCTCGGAAAGCTGTCAATTCTTGGTCGGCCAGCCACATGCATATTTGATGGTACCCCGAGTATGCATCGATGAAGCTGATCAGTATTTTGTGGCCGCTATTGCATCCACCAACTAATCTATCCTCAGCAATAGGTACCAGTCTTTGGGGCAAGCTTTGTTCAGGTCTGTGAAGTCGACACGCATTCTCCACTTTCCACTGGTCTTCTTGACCATTACTACATTCGCGATCCAGGTCGGATAGAAGACTTCCTTGATGATGTTTGCTTTGAGTAGCTTGTCAACTTCTTCCTTTATAGCTGCTTTCTTTTTGGGGGAGAATATTCTAGGTCGTTGTTGGATAGGGGTTATGGTTGGATCAACATTTAGTTTGTGCACAGCGACCTCTTCGCTGATCCCTTCCATATCCTCTGTTCTCCACGCAAACACGTCATTGTTCTCCCGGAGGAATGCAATTATTATCTCCCTTTCATCCTTGTCAATTTCCAGCCCAACCTTGATTTTTTGTTCTGGGAAGTCGAAGTTGATAACCACTTCGTTAAGGTCTTCGTGGGGCTGGATCTCTGGCTGATCCCCTGGGTCTAGGCTCTCTATTGTGACGACTTTGCTGGGCTTCCTCACTTTGTCCTTGTTGGCGATTGGGTGTAAGTCGGCCTGCTCAGTGTCCGAGGTGGGCAAGTCGGGCAGGTCGTCCTCTAGGTTTTTGTCGAGGTGCGAGGTAGAGATATCTTTTTGCATGAGTATATCAGCGATTGGGGGCGAGTCGGTGTGCTCGGCGTCCGTTCTGGACACGTCGGGCACATCATCGTCTCCGTCAATCTCTGTGTGCGGGTTGGAGGAGCCAGCCCACGCTGGTTGCTATGCTCGGTCGTTGGAGGGGCTTCTCTCTGTGCTTTCCTTGATTATTATCGACTTCGGCCTCTTATCGTAGTGGTCTACTTGGTGGACCTCTTCGTTTGGGACCGATGTCACTTTTCTTTTACCCTTAAGCTGAGCTTTTTCGATTTTTTTTTGCGAGGAGATGGTTCAAGGTGCTTTTCGGGTCGTTTCTCACCTCTCCGACCCCGTTGTCCGTGGGAAATTTAATTCTTTGGTGAGCCGGGGAGATCACCCAAAATGGCGTTGTATGGGGAAGGAATATCGAGGACTAAAAAAGTTATCACCTCGGTGCGGGAATTGTCTTTGGCATCGAGAACTACTTTCAGGTCGACCGTCCCCTTGACAGCAACTTTGTGTTCGGTGAAGCCTTCTAGCTTAATTCCACTTGGAGTTAGATGTGAGTTTCCCAGCCCTATTACATGAAATCATTTGTAAAATAAAATATCCTTCCCTGCTCCTGTGTCGATCACCACTCTTTTCACCCTTCCTCTGCCAATTTTTGCTTCGATGGTCAGAGTATGCCCCTTGGCAGCGGGGTTGGCGGCCAGCTCGCTGGGTAGGAATGTGATCCCCTTTTCTCCCCGGACTTGGGGTAGGCTGACAGTACGGTTGAGACTGTTGATTGCCGTCTTGAGCTTGGTGATGCTCGACCATTCCTCCGTTATTGTATTGACCAGGACTTCGTCCTTGTCGGTATTCACCCTCGGGGCCCCCCTTGGCCTTTCTCTTTTATCTCCTCCTCTATGTTCATATCTTCTAAGCTCCCCCCTATCGATCAGCTTCTAGATTTCTCTCTTAAGCTGAATGCATTCCTCGATTGTGTGCCCAATGCCATTGTGGTAGGCGCACCTTTTGTTGAAATTGCGAAGGTAAGGAGTCTCTCTCTAAGGTGAAGGTCGACCGATCCTGTTTTCCTGCAGAAGCACGTTCATAATCTGCGCCCTGGTTATGTTTAAGGGGGTATAAAATTCCTCCTTCCTTGAGTATCTGTGTTTCCCCTTTCCTTTGCCGCTTCCATTGCTACTTCCCTCCTTCTTCTGGTCCCCGAATTTGTCCTCATTTTTCTGCTTTTGAGTCCCCGAGGGCTTTTGGTCCTCCTTTTCTTGTTCTGCTAGGGTTTTCTCGACGTTCCCAATATTTTGCGCATCAATATACATCTCCGCACTAATAGTGGGTGGTCACATGCCGATTTCAGATAGAAGCTTAGCAGATCGGTACCCGGCTTGGAAGAAGGCCATTATGGTTTTGTCGACGTTTAGCAATTTTTTCGCGACACATTTGAATCTGTCTAGATAGCTTTCCAGGGATTCTCCAGCTCTCTGTTTGATCCCGCAAAGGTCAGATTCCTTTTTGGGGAGGTCGCCTGCCGATGAGTATTTCTTTAGAAAGGCCTTTTTCAAGTCGTACCAATCTCTGATGGACCCTTCTTCAAGCTCTTCGAACAAATTGAGGACGACCTCCTCGAACGTGCTGACAAACACCACACACCATAGGTCCAAATCTCTGGTACAAACTCCCATTTTTGCCTCGAAGCTTGACACATGGCTCCTGGCATTTGTGTTTCCCTCATAGTTTTTAAGGAGGGGAGCTTCAGGCGGTGGTTTGGAGGGGTATCCCTGATCCTTCTGCAGAATGCTGCCGTCACATTCCTTGGCAGCTTGCTTTCTTTTCCCCTTTCGATATTTGTGTGATGATGCACCGCTACTGGAAGTACTGCACTGGAGCGACTTGCGTTTCAACCTGTGGCTACGGGCTTCTTCGGTCCTCCAAGGTCGCTCCTCGTCACGATCGATTCGGGAGGATCTATAAGATTTGTCCGGAGTGGGATTTCTAGCTTTGGTCCCCATTCTGGAATGCACACTGCCCCTAGGTTGTTCTTCAATTGGGGCTCCTAAGCTATCCTTGACGCTCGGCCTTTGGTTTTCTTCCACTCTTCGCCCAAGCCAATTTTTAGCACTGACCCTGGGAGCGTCAGCCCTCGACCCCCCGTGGTGACTGTCAGCCCACAGTCCCTGACCTCCTTTTTGCCAGGTCGGGCATCGTGGTGGTTGCCTCGGTGAGGATGAGAGCTCGGGGTCGGTAGCTGAGGTACTTGGGCGGTTAGCTTTCGGGACAATTCGTATTCGCGCATCTCCAGCTCTCTTTGTTTTTCTAAGAAAGCCTTTTCCCTCCTAATGTGTTCCAGCTCGGCAAGGTCGATCTCTTGTTGTGTAAGAGGCTGCCTGTCTCCTAACATGACGAGGTCGTCCCTATTATCAGAGTCCCCGCCATCTGAGGTGGTGGGAGTCGCCGTCTGTCCATCTCGGTTTGACCTGACCGGTCCCTTAGCGGGCTGGGTCGTCCGTTTTGCCATTGCCTTTTTCCTCATCGCCCTAACCAATTTCTGAGCTCGGGTGTTTTGATGAAGAGGGAGGCCCGATGAGGGCACTGCAGGTGACTCCTTTTCAGGTTGCTCAGGAGGGTGGCCAGCGGGTGGAGCGACTGAAGGCATGGTCGAGTTCGCTGCTAGAGGTGCCTGTTTGGAAACTTGCTTGGAAGTTGTCATGATTGATCACAGAAAGCATCGATTCCGGTAACGGAACCAAACTGATCACGCAAAAAAGGTTGAATGTGACCATGTCTGATCCGTGTGTGTAGTCTAGTAGGATTCCGACTTACGTTGCAGGGATTGCCCTTGAAGTATAAATTGTTTGAAACCTGTGATCAACAGAAAACACCGTAAGGGGGGCTGGATTGTCCCAGCGATAACCCTCAGGCGTGAAAATTAGCAATACATGCAAATTACTTGCAAAAGCTATACTTTCTTAGCCTTACACCTCCTCTGCAGTATTGCTAATCTTCACGCCCGATGGTTATCGCTGGGATAACTCAGCCTCCCTTACGGTGCTTTTTGTTGATCACATGTTTTAAACAATTTATACTTCAAGGGCAATCCCTGCAACGTGAGTCAGAATCCTACTAAACTACACATACGGATCAGATGTGGTCACATTAAACCTTTTTTGCGTGATCAATTGTCTTTCCTAATTACGAATGAATTGTGGTAATCAGTTATGAAAAATACTACTCTATCTGTCCCGGATAAATGTTCCTATTTTCTATTTAGGGATGTTCCAACTAATGTTCCTAAAGACTTTTGATCCACATATTCTCTATTATTCCTCCTAATATACCCTTAAAGTTTCATTTAATATAACACATCTCAAATAAACTCAATAATTTAGAATAGTTGAACTCAATTATTTAGAATAGTTGAACTCAATTATTGTTTATGGGTATAATTATCAGAACACATTTTACAGCACATCATTAATTATATTTCTTAATTTTTGTATTTTATCCATTAGAAACATTTATCTCAAGACGGAGAGAATATATTTTGAAACGGGCGAGTATATTTATCCACGTAAGGGCGTCCACAGTGGGAGTCTCCCACCCCCCCCAAAAAAAAAAACAATTTTAGAGATTTTTACTCTCCTTTGATCCTACAGTGGTTCCTTTAGTCCACCATCTATCTCTAAAACCAATTAAAGCACCCTCTAAATATAGCCCTCTATCTCTAAAACCAATTAAATCACCCTCTAAATATAAGGTGAGTTTTAACATGAATAGTAACTCAAATCTTCTACATTTTTCTCATTTTATTTGAGCACAATATATATATTTTTTAATATTTTGGAATGGAAATTATTAAAATATACTCTCTGTCATTAACTTACTATCTTATTTTTTTTTATCCGTTTCAAAATAATTGTCTTATTTTTTTTATCCGTCCTTAAATAATTGTCTTGTTTGAAATTTTCATAGTTTAGGAGATTATTTTTACTATTTTACCCTTATTTTTCTCCTTATTTTAATTATGAACCATATACACATGGGCATTAAAAAAAATTACATATTATATTAATATTAATAATCAAGTCAATTATTTTTTCTTAATTCATGTGCGGGATTAAACAAGACAAAAATTTAGGGACGGAGAGAGTACAATATATTTTTCTTAGTATATAAAATTTAAAATTTAAAATATTTTATTTTAATTATGATGGAAAAATATAAATAAAAGAGGAAAAATATAATGATAGTTTAGGTTTGTTAGTTGAGATGAGAGAGATTAAATTTTTAGAGGGTCGTATAGAGGGTGCTTGTTGGAGTAAATTTTTTTTTAAAATGTTGATGAAGTGAAAATAGAACAGAAAATAAGGTGTTTAGAGTGTGATTTAGAGAGCCACTGCTGTGGATGCGCTAACACCATCTAAATCAGAACATTCACCACATGGGTTATGGGCTGTATGTTAGGTCCATTTAATTGATACTAGTATAGGAGTGGGAAGAACGACTGCAGTAATGATCCAGAAGATTTGGACCCAAAAACCCTAAATAACGAAGCTTGCACAGTAGTAGCCCTATAAATACCTCATAAAGCATCTTACTAACATAATTCATCGAAAGTAGTCCCTGTCAGAAAAAAACATTCCCTGCCTTTTACAGCCGCCAGCGGTCTCAACCTGCGCCGTGTTTCCCTCCAACGAGAATGTTGGGGTTATGTCGTTGCTCACCAGATCAAGCACCCTTCTTGTATGTCTTCATCTCTTCACTTCATTCAGCTTTCTTCCTTTATAGCATTTCTCGATTTTTGCTCATTTAAGTAAATCTAAGATTTAGATTTGAATCTTTGCATGTTTCCTGATCAACACTCTGAAGATTTTACCATTTCTGTTGTTAACATTAGCTTTCTTTCTTTATTGCATTTCTCAATTTTCGTTCATTTAAATAAATCTGAGATTTAGATTTGAATCTTTTGCATGTATCTAGATCAAAACTTAGAAGATTTTACCATTTCTGTCGCTTTCATTAGCTTTTAATTTTTGTTGAATTTCTCAATATTTGTTCATTTAAGTAATTCCGAGTTTGAGATTTGAATCTTTGCATGTATTCAGATCAACCCTTAGAAAATTTTACCGTTTCTGTTTTTTGCAAAACCTTTTTTTATTGAGGGCACTCAGAAATCGTAGCTTTAATTAAATAATGAATCTAAATCCTTTGAAGTAAAAGCGGCACAAATCGAGTTTTGAAGGTTTTTTTGAAGTTATTTAGAAGATTATTCTTGTTTGGGTTTTGCTAAGAAGTGCCCTATGACACTAGTTAATAATTCTTGTTAGAAAGTTGGGATTGTTGGCTAGTGCCACAGTTTTGCACTTATTAGCAAAACCCTTGCTGTGTCTTGTTTACTTCATGGGTTCTGAGTCTTTTCCAAAATCCAAACCTAGAATGGTTGTTTTTTGCTGGTTCATGTCTTATTCGAGGCTTCAAATGTTCTTCATATATTTATTTGGTGTGCCTCGTACATTTTGCCCGTAAATGTGTTGGACTGGATAAGACAACTGAGAATTGCCTAACTTTTTTTTTTTTTTTTTTCATATATAGTATCTTGGTGGTATGGGAATGCTGGATAGCGCTGAAAGTTAACAGTAGAAGAAAGATCGTTGTTCGTGGCATTTCCAGTGGAACCCCTGGGGAGACGACAAAGTGGGGGCTGACTATTTACCCTGGGCATATAGCAGTCAACCCCATGGATTTTGCATGGTACGTCGAATTAGTATCGTATCTTACTTGACCTAATAAACGCAATAATCTTTTAACATAACTCATGTTTTCTCTATGTTGGAGTTGGACTTAGTCTGTCAAATTTTCATTACTTAAATGTTATTGTTAAAGCTTCTGAATGACACATATTTATGCTCATAATGCTCTGTGCAGGCGTTCCAAGTTGTTTACGAAAATGAGTTTTTATTTTCTGTAGACATTTATATAGTTCCTTTCTAAGAAACTTGTGAAAACGAAAAAACATGCAAGTCAGCTTGATATGAATTTGAATTTGGTGTGTAAATCTGTGTATTCCATAGGGTGGAATTTGGAATACTCAATCACGGATGCCTGTTATTTTTTTAATGAGTTGACAAATATGATAAAAGTTTACTGATACATCAATGTCATTTGGAGGTCTTTAGCATTTTTATTCTTCAGCAATCATAAATAAATAATTTAAAATATGCCAAGAAAATGTGACATTTCTAAATTATTTTAATGTAATGTTTAGAGATGGCAATGGAAATAGCGCTAAAACTTTCATGCTCGTTTAGATGGCAAATCATTCATTTTGAGATTTCGTGGTAATCAAGTATGTGTGTTGGCATAGACTGAGGTTTCCAAATCATGAGAATTTCCTCCGTGCTCTTGGGCAGAAACCTTGTGTCATTGGGTACTCTTATGAGGAAAATATTCAGTTGGTAGTGGACTTTTGAATTCATGCACTTGTAGAGGTTAGCTAACATCTCAATTTTTTCCCGAATGGATAGGAAATGTCAAGAAACTAAGAGTAGCCTCTTTCCTTTTCAATTACTTTCGTGAATACGTGATTTTTCCTTTCTATCTCGCCATGGTTGTTTATAGTAAAAACATAACTGGACGCTATTGAAATATCATTTATGAGATGATCGCCTTGAAATGTAACTCTTATATTTTAATGTTTAGTACTACAACAACTCTTGTTTCATAAATCATATCTTCCGAACTACCATTCATGCACTGAAGTATGAAACCCACTCAATAAAGAAAAAAATTCTGTGAAAACAAGTCACTCTTTTATATTAATACTCTCTCTTCCTAAATCTAAGAACTTATTTCCAAATTAAGATGCTGAAAGAGAGTAGATAAACAAAGCTGTCTAATATATATGGTGGCCCCTGAATAAAATGCATCACATTTCTTTATAAAGAAAAATATCTTACTTTAACAAATGATGAGATTAAGAAAATGAATACTAATATTGATCATATGTTGTAAAACCATATGATGGGAACTTTTGCTTATTTCCTCTACACTTTCTCATCTTCTCAAATTTTATGAACATGTAAATTTTTGCATAGCTTAGTGTAGTAACAAAGTATCCATTTCTCTTTGTTATTGTAGAACTTGTATTTTTCCTTAAAAAACTTTTATTGTTTAGCACTAGACTCAATATGTTATGGTGTCTATCTTAATTGTGACTTTACACTGCTTGCTCTGAGTGTAGCACTTTGTTTAGCATTAGTATACACATCTAGTTATTCATCTAAAATAGAGCCTCTTGTACTATCATCCTAGTAAGCAGTCTGGCCCTCAGCTTGAAATCGTCCACCAAAATCAGAGGTCTTCCATGTTAACACGCAGTAGTAGACAGCGTTAACTTGAAACATCCATAAACTGGAAATTTTCTTTAGTCAAAATAGTTGGATTTGTTAATTTGAAATGTTACTTCACAAGTAGTTTATTTGGTAATGTACTTGTTGAATATGATTTCATAATTGTATCAGGTTCTCCTCATTTGGGATATCGAAGCCCAACCTAGTCGTTGGGATATCAAAGCCCAACCTAGTCGTTGGGATATTGAAACCCAACCCAACCGTCATGCTATCCTTGGAGCAGCTGAGCCTCTTCCCAATTTGGTGTGTTTTTATTTTTGCTGTCATAGTTCAATGTTTCCTCAGTCATACGGCAATGGAAGTTGTTATTATTGAAAAATAAATAAATATATAAGTGAAGCTCCCGAGGAACCAAAGCTTATTGAAAACTGTCAAAATTTTAACCTCCATTGTGATTTTATGCTTTTGATTGGTAGATTTTGCGGACTTATGACCTACTTGTAAGCCATCTTATTTTTTCTTGGATCTTTTAGCCTGAATTTGATAGAAGCGGCAGTAACAAATGGGAACTGTAATGGAACCGAGCTGGTGGCTAAGGCTTTTGATTTTAGGGTAACCAGAGTGTCAATTTGGTTTCAGTTTTTAGCTAACAATGCTCACTGCAACTGTGGATACCCTTACTAAGGATGCTTTCTTATTAGCATAGGTCAATAGGAGGCATAGGGGTTTATCATGAAATGGGTGGGTGAAACTGAAAAAAGGGATAGTGTGATAAACCTTTATCTATATATTCATAAAAAAAATCTGTTTAAATTATATACCATAAATGAAAGGGAAAAACCTAAAAGTCTAATGTGTAATCGAAGTATTACATGGTAATCAATTGAATGAAGCTAGAGAAAAGTATTAGCACCCCTTCCAATTTCATGCTGGCTTCGTGTCTTGGCTAACTAAGATGCATAAAGGCATGAAATGTAACATTTTAACTTCACTTGATATGTCGTTGTTTGTAAGCTCACAAACATGATAAATACATATACAGTCGGCATTCTAATAATTAATATCCTAATTAATAACTAATACACTATTAACTAATATTTTTTGAAAAACCAACTTCGTTCCGTGTTGGATAAGTAATAACTCTATTTCTTTATAATCAATAACTTTTGAAAAAAAAGGTGATAGTATTACTTATTAGAGTGAAATATTAGCTACTTAGGAATTTAAACTTTTCCCACATAGTTCAATTCAATATATTTGTCTCATCTCCAACCATCCAATGGACCTAAGTACAGAATAGAATATGATCCTTATTGAAGGTTACAACAGAAGAGTCATTAGCAACCTTTTAGACTCTTGTTATATTTTTTCCTTCTTTTAGAAAGCTTAAAAGATGGAAAAAAAATGCTTGTTTAAAAGGATATTAGGGACTTTTTCAAGCATTATATAGACATTGCTATGTACTTTTGGTGAAAAGCCCAAAAATTGTCAAATAGGTCTTTTTGTTGTACATTATGGTATCTCTAAGCGAGCATGTTTAGTAAGATGAAAATTAATAATTTATACTTCTAATAATTAATAATTTTTTCATCTCGAATGAGTATTAATTATTAGAGTACCTACTGTATATATAGTACTGGCCGACATTCTCTGTCTTCCCTCCCCCCCTCCCTATAAGATATGGCCTAAAACCCAATAACAAAGAATGGAATGACATATTTAACCTCCCATGACGCCCAATTCTCAACGTTTTTAAAAGAAAAACGTTGACAACGTTTTTAATTATACAACGTTTTTAAAAGAAAAAGTTGTCTTTACCATTTAATAACAATTTTTTTATTGTTACTTTGTATTAAGATCCCAACATTGACAACGTTTGGTGAAAAATGTTGCCTAAAATGTAACTTTTAACAACGTTTAGTAGAAAAATGTTGTCTAAAATAATGTTTTAACAACGTTTAGTAAAAAATGTTGTCTATAATAATGTTTTAATAAACATTGTGACGTGTTTTCCCTTTCCCACTCGTGACCCTTTTGCGCGTTTGGTTAAGTGTAAAACCCCTGAAAGTCAAAATCCCCAAATCCTTCTCAGTCTTCTCTCTCTCTCTCTCTCAACCTAATTCCTATCCCTTTCTTCAGGCGTGCATATGTCTCTCCGCGGCTCTTCTCAGTAACACCTCCGATGCAGGCCCAATTTTCTTAGGCGGATTTTCTCTCTGCCCTCACATATCGGTTACCTTCGACTCCCTTGTATCCCCCATTTCATGTGAGCATGGTGTGAATATTGAAAGTTTTTTTAATGGAAATGATGCTATATTAATATCAATTGGAAAGACTTTGATAATTAAGTTTTCTTCAATTAAATTCTCAATTCTCTTGTTACCCTTTTCTCTACAGTTAATTTCCTGTCTTGGTGAAATTTGCTATACTCTCTCAATATTTGGATTTCAATTTTCTCAAGGAATATTAATTCTCCGTTCCCTGTGGAGATGACCCACTCACTACCATACTAATTCAATTTAGTTGTGTACTTGAGCGGATTTAATTTTGGTGGATTACGGCCTACCTCCCCACCCCCAATATCGTCTGCTCCTGATAATAGTTGTTTCCATAAATACAAATAGCTAGTCTAACAGTAAAGCACGGTGGAGGTTGATAATATAAAATGGAGTAAGTTGTATCATGTGATGGTGGAGTAGCCATAAAGTCAAAACTTAATTTGTATTTGATGGATACTTTCACATTCTTTCAAATATTATTTTTTTTCTTCTTTTTGTTTCTTTTTTCCTGGGGTAACTTTCTTATCATACCTACTGATTGAAGCAAAAATAAGCCCCCTTCTTCAACTTGTTGACGTTGTTTATACTACTATCATTTATGAGAACAAAATAGCTGAAAGGAATTTACTTGCAGGCTTTGCTGTGGTGCATGGTCCGATCATGGTGAGAGGACTGGTGGCTTTTATGCTTGTAGGTGAGTCATTTAATGCATTAAATTTCAACCTTTAATTTTTGATCCAATGGTTGAAAATGAGAGTAACCATTGATGGTTAAATAAAAAAGTAACCATTAAATACTCCTCCATATATATATATATATATATATATATATATATATATATATATATATATATAAAATTCTCAACTTTGAATGTAGTATTTGAAAACCGAGGATAAAAGTTTGGGATATTAATTGGTCTGCAACCCTTGGTCCTCACAAAAACTCATATTGGTGATATAATAACGCTTGTCTATATTCTATGCAATAATCTCTTGTGAATGTGATAAGAGATGCATGTATGATTCAGTAATATTAACAAGTTTTTACTTTTTATTTTTTATTTTTAGTACATCGTTATATGAATGGGTTGCTCAATTTTTTGTTCCATTGTTCAGTGTATCCTTTCAGCACAATAATAAGAAGCCCTTTGTAATGGCTGCGTTAAGAACTGTTATGTGGTGTTATTGGTTATTGCATTTTGGTTGCCTTAACTAATTCTCATTGAGGTTTGAAATTCATATCTAAGAAAACTCGAACTTGAACTTATGATTTCAGGGTGGTTCTATTGGGCCAAATTTATTGGCCATAAAGTTCTTGGGAAGTTCTGTATTGCTCCCGACTCCTGATAACCCTCGTGATAACCCTGAAAGAAGAAATTCAGAAGGTAATTCATCTTTGACGATCTTCTTGAATTTAGAGGTTTGCCTGTTTTGCCATGTTTTTCACATTCAATATTTATGAATGTTGCTTTCTATAGCTAGCAGGACAGCATGGACCTTCAATCCTGCATGGCTAGTTGCTGGCCATCCTATTTTAGATCCTGATGCGCTAATGTCCGAGGCAAACAGAGCTTTTGATGTTCTATTGAATTTGTTATGATACAGCTTGAAGTTCTCCCTGGTACCATTTTAATCTCAGTTGTTAATAGGTGAGCTTGTTAACCATCTTTTCCCAATTTGTTAGGAATATAGTGTTGTACCTCAAAAGTTTAGTTTTTCTTGGCATGTTTTCTGTGTTCAGGTCCAAGCCCAGTGTTCGTTGGTTAACGGCGGTTTTGAAGGGCGTTCAGATGGTCGATCAATCAAATCAAGTCTTGCGATGAAAGACTTGAGTTGATATCCATGAAGTACATCATGAAATGTATGAAAAGGCAAATGATCCAGGCTTGTTGGTGAGTGTGTATACTCACGTATCAAATAGTTTCCATTATTTTTAGTTCTTTCTTTTTGGGGAAAAAACTTTGCTCTGTTTCTTATTAACTTTCCTGTTTTTCAGGCATATGGGCCAATCATTACAACTAGCCCCATTAAAGAGAGAAAAGGCTCATACATGTTCACCATCAAGAAATTGCTAAGAGTAACAAGGCTGAGAAATTTTCTTCTGAAGCATGATTGACCCCAACCTTCACCGAAGAATCTCAAAGTGGGAATATACGTCGATGATTCAATTCGATGATCGATGAATTTTAGGCCCTGGATATTGTCTTCAATAGATGGCGATGGAATGGTCATGTGATATAATAGACTTGGCTCTAAAATCAAGAGGTGCGAGCGAGCATCTATATCAGTTGGAGCTTATTACCAGTTAGAAGTATGAAATTACCTCTTTAATTTAATTTAGTTAGCATGTATCCTGTTCAATTTCTTATCGTTGGCACGTTTACAAGCAAACGATTTCTAATTTAATTTATTCTAAAATTTTGCATTGATAATTAATGAAAATTTGAAAACTTGGATGTATATATTGATTGATTACACAAGTCACAAGTGCTTCTATGGCTAAGTTAATATTGTTGTTGTCTTGTCTTTATTGAGGCTTTTTGAGGCTTTTTAATTGTACCTTCAGTGATATTACCTTGGCCAAAATATAAAAAAGCTACCAAAGTATCTAACCAATTTCATAATGGTACTTAAAGGTACCTAAAATGAAATATTTTTTATCTGGACTCACAATGTTACTAATTATCTCAGTTTGGCCTCTTGCAGTGATGGGCGTTAAAAACTTTAACAGATGTTAACATGTGCATGGCACACAACGTTACTAATTATTTCAATTTCGCCTCTTGCCATGATGGGCGTTAAAAACTTTAACGGATGTTAACATGTGCATGGCACATGCGGGACTTTTGAGTCATTTTCAATGTTGGACCCACCAAGGCATTAATTGTGAATACTTTGGTCTAAATTTCTCTCCCCCATTTGTCTCTCTCCCTTCCAGTTTTTCACGAAAGACAAACTCAACTACACAGCGGCGCCTCCGAGTAACATTTCAACAACGCCTCCCACCTCCATCATCATCCCTCTCATCGTCGTGGTCAAACTCATCCTCCATATACTTTCCTCAACATTCCGACACGACGGCGCCTTCGAATTGATCAAACCCAGAGCACCTCATCAATGGTTGTCTTGAAGGTATGTGCCTTCACGTTATTTGCATCCCAGATCTAAAATAAAAAGTAACCAACACACACAAATTAAGTTTATTAAGCCCCATCCGCGTAAATTATAGTAATCCTAAAATAAAAAAAATTGACTTTCAAATGTTTGACTCTTTGAGCAGAGCGGAGGGTAGTCACAAGAAGTACAAAGATGGAGGAAAAAGAGGGGAATACCTTTGACTCTTTCATATCTGCGATCACACCTATATTCCCATCAATTTCAGTCCAAGCATTTTCCCCATTTGCATGTTTTAGAAAAAAGAAATGCAGAAAGTTAAATCAAATTGCTCAAACCCAAAGCTCTTTCATATGCGTAAGTCATTCTAACCTTTTCAATGCCTTCAATTGATGAACTGGGACCACCCAATAATCTAGGATGTCGGCGTATTGAGGGACCACCCAGTTCAATTGCCGAATTGATCAAACCCTAAGCAAAAAGAGGCACATCCTCGTCAAAAGCAATTGTATTTTCTCTCGGACCCATTTTCATGTGCTCAAGTACAACATTCAACTATAAACACTCTTGAAGTGGATTCTAATTTTGTTAATGGAAGAAGAGAAGAGAGAGAAAGAGAAGATTGAGAGAGAGAGAGAGAGAGAGAGAGAGAGAGAGAGAGAGAGAGAGAGAGAGAGAGAGAGAGAGTGTGTGGTAATGTGTTGGCAACAATGGTGGCCATGGTGGAATAAAAGGGAAAAAGTGTTTCAGCCGAAGTGATTGTCCCTCATGTGCCATGGTGAAATGACAAAAATGTCCAGCACGTGGAAGACACGTGCACCTTAACGTGAGTTTTGTAACAGACATCAGGCTTAGGGGGCGAAGTGGGATAATTAGTAATATTGTGAGTCCAGGTGAGAAATATTTCATTTTAGGTGCCATTATGGGATTGGGTGGATACTTTGAAATATATTTTTTTACATATATTTTAGCCTATTACCTTCGTTTCAATCAAAGAATCTATGTTTTATTTTCATGGGTCAAGTTAATTAATGTTTTACTGATAATTTGCATAGATTTTTTTATTTTTACAATATTATAAAAGTCATAATCTATAGTGTTTTTAATGTAGTTTTTTACAAATAAAATTTTATTTCCTAAAACATAAGTAAACTAGGTTAAATTTTTATTTGAATTAGTTACATGTTAAACTTTTAAAAATTAAAAGATAATTTTTTATTAGAATGAAGAGTGTATCTTTTTAGAAAAATGTGGAGGTTGATAATTCGCTACAATCCTTGTCTGCTGGGTTAGTGATGTTCATTGTCTTTGACAACCCGTAGAAGTTCTTGTTGTTGCAAAAAGGACTTGTCGAAGTGCACCGTCACAATTACCTACAAAATAAATACTCTCTTTTCCTAAATTACTGTCTTTTTCCTCTATGGTCATTCCAAAATACTTATTTTGTTCCACCTAAAGAGTTCACGTTTGAAAAGTTTAATAATTAAGAAATACTCCATTCGTTCCACCCAAAATGTTCACGTTTAAAAAGTCTAATAATTAAGAGATATATAAGTAGTATTGAAGTTGGTCATAATTACAAAAACATTTTAGTCTAGTTAATATGTTTGCACCACATGTGGAGGGTAAATTTGAAAAGTTGTATGAAGATTGTAGATATACTTTTTTTTAAAGTGGACTAGTGCACTCTTTGTTTGGAACGGAGGGGGTATATAAATAGCATTAGAGTTAGTTATAATTACAAAAATGTTTGAGCATAACCAAGATATTTACAGTATATGTGAAGGGTAAAGTGAAAAGGTTTATAGATATTGTAAGCATAATTTTTTAAAGTGACTCTGTAAATGGAACATCCTAAAATAGAATAGTGGACTCTTTGTCTGAACGGAGTGAGTAATTGTGTTGTTTCTAAATTTTCCTTTTTAGGAAAATACCTTTACCATTTTACCCTAACTTTTTCTTGCTAATTTAATGATGACCACATGTGTATAGGTTTTAATAGAAATTATATATTATACTAATATTTATAATATAGTCAATTATTTTTTTAATCGATGTGTCCAGTCAAATAAGACAATTATTTAGAAACAGAGAGAGAGAGTAAAAAGTCCTCTAGGATCTTTAAGTTCACCAAAGAAAATCCTTCAAAATAAATCCCTCCGTCCCTAAATTATTGTCTTGTTTGACCCGACACACGATTACGAAAAAACAATTGACTTGATTATTAGTATTAGTATAGTGTGTAGTTTTCTTTAATGTTAATATGTATGTGGCACATAATTAAAGTATGAAGAAAAAGTAAGAGTAAAATGGTAAAAATGTTGTCTTAAAAGGAAACTTTCAAACAAAATAATTATTTTGAGATAGACAAAAAATGAAAGTAAGACAATAATTTAAAGACGGAGGGCGTACAAAAGAACTCTCTAGGATTTTAAGTTGTTCTCCAAGGAAAATCCTTCGTTACTCAATTTAGTACTCTCATGTATGAGAAAGAAAAGAGACGTAGAGACGTAGAGATAGACTAGAGTTGTTAGGGTTATTTGGTTGGTACCTTAGGCCTTACTTATATATGTTTGTAGGGTTTCAAATTTTGTGTATCGCAACGAATCAATTTTGTGCATCGATGCATCAATTTTGTGTGCATCGTGATGCATGAGTACGTATGCATCGTGTTTTACTTCTTTATTGTAATTCTTCAATTGTGTGATTGTAACGACAATATACGTTTTATACAGCTGTGATGACTAAATATCCTCCAGGATAGTATACAAATCCAATATGCAATCCCTAATAGACTAGATTAGAAATATTGATTTCAGGGATGATCATCGAACAGTGCTGAAGAAAACACCTTTTTGGTACATCATAGAAAACATACATCTCATACCCGAGCATTGTAAGAAGAATGATTCAATCATAAGAAGTATTGCCAGATGCTACGTCAAGGGACAGAGGTGTTTCCAGATTGCGGGGAAAAAGTTGAAGCTTAGGACAAGAGATGCCAAGCTAATCTTTGGCATCAAGGATGCAGAGGAGGAAATTAACATCTCTTTTTAGAAATTGGATCGCACCGATTTCCTCAAAAGGTGCTTCTCGGAGAAGATGTCGAAAGAAACAAAAGACATAAGATTGAAGCCAAAGATGATTTCTAATAGAATTAAGGAGAGGATAGAGAGTACGGAGCAATTAGATGTTGACTGTGATGCTGGGTTGACGACGCTGCTTGTTCTTGCGACCTTGTTGGTTGCAAGAAAGACATCCTATATACCGTGGACATACACAAGCGCTGTGTCTGATTTGAACAAAATATCAACCTACAATTGGTCCAAACATGTAGTTAATTTGCTGTTGGAAAGCTTGGAAAGTACAACCGATGACAACATAGAGAGATGTGTACTGCTGCTGCTGGTAACTTTAAGTTCATTTGATATTGCTATATGCAATTTCAGTGTATGATGCATGTTGATTTGATCATATTAACTGTGTTGAATTTCTGTATACAGTATTGGTTGTGTGAGCAAAGTAACATTATGCAACCGACTCGCATAACTTATATCCCGAGGTTTGTCAAGTAGGATTTGTCGGTACCATCGAGAGTATTGAATGAATCAAATTTTATTGTTGTCTTGAACAATCAGGTGAGTGGTTATAATGGCCCATTAGTATGTCATATGAAATAACAACATTACATTTGTGATACACAAAAGTGTGCATTTTACTAACAAGTAATGTTTTCATGCATCGCGATACACACTTTTATTTTCGATGCACAATATTGTATTGAAATATAACAGTACACTTGAAATGCATAAAAGTGTGCATCACTATGCACACAATTGTACTAAAAAGTACTATTTTGTTGCATCGCGATGCACAAATTTTATATCCAATGCATCTTCTTCCGGTGGCTGTGGCAGTTTGGCAGCATTTTGGCTCCGCTTTTGGTATCCTTATTCGCTCCTTATCTATCTCGCAAGCTTGTTTGGCTTGGTGGATTTCCCCGAAAGTCTCCCCAAGCCATATTGCTATCCCGGCGTTGATCCTTTGGCATCTTTGGAAGAATAGAAATGGTTGGTTTTTCGAAGGACGCCGACTTTCTAGCAATCAAATTATTCAAGCAATATATGCTGATCTTGCTCATATTATTAATGCTTTGAGGTTGCCTATCATTCGAGGTCGTGCGATCAAGTATGTGACTTGGTCTAAGCCTCCTCCAAATCTTCTCAAGCTCAATATTGACGGTGCTTCTAAAGGAAATCCGGGTTCTAGTGGAGGAGGAGGTATTATTAGAAATTCCGATGGGAATTTGGTTTATGCTTTTGCTTCTTATTATGGTATTTCTTCGAATACTATTGCTGAAGCTAAAGCTCTTCTTCAAGGTCTTCTTTGGCTGAGTGACCATGGTTATTCTAATGCTATTATTGAAATGGATTCCAAGATTCTTTTTGACTGTATTTCTTCCGAATCCTCTCCTCCGTGGTCTTGTTGGAATATTATGCAGCGGATTTTTGCTATCAAGAGGTCCATGCAATTTCAATTTCACCATTGTTACAGGGAAGCTAATAGTGTTGCGGATAAACTTGCTAATTTGGGCTGTCTTGAGAAGATTGATTTTCAATTTTCTTCTTCTCGTATCCTTCCTTCTATTATTCGAGGTCATATTTTGCTGGATATTCAGGAGACTCCTTATATTCGTCGTTGTTAAGGCTTGATCGCCTTTAGTTTTTTTTTTTTTTTTGCTTTTTCTATCATGTATTTGCTTTTCGAGGTCAGGCTCCTTTGTCCTCCATTCTTATAAGGCAAGGCTAGTTGTCCCCCTCAAGTTTGTATTTTCTTTTTATCTAATAAAATTTAGCAGGGTGCCGTCCCTGTTTCCCTAAAAAAAAAAAAAAAAATTATTTTGTTATGATTTTGCAAAGGTTTGATAGTGTTTTAAAAAGAATACAAAATGAAAAGGCATTGCTTTGGGGAAAGGGAATGAATGAGATGGATATACTTTATGAGGCTGGTGTGGATGCCCTCTAAACAAAAGACATGAATAAAGGTGTCGACGAAAATCCACGAGATGACAACACTGTTTCAAAGGCTGCAAGAGAGGAAATGAATGATCAAGAAACAACAATGAATGTTGTGGATGAACAATTATTCCTAATCGAAGCCAAGGACCACGAAATAGAAAGCCTATGTGTTAGATTTTGTGTTATGTGTGTAGGGTGTTAGACAACCACCATAGACAGTGTTGGTCGGAGGCGTGAATATAGTTGCAGAACAAGGAGAGAAGTTACTGGTGCAGTTAAGAGTAGAGAGCAAAACTGAATTTCTATTGAATATGAATTTTTACAATATTTTGTTAATACATCAAAGTGGCTAGTGAGCTTATATATTTATGGAGCTCAAATGGGCTTTACAAAGGCAACTAATGTTAATGGGCCTATTGGGCCAAATATTTCAAGTACATACTTCAACACTCCCCCTCAACTCGTCCACGAAACTCTGTTTCGTGTTCGAGTCGGGGATATATATATATATATATATATATATATATATTAATGGGCCTCTTGGGCCTAATACAGATACAAACTTTAACACTCCCCTCAACTTGTACACAGAACTCTTGTGAAGTGTTTGAGTTGGAGAGATGCAAGCAAATGGGCCTCTTGGGCCTAATAGAGATAATATCTTCAACACGAAGACAAACAAATTGTGTGGAGCCCATAAACGGATCACCTCGAACAATTGTAGAAGCAATAAATGTTGAGAAGTCCAAACAGGAGCCAATCCCCAAAAAACGAACTCAATAATTGGCAATGACAAATAGAAGACGAAAGAGTAGCCCAAACCGAACTTTTTTCCGCAAAAGAAACACCTCCTTAATCTAAGTATTCAAAGTCGTGGATCAAATACCGTCCACAAAGAGATATGTCAACCAAGTCATTATTTGACTTTGGTAATCAAAGAAGGAGTTCAGCAAATATTTCTGAACTCATATTTGAGTGACTCATCCGACTTGGTGAGTCAACTCTTGTAATAATAATAAAAATAAATAACCACCGAGTCAACTCAGGACTCAAAGAACCCTAACTTGGTCAAATACACCAATTTCTCATCTGATATTCTTGAATGCAAATCTCAGCTCATGCAAGAGTTCAATTTGAGCATCAACCCCCAAAAATCACAACCAAACAACCCTCCTACAAGAAACGACTAGAAATTTATGAGTTTTAGAGGGTTATGTTCGGTCCAGGGTAATTTAGGGTTTCACAAATCCCATATTAAAATGGGAATTGACACGGACCATCTGTAAATTGCTAAGATTAGCCATGAACTAATGCTGTCGAGAGGCCAAAAAACACAGTGATCCATCTCCAGACACACCATCACAGATCCCCAAATATCTCGCAGCCCTCTTAGAAACCAACAGACAAACAATTGGTGGGCACAAAAGAATTATACTGCGAACCTTCCCAATCAAACCCACGATATCACAGGTCATAACAAAAATATTTGATAGATTTTGGGTTGCGGAAGCAAATTTTGAATTAATCTCAATGATCGGATATATGACTTTGATACCATGTTAGTTTTTGTGTTGTGTGTAGGGTGCCGGACCACCACCATAGACGGTGTTGGCCGGAGGCGTGAACATAGTTGCAGAACAAGGAGAGAAGTTGCTGGTGCAGTTAAGAGGAGAGAGCAAAACTGAATTTTTATTGAATGTAAATTTTTACAATATTTTCTTAATACATCAAAGTGGCTAGTAAGCCTATTTATGGAGCCCAAATGAGCTTTACAAAGGCAACTAATGTTAATGGGTCTATTGGGCCAAATATTACAAGTACATACTTTAACTTTAAGCTCTGAATTGGATGATAACGAGAAGAAAATTAAAGCGATGGTTAAGGAAATAAACAGCTTGAGATCTGACATAGCCAAGGCATAGGTTCAACAAACTGTGAGCATAAATGAAGCTAAGGCTGATATTGAAGATCCAAACAAGCTACTATTAAAAATAAATGAAGAAAATGAAATGCTGAGGAATGAGAGGCAACATGCACTCAAACAAGTGCATGTGAAAAGGAAAATACCGAGGATGATCATGCAATTCACTACTAGAAAGACGGCGATTACCAACGGAATTTTTCGTTGGTAAATTGGGATTTCCGTTGGTAATTATGAAAAACCAACGGAATTTTCCGTTGCAAATCCGTTGGCAAACTTTGGTAGGTAATTACCAACGGATCAATTTCCGTTGGTAATTACCAACGGAAAAGCGATTCCGTTGGTAATTACCAACGGTTTATACCGTTGGTAAATTCCGTTGCTAAATTTCAATTCCGTTGGTAATTACCAACTGGAATTTCCGTTGGTGAATCAATATTCCGTTAGGAATTACACTCGGAAATATCCGTTGGTAACTTAATTTTCCGTTGGGAATTACCAACCGAAAATTTCCGTTGATAAAACAAAACATCCGTTGGTAATTACATACGGAAAATTTCCGTTGGTGAATTATAACTCCGTCGGTAATTATCAACGGAATATCCGTTGGTAAGTTAAAATTCCGTTGGTAGTTACCAACAGAACATTCCGTTGCAATTCTCTATTTTCGTTGTTAATCACCAACGGAACATAAATGCACCTTTTACCAACGGAATTTCCGTCGGCAATTTAAGAAATAAAAAAAAATATATTTTGCATTTAGTATATTTTATTATTCTGGATACCTGATTTACCACATATTTATTATATATAAGCACCAAAAATTAAATTGCACACAAATACTAAAAAATTAAATAAACTAAAAGTTTTGCATAAGAAGTCATACAATTTAACTACCCAAGTTTTAATATAAAAAGTCACAGTTTTAATTACCCCTTAGTACATAAATGTCAAATATAATTTTAACTATCTCCTTCAATAGAGGAATCTCTGAATAAAGACCTCACTAAGCTACTAGGGTCTGGCGAGGAGACAGGGGGTCGCTGCTGTTGCTGCATCATAAAGGCGTGCATCTGCTCAATCATCTGACGTTGCTCCGCCATCTCCTTTTCCTGTCGAGCCAACTTTTCTTTGATTTCCCGATTCTCCTCGACAATCGCACGCGAAACATTATTCTGCAACTCTTCTGATGGATGAGATCGTGCTATGGACGGGGAACCCTGTGAAGAGGCTATAGATCCATTAAGCACAAGCCCGCCATGCTCGCCTATGCCATATATCCTCGTTCCCCTCTTCTTTCGTCCTTGAGAAGCAACTGAATTCCATATCTCAAGGCTCCATGGAACATCCTCCCCACTTTTTCGCTTTAACCGGCCCTCGGTAACCTCTACCAGTGCACGCGCCTTATAATCCTTCTATCATATAAAAACAAGTACAATATCAATTTATATACATGAGTAATACATTAAAATTTATTAACATTAAACATTTTGATACTTACATATGCTAACTCCGCTGTTTGATCAATCCACTTAAGGGGTTGACCGGGAGCACCTGGGGTGGTGTGTGTGCTGACAAATACGTCGAGATATTCAACGTGGGGACCGTATGCCTCAATCTACAAGCATAATTAAACATAGAAAAGAAAAAAAAAATTAAGCTAAAGTATAAACTTGCTATTTTAAATCAAGGAACAAACTCTTATAGAAATTATGATAATGAATCAATCTGCCAAGACAATTCATGCTGAAATTCCAAAGCCTGCAATATTGTTCCACTGATCCCAAGGATGCTATATCACCACTCTCCCAACATCCTAGATCACATGTGCCTCCAGCACTGCATCTCCAATATGGCGCATATGCCATATCAGTTCCAAAATAATTGAGATGCATATGCATCTGCTTAAATATGCTTTTGAATAGTTCCATTGAATGTTATAAGAAAACAGCTCCAATCCTAGGTTGCCAGCGAATGAAGTATTTAACTTTAAAATATGTGAGGAATTTTTTAAGATATCATTTAGAAATCAAAACACACAAACAACACACACCATACACAAAACTAAAGACACATATAGTAGCACAAAGTGAGAAAGATGAGCACAAGCAATTTAAGGACTTCATGCTCCGAATTTAAGTAGCAGTGGGCCCACTGGGAGTGAGAAAGAATGGCGTACGAAGTTTAACAAAAGTTGGTCAGTGTTTGAAACTAAAGTATAAAACCCATTGTCTTTTGTGGTTCAGAGCAATAAGTCAAAAGAGAATAAACCCTTACCAGTCCAAACTTGCTATTTTAAATCAAGGAACAGACTCTTACTTCAATAACATGTGTTTAATGGGTTACTTTTTCCTCTTCCCCATGAAATCATTACTCGTGAGTCGTGACTTGGGGGACAGAAAAAAACAAACTTGCACTTCCAAACAAGAATTCAATAAGCTAGTTTTCAACTCTCTCCAATGGGACACGTTAAAATGTTGGGTACATCGAAGAGTTAAGTTATCTGCAGCGATTAATTTTGGTTGATGAAGTAATCATAACCCAACTTTCTAAGATTGCTAGTTTTCAGGCGAATAATAATGATTCCTCCAGCTTATTAGATCCATCTAGAAGGTGTTTCTGGTCCATGGCTAAGCTATAACTTATATTAACAAAATTTTATGCCTGGATGTGAATCTCTACGTTCATTGGCCTCCCATTGCTAGTTATGAGGAAGAAGATCAACTTAAAACCACTTGAACATGTCTGGGTTTACCATCATGTTTGAAAAATAAATAAACAACTGAATCTCTCACATGTCAGTGCAGAAGAGTAGCTTAATGGAAAACCCCTAATAGTAAAAATCTTTCTGAAAAAAGCTCCATAACCTTAGATGGGGTTGGTATGTGCTGTAGTTTTATAATATTAACAGTAAGCGGAGAATACTTTAATAATCTTATCACTTAATTGGGGTATAAAAACAGATTGTTTCATTTCAACTAGCATTTCAAGAATGAAAGTATAGGGAACCAGTATAACAAACTCTTTCTGTTGTAATCATTTCAACTAGCAAGTGTTTCAAGTTAAAGCATACAGCCCACATACTGCCTCCATTCCACCAAGTGAGTCCCAATTTAAAAAGTCAAACTCTAGTAAGGAACCAGTATAACAAACTCTTTCTGTTGTAACCACTTGATAATTTCAGATATGAGGGACTCTATTAGAACATAATGAAAATTACGTGGCTGATTCTTGAAATGGGACTCATTGGACATATATATAAACATCATAAATTAAACTAAAGCCATGGATTTCATAGCATCAACATGGCTATCCAGCTAATTAACTATATTTAAACAATTATAAGTAATGTAAGAAGGCTGCGTACCCTTTAAATTATAATTGTTTACGAAATTGACATACCATACGTGCGTAGTGCTCGGCAACGCTAATCGAACCAGTTGTATGCTTCGTGCCCGTCCCCGATGAGCTAGCTCTATTCCTCCTTGCCTTCTCAGATTTCTCTTGGGCCAAGGGCGACTCCCAGTGAGTTACGAACTGGGCCCAAACCTCGTCTGTGAAATTGGTTGCCACCACACTTGACTCTAACCACTTCTTTTTCGTCTCACATATAAATTCCTTGTAGCGATTTGAGCACATGTTCTTGAACGCCGCCTTCGCCTGCTCGTCGGTATGCTCAGGCCAAGTAAATGTGCGCTACAAAATATAGACAATATATTAATAAACTTGCATAAATAAGAAAAAAAATTATATGAAACATTAAGCTAACGATGAAAAAGGAATAGTATAATTTAACGTTTTATACCCTAAACACGCCCCACCAAGCATCCTTTTGCAAGCTGGACACATGATAATATGTGGCAAATAATTGATCATATCTTGAAGTACGGAGCAACTCTCCAAACCAGCGGGATGGACTGCGAATTGCCCTCACAAATCTGCCAAAAATGTGAAATATAAACAATTTGATCGAGATATTAAATTAAGAAAAAATTAAAAACAAGAAGCCAAAATATTAACTATGAAGTAGGAACTTACTGCAGTAATGGAGATATCGACACAATAATCCTACCCTCCAAGTCCCTCTGTAACGGCTGCTCGAGAATGGTCCTCGATGTAGACAATGTCGGGTGATCAGCTCGGCTCGAAATATGTGGACCACTGGATGGAGAGCCCAACTGAGAATCACCTACCATCTCTGTATCAGGCGGTGTAGAAGCAGCTGGCGGTGTAGAAGTAGCTGGTTGTGTCCCAGTAATACATGTAGGAAGGCTACGTACCCTCCTTCCATATCTACTCCTACCATTACCTCGATACGACATGTCTAAATACAATAATAGTATAAAAATTCAACACAAATTATAAAACATAAGAATTCAAGACAGATTATAAAACATAAGAATCTAGCATGAATTATAAAGCATAAGAATTCAAGACAAATTATAAAACATTAGAATCTAACACAAATTATATAACACAAATAGTACATTTTTATTACAAAAATCTGAAAACCTATTGGACTATTCATCTGCGTCCTCATCTTCCTCTTCGTCTTCTACTTCATCCTCGGACTCTGAGTCACCACTGCAAAACTCAAATTCGTCTTCATTATTGTCCTCAGACTCTGATTCTAAATCATCTTCCTCTTCCTCCGATTCCTCAGCTTCAATCATTGCGAGTTGGCCTGGGCGAGGGGCGGGAGGTGGCAAATCAACGGGTAAAATTTCTTCATTTTCATCTACATTTTGAGCTAGATGAGTGGCATCATCTAAGGGATGATCAGTTGATGATACATTGGGCGGCACTGGCATTTCATCCTTTTGATAACATCCCTCCAGTGACGATTCTGTACCTACATCAAGCTGGTATGGTATGTCGATCATGCTTCTAGCCTTAGTCTTCCAAACAGCCCACCATCCGCTAAACTCACTGTCGACGAGGGTAGGGTGTCATGTATACTTGTTGTGCTGGTGATGCTAAGATGAACACGTCGTCACCCGCATGTCCGGACGAGTCCTTTACATCGACAAGGTCAAATATGCCATGCTTCGAATGCCTCGTATAGAATCTCGGCCACAATTAAAGAGGACAACACTGTTTCCCCATATACCTTAACTCGATGACTTCTTTCAGACTCCATAATACTCAAGGTTTCCTTTAAGATTGACACCGCTATTCCACGTTAATCTTGTTTCCCCATAAGCTTTAGTATGGAAGACATAGCCATTTACGAAATATCCATTGTATAAATTAACTTGCATGAATGGATTTGCAGCTAATGCTTTTAGACTTGCAGCTTTGACGTCATCAGGATGATCTGAGATCTATAAAACATTCATGGATTCATAAACATTTCAAGATTAATCTTTTAGCGAATTCTACAAACATTAAAAGGAAATGGAATTTACATATTTCTTTAGCCATGAAGGAAATTCTTTGTCTGTCCTGATCGACAGCAGTTCATCAGATATATCATCTCCAGCTTCCTCGTTGAAAATTCTATATTAGCAATGAACAAGGAGGAATTACGCATGCTAATACAATATCAAATACCTACAAATTAACTAAAATTTAAGGAAATTTCTAACTTATCGGAGATATTCCTCAACCTCGAGACAGTTAAGGAGAACATAGAGTTTCGCAAAGATCGAACTCCCGAGGGGTTAGCATTCGTTTACCAACCCTTTTGCCTAGGAATCGACCGGGGAAGAAAAGGCGATATGCCTTCGAGAGGCGGGCTCTCCACCGTCATAATTGCGCCCAACCCTAGTCAATTTTGTCTCAACATCAGCGTGAAAATATGTTCCGGCAAAGGCAACAATTTCATCTATAATAACTGCCTCTGAGATTGAGGCCTCAACCTTGGCCCTGTTGCTCATCTTCCTTTTTAACCCGCCTAAAAACCTATTAGTAGATAACAACATAAATGTTAAACAAGTTATGACTAAACTTTAAATATTTAGTGGAGCTAAGATGAAAGTAAAATCAATTACCTCTCAAATGGATACATCCATCTATATTGAACCGGACCACCAACCCTAGCTTCGTATACTAAGTGAACCGGTAAATGCTCCATAGAATCGAAGAACGAAGGAGGAAATATCTTCTCAAGCTTGCACAGTGTCACTACAATGCTCTCGTCTAGCTTTTTCATGTCATCAACACGTAGTGTGGTAGATGATAACGCTCTAAAAGACTCACTTAACTCTGTTAAGGCAACCAAGATATGCTCAGGCAAAAGGTCTCGGAGCGCAATAGGGAGTAACCTATCAAGTAACACATGACAATCATACTTTTCAATCCCTGAACCTTCCCTTCTTCTAGATTTACACAATTACCGATATTAGATGCGTAACCATCTGGAAGCCGCAAACCCTGTAGCCACTTCAAGATGCTCTGTTTGTTCTCCTTCGTAAGCACGTATGTAGCTGTCGGCTTCATAATTTTACCATTGACCTCAGTCAACTCCAAGGCAGGCCGTTTACAGATGTTCTTAAGGTCCATTCGAGCTTTGGCAGTGTCTTTGGTGTTGGTCTTGAAATCCATCACAGTGTTAAAAATATTGTCAAACACATTCTTCTCGATATGCATGACGTCAAGGTTATGGCGAATCAAACTTGTCTTCCAGTATGGTAACTCCCAAAAAATACTCTTCTTAGTCCAGTTATGAGAAGTCCCATACCCTTGTACTCTATCCTTCCCAAACTTTTTACCCCACCTAGTATCGGGCAGTTTAGATACTTCTCGAAAAATAGCTTCACCACCCAAACGAATAGGCGGCTCATCATGCTCGACCTTATTCTTACTAAAGTGTGTCTTATTAGTCCTGAATGGGTGGTTCATTGGCAAAAACTGTCTATGACAATCGAACCAACACGGTTTTCTAGAGTACTGAAGAGTGAAAGACTTCGTGTCACCCATACAATATGGACAAGCCAATTTCCCATGCGTGCTCCAACCCGATAACATCCCATAAGCAGGGAAGTCATTAATAGTCCACATCAACGTAGCTCTCATGTTAAATTTCTCTTGTTTAAATGCATCCCAAGTTTCGACTCCGTCTTCCCAAAGTTTTTTCAACTCATCCATCAAAGGTCGAAGATAGACATCAATGTTCTTACCAGGGCTGTTTGGTCCCGGGATGAATAGTGATAAGAACATGTAAGGATCACTCATACACAACCACGGAGGAAGATTGTATACAGTGGCTATAACCGGGCAACAAGAGTAAGACTTAGCCCCAGACCCATGAGGATTGAAACCATCGGCGCATATGCACAACCTTATATTTTTAACTTCGGCAGCAAAGTCGGGATAAGTTGCATCAAAGTGTTTCCAAGCTTCCCCATCAGACGGATGAGTCAACACGCCTTCTTCACGCGGACTTTCCTTATGCCAACGCATAGCTTCTGAATTAGCTTTAGACGCGTAGAGGCGCTGCAATCTCGAAATCAATGGCATGTAACGTAGTTGCTTATATGGAACATTCTTCTTGCTTTTCGAACTACCCCTTCGCTTTGGCCTATATCTACTATGCCCACACACAGAACATTCTTTCTTACTTGAATTTTCCTTATAAAAAAGCATGCAGTCATTATTACACGCATCGATCTTTTCATACGAAAGCCCGATATGCCCCACCAGCTTCTTTGTCTCATAAAAGTTCTTTACCAACTTATTCCCCTTAGGCAACCATCCCTTAACTGCTTTCATAATACGGTTATAAGCAGACTGGCTAATATTGTAATCAGACTTGATGTTTAGAAGCTCAGCCACAGCTTCCAACACGGTCTTCTCAGAACCAGGATAAAGCTTCTCCTTTGCAGAGTCCATTGCATCAATAAACTTCTTCGCTGTAGGATTTGGTTCCTGCCCAACGTTCTCTGACCAGTCAAATTCAGGACCAGCTGCATCTCTAACCATATCGAAGATAGACATCAATGTTCTTACCAGGGCTGTTTGGTCCCGGGATAAATAGTGATAAGAACATGTAAGGATCACTCATACACAACCACGGAGGAAGATTGTATACAGTGGCTATAACCGGCCAACAAGAGTAAGACTTAGCCCCAGGCCCATGAGGATTGAAACCATCGGCGCATATGCACAACCTTATATTTCTAACTTCGGCAGCAAAGTCGGGATAAGTTGCATCAAAGTGTTTCCAAGCTTCCCCATCAGACGGATGAGTCAACACGCCTTCTTCGCGCGGACTTTCCTTATGCCAACGCATAGCTTCTGAATTAGCTTTAGACGCGTAGAGGCGCTGCAATCTCGGAATCAATGGCATGTAACGCAGTTGCTTATATGGAACATTCTTCTTGCGTTTCGAACTACCCCTTCGCTTTGGCCTATATCTACTATGCCCACACACAGAACATTCTTTCTTACTTGAATTTTCCTTATAAAAAAGCATGCAGTCATTCTTGCACGCATCGATCTTTTCATACGAAAGTCTGATATGCCCCACCAGCTTCTTTGTCTCATAAAAGTTCTTTACCAACTTATTCCCTTTAGGCAACCATCCCTTAACTGCTTTCATAATACGGTTATAAGCAGACTGACTAATATTACAATCAGACTTGATGTTTAGAAGCTTAGCCACAGCTTCCAACACGGTCTTCTCAGAACCAGGATAAAGCTTCTCCTTTGCAGAGTCCATTGCATCAATAAAATTCTTCACTGTAGGATTTGGTTCCTGCCCAACGTTCTCTGACCAATCAAATTCAGGACCAGCTGCATCTCTAACCATATCCTCCATACCCAAAAGAGGTTCTTCGTCAACGACCATATTTTCTGCTTCAGGTTCGGTTACAGGAACATGATTCCTTTGGCGATCATTGTCAAGGTCCGTACGTACTATGACTAGCTCACCGTGAGCTATCCACCGCTTGTACCCATCTTGAAACCCTTGTTGGAGAAGATGTTTCTCGGTAACTATTACAGGAAGGAACTTCTTATTACGACACTTAGAGCATGGACACCTAATTTTGTCACCATTCATGTATCGGGGGTTCGCTTTAGCAAAGTCAATAAAACTCTTCTGAACTCATCAGTTATACCCCTATGATTTGGCAACCTTCGATTATCCATCCAACTACGATCGTCATTAGACATCACTCCTGCATTTACATATATATATATATATATATATACGTTAAGTTGCATGAGTGAATCATTTAACCAATCGTGGGTAAAGTGACACAGCTTATCAAGGAGGAAAATCAGCTAAATGATTTAGGTTAGGCCACGAGCAGCCTATCCATCCCTTAACTGCTTCCTACTGTTACCCTCGTAGCATTTTGCCTTGTAAGCGTGTGCCAAAGGTGGATCAAATGAAATGGAAACATAGGGCCAAATTTAAACCTAAGGTTATCTCTACCCCCTCTTTGTCCCCTTTTTTTTTTTTTTTATTTCAGAATCATGGCCTCTACATCATCTGTTGAAGTTTTAAATGTCTAAAACTTTAACGAAGGACGTGGAGGATGTGATTCTAAAAAATAATAAGGCCAAGGAGGCAGAGATAACTTAACGCCTGTGACATCCTAGCATTTAAGCAAAAATAATTTGATCAACATAGGTACATGAGAGTACTATAGTCAATAAACATATGAAACCTAGTGCATAAGAGTATTATATTTAATTAGGGTTAAGTATTTAAGATTTATGTATTAATAAGAGTTTAAGTTTAAGATTAACAAAAATAATTTGATCAACATATAGTTTGATGATTTAAACCTTGTTAATACTCAAGTTAATCCTACAGTAGAGATTGATTTTCTTTCCAGAAAGGAATGCTTGTATTTGATGCGGCTCAGTTTGATGGGATCCTCAAAAAACTTTCAGAGTTTAACAATATAATACTCTTAATCCTACAGTAGAGATTGATTTTCTTTTCCCATTTCAGTTTTGTTTTGCTTTAATCTCTTTTCTCTATGAGAGTTTTTCACTTTATTACATATTTATCATGTTTAGCTGTTAGTGGGTTCATCGCTTCACTGATGGGAAGAAGTATCCTACATGCCATCAACAATGGGCTGATAAATGATGCCAATGGACTCATGCATGCAAGCCGCACCTGCTACTTGGTCAGGGACACCAAGACTTCAAAAGAAAGACTTTTTAGCTGGTACTATTTAGCTGGATCCAAGTCTAATATCAACAATAGGTGAAAGTACATACTTCATCAATAAATAGCAAAATCTGCATTGTGCACTTACAATTGAAAATTTTGACATATGAAAATTAAGATCGTGCTCATCAAAGTGTGGCGCTTGAATATGCAAATTCATAATGAAGGCCAAAGATGGAGCAACAACTATGCTTACTAAAGAGGTAAGGTACCTATCTAGGCATGATACACATGAAAACAAAATTAAGGAAACTTCTGGTCATTACTCGAGAAAATACTTAAATATAACACCACAGATAGCATGGAGATTCTCAGAAATATCAACTGGCAGTTTGCAGATGATTTGAGTGTTAAAAGCTAAACTTTTTAACTAAAGCTAACCTGAAGATACTCAAAAATGGTTGTGAAGGGAAGTTTCAACAAGAGACCTCCTGCCACTGCCTGAAATAGAACAGTATTGAAGTGACCACGGTTATATGGAGCTCGGCTAAAAAAATTGCAGAACTCGAGAATTGTGAGAGTGGGACTGATTTCTACCGCGTGATGTTCACTGATGGCCCTCTTAACCGCCTCAGAATGTGACGGATGCACTGGAATATGGAGCAAACGTAAGTTAAACCATAGACCACCGTCAATCATCAAAGGTTGAGGATATTTCACTCCATATATCGTCAATTTGAAACTTCAGTGTGAGAGACAGATGAAGTAAAAGAATTAAGATTTGGAGTGCAAATATCATCACCCATCAACAACATCGCCATAAGCATATTGGTAATATATATATATATATATATATATATATATATATATATATAACAAGCAGATTAGCCGTCAGGAAAATCCCCACAACCAACTACTTGAACCAGAATAGAGGACCAACAACAATTTAAACTTTTTCTCCAAAGATATTCTTCATAATGCACAAAGAAACCCACTTGAGATATTGCTTGGCTAGTTAAACAAAAATTCGCCACTTGAAAATTAATTTGATTCATTCTTATCTACAAACACTAAAGGAACTCAGCAGTGATCCATTTACTCAGATGGTTATTGCTTTGTTGGTGAAATTGATGAAACACTGGCCAGTTTCTTTGATGTTTCCGGGTAAGCATGCTCAGGCAAAGAAGAAAATGTCTAAGCATTACACGCAGATGCAGGCTTTACAAGAATAGGTAATGCTTCGGCTACATCTTTTACTTCTCTTTTATTTGCATAGGTTTGTTTTAGAGCATCCGTTAGAGTTATTTGATTTAATCAGGTGATAAATGCACAAGCGTCATATAGACTTGTAGAAGTTCTAGAGGAAGTTATCGTATTGTTTTCTTGTTTCTTTAATTTAAGAACATTAAGTTAATATCATAGATTACAAGGTGCTTAAACGTTAACTGGTGTCATCTATTATTTACTTGACGTATATCTGGATACTCTTCTTC
This sequence comes from Platycodon grandiflorus, assembly GCA_016624345.1. Lineage (NCBI taxonomy): Eukaryota > Viridiplantae > Streptophyta > Magnoliopsida > Asterales > Campanulaceae > Platycodon > Platycodon grandiflorus. The sequence continues at coordinate 25,481,740 of CM028363.1, forward strand.
CTGCGGTAATGATACACAATGACTGTTCAATGGCGGCAATACTTTTTGCTGCTGTTTTATTTGCATGGTTTGTTTAAGAGTACCAATTGATATTCTGTGGATTGATCAGGAAATAATTGGACGTATGTTGCGAACTTGTAAAATTCTACATGCTGTTTTCTTCTTTTCTCTAGTTTTTTCTCTTAAGAGTCTTGAAGAAGACAAACGGTTGGGATTTCAAGGTGGCTACATTGTCTTTTCTTGCTTTGACATATACTGGGATACTCCCTTTTGGGCTAATAATTTGCAATGATGTTTTTTTTTTCTTTTTCGAAGGTACCGTGGTCGTAAAATGTAAAATATCTGTTCTTGTAACAGTGAACTCGCAAAAAGGTTGAGAAAGATATTAAGGCTCGAAACTTAAGCAGAGTGATGACAGAGTATTAGATAAGTCACTTGAGGCCAAACTTGTTGAACGACAGGGCAAAGGTAGTTTTCATTCTACCAGTTCTAGTTATTGTGCTTCTTAACTTATCCAATACTTTAGCTGTGAAACTTTCTCTTCTCAGTGGACCAGTTAGAGGAACTACGGAAGCAATTAGAGAAGGAAAGAGATCTTAGTTGTGAGGAGGCTACCAAAGAGTTAAATAATGTGAAGTCACAAGTGGAATTGAGTAGGCGTGATTTGGAATCAAGGCAAAGGAATATAGAAGCCATGGTCGCAGAGGTATTGATGACATCTTTTAAGTTTTAACTTTTCTTTAATTATAATTTTTACCTATAACATCTTTTATGCTTTCTGCTAGAGCAAATACTTCTGGTGAAAACTAGTTCCAACATCGTATTTTTATTATTTTCTTTCAAATTTGTTAGGTGGATGCTATAAACGCAAAGATTATTTCAGAAAAAGAATTTGGAACAGCTGAACAGCAAGAGTTTGGTCGTAAACGTGAAGAGCTTGTGAGAGAGGTAAGTTTCCGATAATCTGCCTGATCTAATACCTCTTTTCTTAATGAACGTTTCTTTTGCCACTTGCACACGAAATAAAAATGTGTGATCTTTAACTTTTCCATGTGCATTATTGTTTTTGGAAAGAACATAGGAATGTGAAATTGATTAGTGATGGGAGATACCAAAAAGATGTCATAATTTAGTTTCCAGTGCTCTTGGAGGTGACTTATATGATATTTTGATTTTGGGTCCATAGAAAGGTAGGAGCTAACAATCTTACATGTGTTGGTGCCTGTAGTTTTATCAGTATACAAACTCAATAGGGCACTTGCTTTCAAAGATTGAATCGGAGCCAGAAGTTGTTGAGGGAAGCATATCCACTTAAGACAGAAAAATGAAAAAGAAACACAAGCAACTCTATTTTTTGTCAACTCTATAATCAACTCAACACTATGTGTATATCAACTGGAAACTCCAAGTTAGTGGAAGAGCAGCTGCTCCCTCTTCTCAATGAACCATACATGACAAATGCAACTATTCAATCCCCTGACTTGGTTAGATAATCCTACTTAGTAGCATTTTCTCAAACAATTGGTAGGCAATTTAATTTATATCTAAAGGGCTAACACAAAATGAAGAAATCTTCCAACCAAGTTCCTCTATTTGACCTAAGAAGCACACACTACACACACAAATACACACAGTATACATAATTTCAGTTTATATAAGTACAAATTTTACACACATTAACAGAAATTCTAAACATAAAAATTCTAAGAAAACCAACAAACCATATTAAAATCAGACTTATGCATAAAAAAAAAAAAAAAATTCACCTCGATCGAAGAGGTAACTGGTGGCAATCCGAGGCAGTGGCGAGCGGCGGTATGTGGTGGTGGGTATGAGCTGAAAAAGAAGAAGAAGAAATTATTGTTAGAAAAAGGGGGGCAAGATAGAGAGAAAGGGTAGAGAGAGGGAGAGAGAGAGAGAGCGCAGATGAGAGAGGGAGAGAGAGGGAGAGAGAGAGAGCGCAGATGAGAGAGTGAGATGTTGGACTCACGGTGAAGGGTCTTCAACGTCGGCAGCGGGGAGGGAGGGGGCGACGTCGGTGAGGAGAGTGGAGAGAGAGTAAAATATGAGGGCATATATACTAGGAGGGGGCATGCGTTTTAGTAACTTAAATTACATCACCTACGGAATTTTTCGTTGGTAATTACCAACGGATATTTCTGTAGGTAATTCCCAACGGAAATCAAAATTAGCAACGGAATTTCCGTTGGTAAAACTCCCGCAATTATCCAAAATAATGCCAACGGACGATTCTTGGAATATTCCTGAATCACCAACGGATTTACCAACGGTTCTTATTCCGTTGGTAATATTTTTTTCCCCCAGAACAGCAACGGAATTCCGTTGGGAATTACCAAATTTCCGTTGGTAATTGCCAACGGAAATTTCGTTGGTAAATAAACCATCGGTAATTGAACTGTTTCTAGTAGTGATTGTTGAGGATCATGAAAACGCAAATGTAAGCGTGTCAGAAAATGAAGGACACGAAAGAACTGAATTCACGCCATACATATCAACGAGAAATTGAAGGAGGCCATCAAATACGGTCTCATAGAAGACTTACTCTTAAAATTATCAATGAATGGACCCCGTAAATATTGATAGTTTTATTATTGAACATTATGAATTCTCAACGAGATGTACATTCAGGCGAGCATTAACTCTGATTACGCAAGGCAACACTACTACAGTTGGCCCAAATGCTGAACACAAATTACACAAACTTTGTTGTGTGCATTTTAATTATACATTTAAGGCTTAGTTTTTGATTCACATTCAATATCTATATACGGAGTATATTGATTAAGAAAATATAAGTACGTATAACTTGAGGTCTTGATGCATTATTTTGTTTCGAAGAAAATGGAAAGATTATTCAAGTTTGGGGAACGTGCGGATGGTAAGCATGAAAAAAATACAACAAGCTTTTGAGTACAATCTCAATGGTTGGAACTAGTACTATGTACTCTCCTTCCCTCGAAAAGAATCTCATTTCGAAGGTTTCAAGTCCTTCAAAATGTACTCTCTTTTTCAAAACAAGTGTCCCGTATAAAATTTACACTTTCACTTTCAGGTTTGAAGATATTTTGAAAAAGTGGAAAAAAGAAAGAAGCAAAATTTTTTTTTTGAATTACAATGTACTCCCGTTTAAAAGCTTAAAATGATATTTTGAAAATTAATTTTAAAAAAAAGGTAAAAAAAAATCTAATTCTCAAATAAAATTGTTTTCAAAAGAAAAGGCAAAAATTTAGGGTAACGATGCATACTACTGCGGTAGTAGCCCTATAAATACATCATAAAGCATCTTAACCTAATTCATCGAAAGCTGTCCCTGTCAGAAAAATAAAAACATCTCCTGACTTACAGCCTGCGCCGCCGTGTTTCCCTCCAACGAGAATGTCGTGGTTATGTCGTTGCTCACCGGATCAAGCACCCTTCTTGTATGTCTTCATCTCTTCACTTCATTCAGCTTTCTTCCTTTATGGGATTTCTCGATTTTTGTTCATTTAAGTAAATCTAAGATTGAAATTTGTGTCTTTGCATGTTTCCTGATCAAAACTTTGATGATTTTACCATTTCTGTTGTTTACATTAGCTTTTATTCTTTACCGCGTTTCACAATTTTTGTTCATTTGAGTAATTCTGAGATATAGATTTAAATAAATCCTTTCTTACTGCATTTCTCAATTTGTGTTCATTTAAATAAATCTGAGATTTCGATTTGAATCTTTTCATGTATCTTGAACAAAACATAGAAATTTTTACCATTTATGTCGTTTTCATTAGCTGTTTATTTTTATTGCATTTCTCAATTTTTGTTTATTTAAGTAAATCTGAGATTAAGATTTGAATCTTTGCATGTATTCAGATCAAACCTTAGAAGAATTTACCGTTTCTGTTGTTTTCAAAACTCTTTCGTATTGAGGGCACTCGGAAATCATTGCTTTAAACAATGAATCTAATTTCATATAATAGCATGGGCTTTCTTGGTTACTTCATGACCTAGAAGTTACTTTTGTTGGTTCTGAGTCTTGTCTAAAAATCAAACTTAGAAGGGTTTTACTTTTGTTGGTTCGAGCCTTTTCCAAAATCCAAACATAGAATGGTTCTTTCTGCTGGTTCATGTCTTCTTCGAGGCTTCAAATGTTCTTCATAGATTTATTTGGTGCCTCGTACATTTCGTAAATGGGTTGGACTGGATAAGAGTCATAAGACAACTGAGAATTGCCTAACTTTTTTTTTTTTTTCACATATTATCTTGGTGGTCTGGGAACGCTGGAAAGCGCTGAAAGTTAACAGTAGAAGAAAGATCGTTGCTCTTGGCATTTCAAGTGGAACCCCTGGGGAGACGGCAAAGCGGGTGCTGTTCTTGGTATGGGCTTATAGGTATGTGGCTTTTCCATGAAGTCCTACTTTTTTATTTTAAGCAAGTAAAATGTATGCGTACTATTACTACTAATGATACTCTTGTGAGCTGTTCTGGAAATCCGTTCTATGGCTACCATCTCGGTGACAGCCTCAAGCGGAGGCTATTAAATAAAAATATTTAGAAACTCAATATGTTATAGTAATTGTCATTTTATTTATGTGGTTTTCATATGCTAACAAAGTGTAGTTGATGCCTTTTAAGTAAATTTGATTTCGTTATTGCTCAACCAAATGACTTAATTTTAAACTCAATATCAATTTATCATCAAAATACAAAATTTAGGTTATATGTAATATATGACAAGAAAATAATTCAGAAGCCTTTTCCTATTGTTTGTGAAAGAATTGTAGCTAGGACTGTAACCAAATGTGCGATGACTTGTGTGTACAGTTGTGCACACAAGTGTCAGCACAACAAAGCAAACAACTTTTTTCATAAAAAATAACTTAAAAGAACATAATATAAATGCAGCGGAATAATTAAAATTTCAGCAAGAAACGTCTTGCTGAAAACCTTTTCATAAAAGCACACCTTGCTAGATAACAAGTTGTGAAGAAAACACTTACAATGAAAAGAAAGTAAAGAACTAAAGATCAAAACTGAGTTCTAATCTATGAACTAGAAAAAACACAAAATCAATCTTGAAGAAGCAATCTCTGATCTTCGAGACACAAGAACAAAAGCTCTCAAAGATTTCTCTCTTAATAGCTCGGTATAAATCTCGTAGGAATCGATCAAACAATAATGGAGGCGAAAGACTCTTTTTATAGCCAATCAAGAATCCTTCGTTGACAAGGATTCAATCACTTCCCTGTAATAAAGATCCACCTTTCCTTATCTCCAAGAGTCCATTCCTCCTTGAGTCTTTTACCTAAAATACAAAACCTTACTAAATATAAAACGTTAGCCGTTAGTCAACCTAAACTATATTTACAATTTATATTCTAATCTATTTAAGTAAAATATATACATAACTTTAAACATCAGAATCACAAAGATTTAAGGAAATATCAAAGAGTATTTTCATACTCTTTCAATCTCCCCCTATCTTTGTGGTTCTGATCAAAAACCTGCTTCACAAGATTTAGAGATCTTAGACGAGAAATTTTTCAATGTCGAACTCCAACACTTCATCATCATCAAATGTTTTTCTTGCAGTAGATGCTCCCCCTGCATTTGAAGTTTCTCCCCCTTTTTGAGAGGAACCAGAAAGAACTGCTTCCAAGTCAGCAATGTTTTTCTCCAACCCAGCGATCAGAATCTGCCTACTGTCAATCTCAGCTCGGTGAGAGGAGATCTGAGCCCGGAACACAGCAATCTGGGCTTGAATGGCGTTACTGTCTGGTACAGCGGATGTGGGCGAAGATGGGAGCACAGTTGTGTGCATAACTGGCGGAGCAGATTGTTGCACAGAAGCCGAAGTAGACGCTCGCCCAGAGAAGTGTGCAAGATCATCAAAGCGGGAGCTATCATGCATAGTTTTGGGAACCTTAAATTGTTCAGAAATGATGGACAATGATTCCCCAGGGATGTCCGCAACCCCTTGAGCTTTCAACATAGCATAAATCAAACTCGGGTGAGGGAGAGCATAAGTAGTATTGAAATTTTCCGCAAAGCTAACAACGGTATCAAAAATTGTCTTCCCCAAGTTAAATTTGTTAGCACCAATCCGAAACATGAGGAGAATCTGGTCCTTTGTGACAGAGGAAGAGTTCAAAGTAGGCAGCCAATTGGATCGCAAAATGTGGTGCAGAAAGACAAAAACTTTGGATAAGGAACTAGTCCTAAACCCAGTAGTCCATTTAGGAATCCTACCCCCAGTGACCGTTTGGACAACCGCATTGATATCAGAAGGGAGCATGTCAAGAGGAACATCAGGAGTGCAAAAAAAGAATTAATCCTAGAGGGACTAAAGTCGACCACCTGATCCCTAACAAAAACTTTCCTAAAATTTGGGGATCTGTCAAGTTAGGTGTCACGGTTTAAGTTGGCATAAAATTCCAATACTAAGGACCGGGAATAAGGATAGGAAAGTCTAAGGAAATATCCAGGGACCTTTCAGAGAAGAAACGAATCAGCCCAACTTTTTCAAAAACCACAATGTTTCTCGATTTTTCCACGACAAAAGCTCTATGAAAATTGGTGGAGAAACGGCTCTCAGCCTCAGAGGAATAAAAAAGGGAATTGAATTTCAAATCCAGATTGTATGGGGAAGAAGGAACACGAACAGTAGACTTACGAGTTCGAGATTTTGGAACAGAGCTGCCACTTGGTTGAACAGTTGTGTAACCAGTTGTGGGCACAACTGGCAGTGCAGAGGACCTCACAGGCGAGACTTGTCTGGTATTCTTTGTGCTGAGAATGTCTGAGTCACTAACCGTATCATCCGTGCCTAGAGAGGCAGAGGCATCACTGGAGTCATCAAACTGGGACGATGACCCTCCCTCAGTCAGAACTGGGACAGCTTGAGCACGGGTGGAGCTTCGGGTTTGGCGTTTACAGCTGCTCTCCCCCTGAATAGTGGCCAGAGATGAGGCCTGAACCCTAGCCGGAAAGGATTCATCCTCATCAGAGGAATCGTGAAGAATCAACCTTCGCCTTGTACTAGCAGAAACTTCAGATTTGGGTTTAGGGTTCGTTGGAACAGCAGGACAAGGACCTCGAAAGATGGCAGACTTGCCAGACTCAATCAACCGGCGAGATCGTCGGGTTCCTGGAATTTGTGGTTGACGGGCATCCCGCACAGCTGTAAGGATAGATTGATCCTCAACATTGATGGCAGTAGATTGCTGGCCAAGAGTACTCACATCTATAGAAAGGACATACTGGGAACAATGATTAAATCGGCTACTGTGGCGGAAGCCGGAGCTTTGGAGGAAGAAGGAGACGTCATGATGAAGATCTGCACAGAAAGATTTGAGACCAGAGAAGAATTGAGAGGAGAGAGATTTTGGTAGTTGTGAGACGAGATGTGAGGGGAGTTGTGATATGATTTGATTGAACACTTTAAAGCACAATATTTAAAGAGAGATAATGATCACAACCATGGAAACCGGAATACAAGAAGGAGAAGGAACCGTGTAATGGTGAGAGTGTTGCCCCTTTGAACTTCCAAACATAAAAGGATTAAGGATCAAGAAATAAAAAAAAACTTACCATATTTTTGTGACAAGATTTGCTTTCCTTAACCAAATAGGAACCTTCCTTGATTAAACAACCCCTCACCGTAGTCTCCTTTGACTACTAGAATTCTCAAACACCTCAGCATAAAAAAAACATGAAGCACAATGGAAATATTAGGACAAGAAGCTTGAGAATTAACAAAAGAAATTGCTCATATTTTTACCAAGAATTTCGAATGTCCTAACTTAATCAATATGCCTATCATGAGAGAACAATGCACACGCAGTGAGGATTTTAATCTCAATAAATTGCAACATGGTATGACTAAATCACATATTGACATAACGTTGACCAACAAGAATTCAATGAGATAACCCTCAATCATGTAGCCTCTAGAATGTCTCCATATTAGGCATTGAATCAGTCACTGAGAAGGAGCTATTCACTCTCACACCATAGTGCTTCCCAAATTTTTTTCCCAAGTGATGCAACAATAAGTCATTGGCATTGAGCACATGAGTGGAAGCTTCAAAATAAATGGATGCAACTTGTTTTTCTCAGTGACCTTAGATTAGACACCCACTCCACGATAATTATCAAAGAAATATTTTAACAAGGGAATTTTATCACCAAGTTAGGAGGGATCTCACATTCAAGAGTCAAAGAAAATGTCAATAAAGAGAAATAGACAAGTGATCACAAGAGATAATCGTGCAATGCATGAATGCAGGAATTTTTATTATTTTTTTTGTGTTTTCTGTAATATACAATTATACAGAGATGCAGAGTTGTCTGCACACAGTCATCTCGTGATCACACAAACCGAGAGGGTTCTTAAGGAAAGAAAATCTCTCAAAATCCAAAGCCTTGGTAAATATATTAGTAAGTTGATTTGTTGTTCCAACATGTTCAAGTGTAATAATTCTTTGTTCAACAAGATTTCTTATAAAGTGGTGCCGAATATCTATGTGCTTTGTACGGGAGTGTTGCACAGGATTTTTAGCAATATCTTTAGCACTCATGTTATCACAAAATACAGTTAGGGTTTCGTTTTTCAATCCATAATCCTTTATCATTTAGTTCATCCACAACAATTGGGTACAACAACTACCTACTGCCACATATTCTGATTCAGCAGTAGATAAAGAAACACAGTTTTGTTTCTTACTAAACCAAGACAAAAGATTATTCCCTAAATAGAAACACCCACCAGTGGTGCTCTTTCTATCATCTGTATTCTCAGCCCAGTCGAAATCACTAAAACCCACCAAGTTTGTGTTGGTATCTCTCGTATAGCTTAACCCCAAATGAGTAGTACCCCCAAAATACCTTATAATCCGTTTTACAGCCTTTACGTGGGATACTTTGGGGTCAGCTTGATACCTAGCACAAATGCACACACTAAACATTATGTCAGGTCTGCTAACCGTAAGATACAGCAAGCTCCCTATCATACTCCTATAGAGGGTGTGATCGAGAGAGTTCTTAAGGAAAGAAAATCTCTCAAAATCCAAAGCCTTGGTAAATATATCAGAAAGTTGATTTGTTGTTCCAACATGTTCAAGTGTAATAATTCTTTGTTCAACAAGATTTCTTATAAAGTGGTGCCGAATATCTATGTGCTTTGTACGGGAGTGTTGCACAGGATTTTTAGCAATATCTTTAGCACTCATGTTATCACAAAATACAGTTAGGGTTTCGTTTTTCAATCCATAATCCTTTATCATTTAGTTCATCCACAACAATTGGGTACAACAACTACCTACTGCCACATATTCTGATTCAGCAGTAGATAAAGAAACACAGTTTTGTTTCTTACTAAACCAAGACATAAGATTATTCCCTAAATAGAAACACCCACCAGTGGTGCTCTTTCTATCATCTGTATTCTCAGCCCAGTCGAAATCACTAAAACCCACCAAGTTTGTGTTGGTATCTCTCGTATAGCTTAACCCCAAATGAGTAGTACCCCCAACATACCTTATAATCCGTTTTATAGCCTTTAAGTGGGATACTTTGGGGTCAGCTTGATACCTAGCACAAATGCACACACTAAACATTATGTCAGGTCTGCTAGCCGTAAGATACAGCAAGCTCCCTATCATACTCCTATAGAGGGTGTGATCAACACTTTCACCCTCGTCATCTTTACAAAGCTTTTGGGATGATCCCATAGGAGTTTTCAGGTGTGATGCATTATCTAGCCCAAATTTCTTTACCAAACTCTTAGCATACTTGGATTGTGAAACTGACATTCTTTCATTGGTTTGAGTGATTTGAAGACCAAGAAAGAATTTCAGTTCCCCAACCATACTCATTTTGAATGTGGATGTCATACTTTTAACAAACATTTCAAGTAAGTCATTAGTAGTAGCACCAAAAACTATGTCATCCACATAAATCTGAGCAACAAGCATGCCCTGTTTATTTTTCAAAACAAACAAAGTCTTATCAACCTCTCCTCTTTTAAACCCAAGTTGAATTAGGTGCTAAGTCAGTCTACCATACCAAGCACGTGAGGCTTGTTTAAGACCATAGAGTGCCTTTTTCAACTTATAAACATGATTTGGTTTAGAGGGTTCCTCAAATCCTTTAGGTTGCTCAACAAATGCTTCCTCATTCAAAACACCATTTAGGAACGCACTCTTGACATCCATTTGATGTAGAGTGATTTTCAAGTAGCATGCAATAGCTAGCAATAATCTGATAGACTCAGTTCGGGCTACAGGAGCAAAGGTTTCATCAAAAAATCCACCCCTTCAATTTGAGTGTAGCCCTGAGCCACCAAACGCACTTTGTTTCTTGTTATATTGCCTTGTTCATCAGATTTATTCTTAAAGATCCATTTGGTCCCAATCACATTGACGTGAGAAGGCCTGGGAACTAAGAACCAAACGTCATTTTTCTCGAACTGGATTAATTCCTCTTGCATAGCATTAATCCAATTCTCATCTTTCAAGGCTTCCATGACATTCTTTGGTTCATAATTAGCAACAAAACAACACGAGATTACCTGATGATACATAGATTTTAAACATAACAAACCTGCAAGGTCACGGTAATTGACCCTTTTTCCTCGTGTTTTCATGCCTTCATCCACTTCCCCTATGACCTGAGATGTGGGATGATTTCCTTGTATTCTGGAAGGGATGTCCTTTTCTCTGCTTACATCTTCTTCATCAGTTTCAGAATCTGAGCATTGATCTTCAATTGTTTGACCACTTGTGTTGTCAGTTGTTTGAACAACTGGTGGAACAACTGTTTGCACAGCTGGCTGTTCTGCAGGTTTATTCATTTTTGCTAGTTCAGATTTGTCATTAACTAATTCTGGCTCCCAAGTACAACCTGAAATATCATCCTCAACCATTTTGACATTTAGATCAGTAGCATCATCAAAAACAACATTTATGGATTCCATGACAGTTTTGATTTTGAGATTATAAACTCTAAACGCCCTACTGTTAGTAGAGTATCCAATGAAAATGGCTTTGTCACTTTTGGAATCAAATTTAGAAAGATACTCTCGGTCATTCAAGATGTAGCAAATACACCTAAATACATGAAAATATTTAACCGTGGGTTTCTTTCCTAGTAAGATCTCATAGGAAGTCATAGTACTTCCAATTCTTAGAAAGACACGATTCCCCACATGACATGCTGTATTTACAGCTTCTGCCCAAAACCTTTTGGAGAGATTTTTAGAGCTTAACATCACTCTGGCCATCTCTTGTAATGTGCGATTTTTCCTTTCCGCTACCCCATTTTGTTGAGGGGTTTTGGGGGCTGAAAACTCGTGAGTAATCCCCTTTGAATCGCAAAAAGCTGAGAATGTGGCATTTTCAAATTCAGTATCATGATCAGATCTGACTCTAATGGCTTTTAAACCATATAAGTTTTTGACCCTTTTGTACCAAATTTTGAACTCATCAATGGTGTTGGACTTTTCCCTTAAGAAAATTACCCATGTATATCTAGAAAAATCGTCCACACACACAAAACAGTATTTTTTTCGAGACATGCTTTCTACTTCCATAGGACCCATTAGGTCAGTATGGATCAATTCAAGACACCTAGTGGTTCCACAGTTTTGAACCTTTTTATGACTCGATTTTGTTTGTTTCCCTTTTTGACATGACCCACACACACTTAATTTCTTAAGGTCCAGTTTGGGCAAATCTTTTACAGCTCCAAAGTTAATTAAATCTCAGATTTTTCTTTCACTGGCATGACCAAGATTTTGGTGCCAGATAATAGTAGACTCATCCATTTTAGTAAAAAAACATGACACAATGCTTCCAACTTTGTAGCAGTTATCAGAGGATCGAACACCTGTTAAAATGCACTTATTTTTGTTATCAAAAACTTCACATCTGGACTTGTCGAATTTAACAAATAAGTCATCATCACATAGTTGACTTATGCTTATCAGATTTGCCTTAAGTCCATCAACATGTAGGACATTGTGTAACTTAGGCAAACCTGATATATTCAACGTACCTTTGCCAATAATTTTACCTTGAGCTCCTCCACCGAAATTGACTTTCCCACCTTTGAATGGAGCATAATCGTTGAAATTTTCTCGTGCTCCTGTCATATGGCGAGAACAGCCACTGTCAAAATACCAGGCCCTTTCCACACTGCTCCTAAGAGAGGTGAAAGCTACCTGACAGTTTATGGTTTCCTTTCTTACCCAGGCAGTTTTCCTTCCAGCTTTGGGTTGTGTGTACTGTTGTGTGTTCGGTTGTGCACACAACTGTCTGCCCAAGTGTCCACGCACATTTCCGAAAGGTTCTGTTTCTTATGACGGTATGGTCGAATATGACCAGGAGCAAAGCAATGATGGCAAACATACCTTCTCCTCTGTTTTGTGCCTTTTGTCTGCTTTCAGCAGAATGTACAGACTTGACAGAGGAGATGGTTTTACCCTTTTGAAAACTGCTAGCTCCTTCTTTTACAAAAACAGTCTTTCTATAGTCAATTCCTAATTTTCCTTGATTCCCGATTTTCAAAACCTCTTCTAACTTAGCTTTACCAGTGTTTAGCCTTGTTAGAGTTTCTGTCTCTTTATCAAGATTTGTTTTATAATTTTCACACTCCATGTCTTTCTTTGTGAGTAAAACTTCTAACTTGGCTATGGAGTCTTTTTGAGAATCACTTTCTTTTGACAAACTCTTAACCTGAGATTTTAGTTTGAGATTTTCTACAGTCAATTTCTCATTTACCTATTTAAATACCTTGAGTTGCTCCATCCGTTTGGTCCAATCAGTGTGGAGTTCAACGTAGGTATTGTGCAAGTCCTCATAGGTAGCACACTCTTCTTCTTCTGGATCATCTTTAATTTCACCAGAAGTTGAAGAATTCAAACAGATATACACATCAGTTGTGTAGTCAGTTGTGCGATCAAGGAATTGCACATCTTCCACATCTGACTCACTATCAGACAAAGTGATCTGAGATGGGTGCCATATAGACATGTTTGCAGTCTGTTCATCATCATCAGAATCACTCAAAGTCGCTGAGAAACTCATTCCACGCTTTTTAAGAGTGTTAGCACACTCATTTGCGTAATGTCCGAATCCTTTGCAAGCTCGGCATTGAATTGAATCAATTGATTTTTTTCCTTCAAAAACTGGCTTCTTAGTAACAATTTCCTTCTTTGATGATTCAACCGTGGAAGGAGTAGAGTGTGCTGAATTTGGAAACTTAGTAAAACGTTTCTTCTTCAACATGCTATTGAATTTTTGAGTAATCAAAGCACACTCATCATCTCCTAGGTTTGACTCATCAATATCTTTGGACAGTTGAACAAGATACTGAGATACTTTGAGAGCACTTGCAAGAGCAATTGAATTTGCTTCGCTAGCCTCTTGAATCCCAAGATTTAATTCAAAATTGGTCAGAATACCCAGAATAGTGTCAAGCCCAACAGTGTGAACATCCTGAGTTTCCTCGATCACAGAGATTTTAGTATTAAACTTTTCTGGGAGAGTTCTTAGTACTTTACTTACGAGTCTTGCATTGGATATGGATTCACCCAAAGAAAAAGACTTGTTTGAAATGTCCAAAATTTTGGCTGAGTACTCTTTTATGGTTTCATTCTCTCCCATCCTTAAATTTTCAAACTTGGTCATTAAAGTTCTTAGCTTGGTTTTTCTAACACTAGCTGGTCCTTCACAGTGAAGTTGGAGAATGTCCCACGCTGTTTTGGCAACAGTTTGAGTAGAGAATAAACTGTACATATGAGGATCCACATGGTCAGAGATTGCTCCCATGGCCTTGGCATTATAGTTTGCAAGAGCAATTTCCTCACTTGTCCAAGTTTCTATGGGCTTAGGTCCATAACTTTTCTCTCCTTTGCCATCAGATGTGGTTGGGGTAAGTTCAATCATAGGAGGAGTATAGCCATTAACAAGACTAACCCAAGCACGATGATCAATATATTTAATGTGCATAATCATTTTGGCCTTCCAAATGGTATAAGTTTGAACCATTTAGAGTAGGCGGTTTGTTATGACTATGGTTATGGTAACATTCCATTGTGGCTACTTTCAAGGATCGATCTCAGTTAAGTCGAGAGAAGGCTTTGATACCAATTGAAAGAATTGTAGCTAGGACTGTAACCAAATGTGCGATGACTTGTGTGTACAGTTGTGCACACAAGTGACAACACAACAATGCAAACAACTTTATTCAGAAAAAATAACTTTAAAGAACAGAATATAAATGCAGCGGAATAATTAATACTTCAGCAAGAAAATTCTTGCTGGAAACCTTTTCATAAAAGAACACCTTGCTAGATAACAAGTTGTGAAGAAAACACTTACAATGAAAAGAAAGTAAAGAACTAAAGATCAAAAACTGAGTTCTAATCTAAGAACTACAAAAACACAAAATCAATCTCAAAGAATTAATCTCTGATCTTCAAGATACTAGCACAAAAATTCTCAATGATTTCTCTCTTATTAACTCGGTATTAATCTTCTAGAAATCGGTACAACATAATGGAGGCGGAAGACTCTTTTTATAGCTAATCAAGAATCCTTCTTTGACAAGGATTCAATCACTTCCCTGAAATCAAGATCCTCCTTTCCTTATCTCCAAGAGTCCATTCCTCCTTGAGTCTTTTACCTAAAATACAAAACTTTACTAAATATAAAACGTTAGCCGTTAGTCAACCTAAACTTTATTTACAAATTATATTCTAATCTATTTAAGTAAAATATATACATCACTTTAAATATCAGAATCACAGAGATTTAAGAAAAAATCAAGAGTATTTTCATACTCTTCAAAGTTTCTCCCCCTTTTTGAGAGGAACCATGAAGATTAAAACACGAGGAAAAAGGGTCAATTACCGTGACCTTGCAGGTTTGTTATGTTTACAATCTATGTATCATCAGGTAAACTCGTGTTGTTTTGTTGCTAATTATGAACCAAAGAATGTCATGGAAGCCTTGAAAGATGAGAATTGGATTAATGCTATGCAAGAGGAATTAATCCAGTTCGAGAAAAATGACGTTTGGTTCTTAGTTCCTAGGCCTTCTCACGTCAATGTGATTGGGACTAAATGGATCTTTAAGAATAAATCTGATGAGCAGGGCAATATAACAAGGAACAAAGCACGTTTGGTGACTCAGGGCTACACTCAAAATGAAAGGGTGGATTTTGATGAAACCTTTGCTCCTGTAGCCCGAATTGAGTCTATTAGATTGTTGCTAGCTATTGCATGCTACTTGAAAATCACTCTACATCAGATGGATGTCAAGAGTGCGTTCCTAAATGGTGTTTTGAATGAGGAAGCGTTTGTTGAGCAACCTAAAGGGTTTGAGGAACCCTCTAAACCAAATCATGTTTATAAGTTGAAAAAGGCACTCTATGGTCTTAAACAAGCCCCACGTGCTTGGTATGGTAGACTGACAGAGCACCTAATTCAACTTGGGTTTAAAAGAGGAGAGGTTGATAAGACTTTGTTTGTTTTGAAAAATAAAAAGGGCATGCTTGTTGCTCAAATTTATGTGGATGACATAGTTTTTGGTGCTACTACTAATGACTTGCTTGAAATGTTTGTTAAAAGTATGACATCCAGATTCGAAATGAGTATGGTTGGGGAATTGAAATTCTTTCTTGGTCTTCAAATCACTTAAACCAATGAAGGAATGTCAGTTTCACAATCCAAGTATGCTAAGAGTTTGGTAAAGAAATTTGGGCTTGATAATGCCTCACACCTGAAAACTCCTATGGGATCATCCCAAAAGCTTTGTAAAGATGAAGAGGGTAAAAGTATTTATCACACCCTCTATAGGAGTATGATAGGGAGCTTGCTGTTTCTTACGGCTAGCAGACCTGACATAATGTTCAGTGTGTGCATTTGTGCTAGGTATCAACCTGACCCCAAAGTATCCCACTTGAAGGCTGTAAAACGGATTATAAGATATGTTGGGGGTACTACTCATTTGGAGTTAAGCTATTCGAGAGATACCAACACAAACTTGGTGGGTTTTAGTGATTCCGACTGGGCTGGGAATACGGTTGATAGAAAGAGCACCACTGGTGGGTGTTTCTATTTAGGGAATAATCTTGTGTCTTGGTTTAGTAAGAAACAAAACTGTGTTTCTTTATCTACCGCTGAATCAGAATATGTGGCAGTAGGTAGTTGTTGTACCCAATTGCTGTGGATGAACAAATGATAAAGGATTATGGATTGAAAAGTGAAACCCTAAGTGTATTTTGTGATAACATGAGTGCTAAAGATATTGCTAAAAATCATGTGCAACACTCCCGTACAAAGCACATAGATATTCGGCACCACTTTATAAGAGATCTTGTTGAACAAAGAATTATTACACTTGAACATGTTGGAACAACAAATCAACTTGCTGATATATTTACCAAGGCTTTGGATTTTGAGAGATTTTCTTTCCTTAAGAACTCTCTCGGTTTGTGTGATCACAGATGACTGCACAACTGTGCAGACACCTGTCTGCATCTCTGTATAATTGTATATTACAGAAAACCCAAAAAAAAATAATCCTGCATTCATGCATTGCACGATTATCTCTTGTGATCACTTGTCTATTTCTCTTTATTGACATTTTCTTTGACTCTTGAATGTGAGATCCCTTCTAACTTGGTGATAAAATTCCCTTGTTGAAATATTCCTTTGATAATTATCATGGAGTGGGTGTCTAATCTAAGGTCACTGAGAAAAACAAGCTGCCTCCATTTATTTTGAAGCTTCCACTCATGTGCTCAATGCCAATGACTTATTGTTGCATCACTTGGAAAAAAAATTGGGAAGCACTATGGTGTGAGAGTGAATAGCTCCTTCTCAGTGACTGATTCAATGCCTAATATGGAGACATTCTAGAGGCTACATGATTGAGGGTTATCTCATTGACTTCTTGTTGGTCAACGTTATGTCAATATGTGATTTAGTCATACCATGTTGCAATTTATTGAGATTAAAATCTTCTCTGTGTGTGCATTGTTCTCTCATGATAGGCATATTGATTAAGTTAGGACATTCGAAATTCTTGGTAAAAATATGAGCAATTTCTTTTGTTAATTCTCAAGCTTCTTGTCCTAATATTTCTATTGTGCTTCATGATTTTTTTATGCTGAGGTGTTTGAGAATTCTAGTAGTCAAAGGAGACTACGGTGAGGAGTTGTTTAATCAAGGAAGGTTCCTATTTGGTTAAGGAAAGCAAATATTGTCACAAAAATATGGTAAGTTTTTTTTTATTTCCTGATCCTTAATCCTTTTATGTTTGGAAGTTCAAAGGGGCAACACTCTCACCATTACACGGTTCCTTCTCCTTCTTGTATTCCGGTTTCCAAGGTTGTGATCATTATCTCTCTTTAAATATTGTGCTTTAAATTGTTCAATCAAATCATATCACAACTCCCCTCACATCTCGTCTCACAACTCCCAAAATCTCTCTCCTCTCTATTTTTCTCTGGTTTCAAATCTTTTCTGTGCAGATCTTCTTCATGGCGTCTCCTTCTTCCTCCAAAGCTCTGGCTTCCGCCACAGTACTCGATTTAATCATTGCTCCCCAGTATGTCCCTTCTATAGATGTGAGTACTCTTGGCTAGCAATCTACTGCCATCAATGTGGAGGATCAATCTATCCTTGCAGTTGTGTAGGATGCCCGTCAACCAAAAATTCCAGGAACCCGACGATCTCGCTGGTTGATTGAGTCAGACAAGTCTGCCATCTTTCGAGGTCCTCGTCCTGCTGCTCCAACGAACCCTAAACCCAAATCTGGAGTTTCTGCTAGTACAAGGCGAAGGTTGATCCTTCACGATTCCTCTGATGAGGATGAATCCTCTCCGGCTAGGGTTCAGGCCTCATCTCCGGCCACTATTCAGGGGGAGAGCAGCTGTAAATGCCAAACCCGAAGCTCCACCCGTGCTCAAGCTGTCCCAGTTCTGACTGAGGCAGGGTCATCGTCCCAGTTTGATGACTCCAGTGATGCCTCTGCCTCTCTAGGCACGGATGATACGGTAAGTGACTCAGACATTCTCAGCACAAAGAATAACATGCAGGTCTCGCCTGTAAGGTCCTCTGCACTGCCAGTTGTGCCCACAACTGGTTACACAACTGTTCAACCAAGTGGCAGCTCTGTTCCAAAATCTCGAACTCGTAAGTCTACTGTTCATGTTCCTTCTTCCCCATACAATCTGGATTTGAAATTCAATTCCCTTTTTTATTCCTCTGAGGCTGAGAGCCGTTTCTCCACCAATTTTCATAAAGCTTTTGTCGTGGAAAAATCGAGGAACATTGTGGTTTTTGAAAAAGTTGGGCTGATTCGTTTCTTCTCTGAAAGGTCCCTGGATATTTCCTTAGACTTTCCTATTCCTTATTCCCGGTCCTTAGTATTGGAATTTTATGCCAACTTAAACCGTGACATAGGACTTGACAGATCCCCAAATTTTGGGAAAGTTTTTGTTAGGGATCAGGTGGTCGACTTTAGTCCCTCTAGGATTAATTCCTTTTTGTGCACTCCTGATGTTCCTCTTGACATGCTCCCTTCTGATATCAATGCGGCTGTCCAAACGGTCACTGGGGGTAGGATTCCTAAATGGACTACTGGGTTTAGGACTAGTTCCTTATCCAAAGTTTTTGTCTTTCTGCACCACATTTTGCGATCCAATTGGCTGCCTACTTTGAACTCTTCCTCTGTCACAAAGGACCAGATTCTCCTCATGTTTCGAATTGGTGCTAACAAATTTAACTTGGGGAAGACAATTTTTGATACCGTTGTTAGCTTTGCGGAAAATGTCAATACTACTTATGCTCTCCCTCACCCGAGTTTGATTTATGCTATGTTGAAAGCTCAAGGGGTTGCGGACATCCCTGGGGAAACATTGTCCATCATTTCTGAACAATTTAAGGTTCCCAAAACTATGCATGATAGCTCCCGCTTTGATGATCTTGCACATTTCTCTGGGCAAGCGTCTACTTCGGCTTCTATGCAACAATCTGCTCTGCCAGTTGTGCACACAACTTGTTAGGTCCGAGGGTTGCTCAGTGTATAGGCTAGAGGGGGGGTGAATAGCCTATACTCTATGTATTAAAAAATTTCATCCAATTTATAACATTTAAAAATTGAGGAGTAGATGAAATGATTAATACAAGTTTATCATCTTCCTTATCGTAACTGCTTAGCCGAAGTTAGAAACATAGGACATCCTAGATCAGCAGATGTAGATCATGGACATTCGAATCGAGATATGAAACATGCGGTTGGAAGATATATGTTGAACTTAGGCGATGGAAATGAGTTTGAGCGGAAGAACAAACGGCATAAGTCAAACAATTTAGATTAAAGTAGCTGTAAAGATTTGATATGAAAGAGAGCTTAGTTGACTATAATCTGTATTAGATGCATCATTTACTTTCCTTAAACATTGCACATGATAAGGCAAATTATACAAGAAAGAGAAATCAAGGCTGAATGTAACAAACATATATATTATATTAAAATTCAGCAGAGGTTTGCTCAAAGGCAAATATGCTTAGTACATCAACCTAGACTCTCTATCCTAGCAATCTCTCGGGAAGAAGGAAAGTGAAATGGAATACCCGAAGACTCATATAAGAACTCTAAT
Source organism: Platycodon grandiflorus (assembly GCA_016624345.1). NCBI lineage: Eukaryota > Viridiplantae > Streptophyta > Magnoliopsida > Asterales > Campanulaceae > Platycodon > Platycodon grandiflorus. The sequence continues at coordinate 25,501,405 of CM028363.1, forward strand.
CCTAGCGGTTCCTAACAACCTTGGAGGTCAGGGAAGGAAAGTGCTAGTGTTAAAGTGATGTGAGAAGAGAATATTAGGAGTTGTTCAAATAGCAAGTATTTGAACAACTGAGTGCTAAGCACTCGACCAATAATGATGACACCTTATTGCACAATCGACACAGCTTATAATGTAGTATAAGTGCCGATATGAATGCAATCTGGACATGTAAGTTCGGCTCTTCATCGGACATCTTCAAGCTTGATCGGGCTTCAACGATCTACAAGATACTTGGTCTCTTTCTTGAATGATGGAGTTGAGGCCCGAAGAGACGAGTTCTTTGAAGGAAGAAGAACTCAAATCAACAACAAGGTTGTTGATCAAGCGAAGCTTCTCGCTTTTGGATTTTCTTTTCTCTCTCTTTCACAAAGTGTTTGTTCTTACACTTGTGATTTCTCACTCTGAAGGAGTGGTTCTGGATTGAAGAAATGAAGATCAATACCACAACCTTTCTCAAGCATAAGCATACACAGTTTGTATATTCTTGTGCTCGTGCTCTCTCTGTGGTAATGAGGATGAGAGTCTTCTTATATAGCTGGAGAAGAAGAGATGACCGTTGGTGTATTGAATAGGTTTTAAGCCCGTTGGAGATCTGAATCTCGTGATGTAGCAGAGTACATCTTTGGATTTGTTGGGCAAAGACCTTCGTTAGGTTTAAGTTTTGAAGAAAGTCCGTGACACAGTGGACATAGTTGGACGTGTCGAGCTTAGCTGGATGCGGTCGGCCGATTTGGACGTATCATAGCTTTGGCCGGGTGCGGCGTCCGTGCTTGGCCTTTTCGGAAATGAAGCTTTGAAGACCGCGAACACTATTCAGAAGAGGAAATGTCCATTGGATAAACGTGAAGGCGCAGACATCGGTGCGTATCTTGGATTTGTCAGACAGATCTTGTAACGGATCTATTTTGGCTTGAAGTGCGTTGAGTAACGACCGATGTATCTCGTGATCTTACAGTTTCTCGGCAGTTTGTTCTGATGAGGGATTTGGCCGATTCTGAGATTTGCCATTATAGAACTGCTGATGTAGAAACCGCTGATGGTCACGATGTTCCTCTTGAATAAATAGCTTCTCTGCAGTTGCTCTTATGAAGTGCTTTGGCGGATACGGGAGTCTGCCGATATAGAACTGCTGATGTAGAGATGGCTATTTAGGCAGTCATAGCTGAAGGGAAATGTCTGCTAGTGAGACATCTGCCGATGATCAAGTCAGCTGGCAATTTGAAGAGCTTAATTCATATGAAGGTTTGTCATCATTCTGGTAGGACAAAGACTCGGATATGTACAAAGACTTCCTAGTCTAATGACCTATGCATTGTTTCAACAAGCTGCCACACTAACCGATGCGCGCCCTTTTAGCCACTTGTGAAACATGCGTTGTAATGGGAACAAGCAAATCACTGTGTTGGAATATGCATACATATATATCAGCTGATTTTCAGGCATATTCCTAACACAACTGTGCTCCCATCTTTGCCCACAACCGCTGTACCAGACAGTCCTAGCTACGAGATTTAAGGAAATATCAAAGAGTATTTTCATACTCTTTCAATCTCCCCCTATCTTTGTGGTTCTTATCAAAAACCTGCTTCACAAGATTTAGAGATCTTAGACGAGAAATTGTTCAATGTCGAACTCCAACACTTCATCATCATCAGATGTTTTTCTTGCAGTAGATGCTCCCCCTGCATTCGATGTTTCTCCCCCTGCATCGACATCAAAGTTTCTCCCCCTTTTTGAGAGGAACCATAAAGAACCGCTTCCAAGTCTGCAATGTTTTTCTCCAACCCAGCTATTAGAATAGGCTTACCTTCAATCTCAGCCTTGTGAGATGTGATCTGAGCTCGGAACATAGAAATCTGGGCTTAAATGGCGTGGCTGTTTGGTACAGCTGCTGTGCGCAAGGTTGTGTGCACAGTTGTGTGCACAACTGGCAGTGCAGGTTGTTGCACAAAGACTGAAGGAGAAGAGAGCCCAGAAAATTTTGCAAGATCATCAAAGCAGGAGCTATCATTCATAGTCTTGGGGACTTTAAAGAGTTCAGAAATGATAGAGAGAGAACGGAGAGAGAAATAGAGGATAGGAGTTGTGAGGAGAGATGTGAGGAGAGTTGTGATATGACTTGATTTACCAACTTAAAGCACAACATTAAAGAGGGATAATGATCACATACCTTGGTAACCGGAATGCTAGATGGAGAAGAAACCGTGTGATGGTTAGAGTTGAGTCCCTTTGAACTTCCAAAAACATAATGGATTAGGGATCAAAAAAAAAAATGTAACAACCTTACCAAATTTTGTGACATGACTTGCTTTCCTTAACCAAATAAGAACATGCCTTGAATAAACAACTCCTCACCGTAGTCTCCTCTGACTACTAGAATTTACAAACACCTCAGCATAAAAAGATCATGAAGCACAATAGAAATATTAGGACAAGAAGCTTGAGAATTAACAAAGAAATTGCTCATATTTTTACCAAGAATTTCGAATGTCCTAACTTGATCAATATGCCTATCATGAGAGAACAATGCACACACAGTGAGGATTTTAATCTCAATAAATTGCAACATGGTATGACTAAATCACATATTGACATAACTTTGACCAACAAGAATTCAATGAGATAACCCTCAATCATGTAGCCTCTAGAATGTCTCCATATTAGGCATTGAATCAGTCACTGAGAAGGAGCTATTCACTCTCACACCATAGTGCTTCCCAAATTTTTTTGCCAAGTGATGCAACAATAAGTCATTGGCATTGAGCACATGAGTGGAAGCTTCAAAATAAATGGAGGCAGCTTGTTTTTCTCAGTGACCTTAGATTAGACACCCACTCCATGATAATTATCAAAGAAATATTTTAACAAGGGAATTTTATCACCAAGCTAGGAGGGATCTCACATTCAAGAGTCAAAAAAAATGTCAATAAAGAGAAATAGACAAGTGATCACAAGAGATAATCGTGCAATGCATGAATGCAGGAATTTTTTATTTATTTATTTATTTTTGTATTTTTTGTAATATACAATTATACAGTGATGCAGACAAGTGTCTGCACAGTTGTGCAGTCATCTGTGATCACACAAACCGAGAGAGTTCTTAAGGAAAGAAAATCTCTCAAAATCCAAAGCCTTGGTAAATATATCAGCAAGTTGATTTGTTGTTCCAACATGTTCAAGTGTAATAATTCTTTGTTCAACAAGATTTCTTATAAAGTGGTGCTGAATATCTATGTGCTTTGTACGGGAGTGTTTCACAGGATTTTTAGCAATATTTTTAGCACTCATGTTATCACAAAATACACTTAGGGTTTCACTTTTCAATCCATAATCCTTTATCATTTGGTTCATCCACAGCAATTGGGTACAACAACTACCTACTACCACATATTCTGATTCAGCAGTAGATAAAGAAACACAGTTTTGTTTCTTACTAAACCAAGACACAAGATTATTCCCTAAATAGAAACACCCACCAGTGGTGCTCTTTCTATCATCCGTATTCCCAGCCTAGTCGGAATCACTAAAACCCACCAAGTTTGTGTTGGTATCTCTCGTATAGCTTAACCCCAAATGAGTAGTACCCCCAACATATCTTATAATCCGTTTTACAGCCTTTAAGTGGGATACTTTGGGGTCAGGTTGATACCTAGCACAAATGCACACACTGAACATTATGTCAAAACAAACAAAGTCTTATCATCCACATAAATTTGAGCAACAAGCATGCCCTTTTTATTTTTCAAAACAAACAAAGTCTTATCAACCTCTCCTCTTTTAAACCCAAGTTAAATTAGGTGCTCTGTCAGTCTACCATACCAAGCACGTGGGGCTTGTTTAAGACCATAGAGTGCCTTTTTCAACTTATAAACATGATTTGGTTTAGAGGGTTCCTCAAACCCTTTAGGTTGCTCAACAAACGCTTCCTCATTCAAAACACCATTTAGGAACGCACTCTTGACATCCATCTGATGCAGAGTGATTTTCAAGTAGCATGCAATAGCTAGCAACTGGAAGTGATTTTGAAGTTTTTGATTTTCATCTCAGGTCACGGTAATTGACCCTTTTTCCTCGTGTTTTCATGCCTTCATCCACTTCCCCTATGACCTGAGATGTGGGATGATTTCTTTGTATTCTGGAAGGGATGTCCTTTTCTCTGCTTACATCTTCTTCATCAGTTTCAGAATCTGAGCATTGATCTTCAATTATTTGACCACTTGTGTTGTCAGTTGTTTGAACAACTGGTGGAACAACAGTATGCACAGCTGGCTGTTCTGCAGGTTTATTCATATTTGCTAGTTCAGATTCGTCATTAACTGATTCTGGCTCCCAAGTACAACCTGAAATATCATCCTCAACCATTTTGACATTTAGATCAGTAGCATCATCAAAAACAACATTTATGAATTCCATGACAGTTTTGGTTTTGAGATTATAGACTCTAAACGCCCTACTGTTAGTAGAGTAACCAATGAAAATGGCTTTATCACTTTTGGAATCAAATTTAGAAAGATACTCTCAGTCATTCAAGATGTAGCAAATACACCCAAATACATGAAAATATTTAATCGTGGGTTTCTTTCCAAGTAAGATCTCATAGGGAGTCATAGTACTTCCAATTCTTAGAAAGACACGATTCCCCACATGATATGCTGTATTTACAGCTTCTGCCCAAAACCTTTTAAAGAGATTTTTAGAGCTTAACATCACTCTAGCCATCTCTTGTAATGTGCGATTTTTCCTTTCCGCTACTCCATTTTGTTGAGGGGTTTTGGGGGCTGAGAACTCGTGAGTAATCCCCTTTGAATCGCAAAAAGCTGAAAAAGTGGCATTTTCAAACTCAGTACCATGATCAGATCTGACTCTAATGGTTTTTAAACTATATAAGTTTTTGACCCTTTTGTACCAAATTTTGAACTCATCAATGGTGTTGGACTTTTCCCTTAAGAAAATTACCCATGTATATCTAGAAAAATCGTCCACACACACAAAATAGTATTTTTTTCGAGACATGCTTTCTACTTCCATAGGACCTATTAGGTCAGTATGGATTAATTCAAGACACCTAGTGGTTCCACAGTTTTGAACATTTTTATGACTCAATTTTGTTTGTTTCCCTTTTTGACATGACCCACACACACTTAATTTCTTAAGGTCCGGTTTGGGCAAATCTTTTCACCCCAAAGTTAATTAAATCTCGATTTTTCTTTTCTTGGCATGACCAAGCTTTTGGTGCCAGATGATAGTAGACTCATCCATTTTAGTAGAAAAACATGACACGATGCTACCAACTTTGTAGCAGTTATCAGAGGATCGAACACCAGTTAAAATACACTTATTTTTGTTATCAAAAACTTCACATCTGGACTTGTCAAATTTAACAAATAAGTCATCATCACACAGTTGACTTATGCTTATCAGATTTGCCTTAAGTCTATCAACATGTAGGACATTGTGTAACTCAGGCAAACCTGATACATTCAACGTACCTTTGCCAATAACTTTACCTTGAGCTCCTCCATCAAAATTGACTTTCCCACCTTTGAATGGTGCATAATCGTTGAAATTTTCTCGTGCTCCCGTCATGTGGCGAGAACAGCCACTGTCAAAATACCAGGTCCCTTCTACACTGCTCTTAAGAGAGGTGAAAGCTACTTGACAGTTCATGGTTTCCTTTCTTACCCAGGCAGTTTTCCTTCCAGCTTTGGGTTGTGTGTACGGTTGTGCACACAACTGTCTGCCCAAGTGTCCACGCACATTTCCGAAACCCAGTTCCTGTTTCAGTTTGTGACAGTATGGTCGAATATGACCAGGAGCAAAGCAATGATGGCAAACATACCTCCTCTTCCTATTTTGTCTGCTTTCAGCAGTATGTGCAGGCTTGTCAAAGGAGATAGTTTTAGCCTTTTGAAAAATGCTAGCTCTTTCTTTTACAAAAACAGAATCTCCATAGCCAATTCCTGATTTTCCTTGGTTTCCCATTTTCAAAACCTCTTCTAACTTAGCTTTACCCGTGTTTAGCCTTGTTAGAGTTTCTGTCCCTTTATCAAGATTAGTTTTATAATTTTCACACTCCATATCTTTCTTTGTGAGTAAAACTTCTAACTTGGCTATGGAGTCCTTTTGAGAATCACTTTCTTTTGACAAGCTCTCAACCTGAGATTTTAGTTTAAGATTTTCTACAGCTAGTTTCTCATTTACCTGTTTAAATACCTTGAGTTGCTCCATGCGTTTGGTCCAATCAGTGTGGAGTTCAACGTAGGTATTGTGCAAGTCCTCATAGGTAGCACACTCTTCTTCTTCTGGATCATTATTAACTTCACCAGAAGTTGAGGAGTTCAAGCAGGTATACACATCAGTTGTGTAGTCAGTTGTGTGGTACGTTGTACGATCAAGGATTTGCACATCTTCCACATCTGAATCACTATCAGACAAAGTGATCTGAGATGGATGCCATATAGACATGTTTGCAGTTTGGTCATCATCATCAGAATCACTCAAAGTAGTTGAGAAACTCATTCTACGCTTTTTAAGAGTACTAGCACACTCATTTGCGTAATGTCCGAATCCTTTGCAAGCCCTGCATTGAACTGAATCAATTGATTTTTTTCCTTCAAATACAGGCTTCTTAGTAACAATTTCCTTCTTTGATGATTCAACTGTGGAAGGAGTAGAGTGTACTGAATTTAGAAACTTAGTAAAACGTTTCTTCTTCAACATGCTATTGAATTTTTGAGTAATCAAAGCACACTCATCATCTCCTAGGTTTAACTCATCAATATCTTTGGACAGTTGAACAAGATCCTGAGATACTTTGAGAGCACTTGCAAGAGCAATTGAATTTGCTTTGCTAGCCTCTTGTATCCTAAGATTTAATTCAAAATTGGTCAGAATACCCAGAATAGTGTCAAGTCCAACAGTGTGAACATCCTGAGTTTCCTCAATCACAGAGATTTTAATATTAAACTTTTCTAGAAGACTTCTTAGTACTTTACATAGGAGTCTTGCATTGGATATGGATTCACCCAAGGAAAAATACTCGTTTGAAATGTCCAAAATTTTGGCTGAGTACTCTTTTATGGTTTCATTTTCTCCCATCCTTAAATTTTTAAACTTGGTCATTAAAGTTCTTAGCTTGATTTTTCTAACACTAGCTGGTCCTTCACAGTGAAGTTGGAGAATGTCCCACGCTGTTTTGGCAACAGTTTGAGTGGAGAATAATCTGTACATATGAGGATCCACATGGTCAGAGATTACTCCCATGGCCTTGGCATTATAGTTTGGAAGAGCAATTTCCTCAATTGTCCAAGTTGCTATGGGCTTAGGTCCATAACTTTTCTCTCCTTTGCCATCAGATGTGGTTGGGGTAAGTTCAATCATGGGAGGAGTGTAGCCATTAACAAGACTAACCCAAGCACGATGATCAATATATTTAATGTGCATAATCATTTTGGCCTTCCAAATGGTATAGTTTGAACCATTTAGAGTAGGCGGTTTGTTATGACTATGGTTATGGTAACATTCCATTGTGGCTACTTTCAAAGATCGATCTCAATTGATTCGAGAGAAGACTCTGATACCAATTGAAAGAATTGTAGCTAGGACTGTAACCAAATGTGCGATGACTTGTGTGTACAATTGTGCACACAAGTGTCAGCACAACAAAGCAAACGACTTTTTCCAGAAAAAATAACTTAAAAGAACAGAATATAAATGCAGCGGAATAATTAAAATTTCAGCAAGAAACGTCTTGCTAAAAACCTTTTCATAAAAGCACACCTTGCTAGATAACAAGTTGTAAAGAAAACACTTACAATGAAAAGAAAGTAAAGAACTAAAGATCAAAACTGAGTTCTAATCTAAGAACTACAAAAAAAAAAAAAAAATCAATCTCGAAGAATCAATCTCTGATCTTCGAGACACAAGAACAAAAGCTCTCAAAGATTTCTCTCTTAATAGCTCGGTATAAATCTCGTAGGAATCGATCAAACAATAATGGAGGCGGAAGACTCTTTTTATAGCCAATCAAGAATTCTTCGTTGACAAGGATTCAATCACTTTCCTGTAATAAAGATCCTCCTTTCCTTATCTCCAAGAGTCCATTCCTCCTTGAGTCTTGTACCTAAAATACAAAACCTTACTAAATATAAAACGTTAGCCGTTAGTCAACCTAAACTATATTTACAATTTATATTCTAATCTATTTAAGTAAAATATATACATAACTTTAAACATCAGAATCACAAAGATTTAAGGAAATATCAAAGAGTATTTTCGTACTCTTTCAGTTTGATATCAAATCGATCAAGGTTTTATACCACTTGTATGAATATTTTATATTTATTTAGGAAAGTTTATGTATTTCAAGAAGCCTAAGATATTTGTGTTAAGTAACCAACTTCATGTCTTCTGAAATGGCGAGTACTAAGTATATGATTACCAACTTGTGCTCGTTTGATAATTCTGAGTTTTCTTTGTGACAGAATTGCAAATGGTGGGTTTCCATAGGGCTGTGACAGTATTTGATGACGAAGAGCTCCAAAAATTCATCAAAGTCACCAAGATACAGCCCCACTCCGTTGAAATAGGATGCGGATGCACCTCCCGAAGACTTGGTGATACCGCTGGTACTCTAAAGATCTTTGACGACGGAAAGCTGCAAGTAGCTTGCCAGTGCTTAGATCCTTGGTGCAATCTAGGTAATTAATTAGTACAAGTCTCCCTTTATTTATTTTCCATGAGCCTCGATTGTTATCTACTGTGAATGTGATAAGAGATGCAACTATGATTCAGTAATATTAATGAGTTTTTACCTTTTATTTTTTAGTACATAGTTATATGAATGGGTTGCTCAATTTCTCTCAATGCTAATCATGTTTATAGTTCGGGGGATTTGTGCCTAATTTTTTGTTCCATTCTACATTGTCGTCATATCCAGATAATTTCATTGTATCCTTTCAGCACAATAACTAAGAAGCCCTTTGTAATGTGGTGTTATTTTAACGTTTCTAAGTTACTCTTCAAATGGTTAAAATTCTTAAATGTACGAGTAGATGCTTGCAATTTAGAATATGATCTGTATTTGAATATGTGTACATGTTTTACTTTCATATGATCTTTTTTTTTCTGTGCCATATTTGGATTATTCAGTGAAGTTATTGCATTTTGGTTATCTTAACTAATTCTCTTTGAGGTTTATAATTTATAGCTAAGAAAATTCTAAATTAAACTTATGATTTCAGGTTGGTTATATTGGGCCAAAATTATTGGCAATAAAGTTCTTGGTAAGTTTTGTATATTGCTCCTGACTCCTGATAACCCTCGTGATAACCCAGAAAGAAGAAATTCAAAAGGTAATTCATCTTTTATCTTCTTGAATTTAGAGGTTTGCCTGATTTGCCATGTTGTTGTTCACATTCAATATCTAAGAATGTTGCTTTCTGTAGCTATCAGGACAGCATGGACCTTCAATACTGCATGGCTAGTTGCTGGCCATTCTATGATGCGCTAATGTCAGAGGTAAATAGAGCTTTTGACATTCTACTCAATCCTGCATGGCTAGTTTATAATCTGTTTCTTTCGAAACAGATTATAAACTACAAAACTCTTGCCGGAGGATTATTGAGCCCAACCTTCGCTGAAGAATCTCGAAGTGGAATATACGTCGATGATCGATGAATTTCATGCCTTAGATATTGTCTCCAATAGATGGCAATGGAATGGTGCGAGCATGTATCAGTTGCTTCTTATTACCGGATAGAAGTACCTCATAAATTTAGTTATCTAGCCACAATTTTTTGTAATTTAATTTAATGGAAAATTTCCCATTGATAATTAATTGAAAGTTGTAAACTTGGATGTGTATGTATTGATTGAGTACACAAGTGCTTCAATGGCTTAGTAATATTGCTGCTGTCTTGTCTTTATTGAGGCTTTTTTAATTGGATGTGTAAATTTAGTGATACTTCATTCGTTTTAATCAAAGAGTTTACTTTTGACTTTTTTTGAGTTCAATTTAATTTAAGTTTGTAATGTAATTTTTAGTGAATAAGATTTTATTTCTTAAAACAGAAGTAAATTATGTTAAGTTTTGATTTGATTTAGAATTATATAATTATTTGGTCCCTCGGCTATACCAAATCTATGCGTTTGGTCCCTACGCTAAAAAAAAATGCAATCTGGTCACTCAATATGCATTTCGTTAAGAGATTTCTCCCTTTCCTCCTTTAACGTCTATTTTTCCGTCAATTTTTTTAAAAAATACCCAAACTACCCTTACTATGTTAGGGACCAAAAAATAATTAAAATGAAAAATAACTTCATATATTAGTTTATTTTTAATAACTAATTAATTTTTAAAAATAAACATAGTTGGGTTAGTTCATAGATTAATTTACTAAAAGGAAAAATAACTTCATAGATTAGTTTGCTAAATTTTTAATTAAATTTGACTAAATAGTTGGTGAGTTTGTAAAATTGTATGCTCGGGATTTTCTTGCAGACAATATAGTTGGGTTAGTTCTAGGGTTCATCCAGCAAGGGGGCATTATGGAATACAATCTCAAGATTCATAAATTGCATTTGCCCAATGTACAGGTGAGTGAATTCCCACTAATTCCTATGTTTTCCATGTTCAATTTCATCTCTAGTTCAAGAACTATTCCCTAATTTAGGACTTGTATTAAAACATCATTGCCCATCAATAAACTGCATTCTCTCTCATCATCATCTTCAACACCAGCTCCAGTTTCTCTCTCTGAAAATTCTTCAAATGAGCACTCATTTGAGGTCTCTTTCCTCGTAAACACTGTTGGGTTGTCTCCAAAATTAGCTATTTCAAAAGCCAAGACTCTGAAATCAAAGAATCTGAAATTCAACACCCAGAAACAAGACAATGTACTGGCCTTTCTCAAGAAACAAGGATTCACCAAAACCAGACAATGTGCTGGGTGAGTACTTAGCTAAGATGAGAGATCCGGCTAATGCTCAGGCCTGGGTGAAGGCAAACGTTCAATCTTACTTAACTGCCACAAAAATTACCTCCATTGCCGTCGGCAACGAAGTATTAACTGTTAATGTCGCTTCTCTCTCCGGTTGCCTCCTCCTGGCGATGCAGAGCGTTCACACTACTTTCGTTAGCTTAAACCTAGACAAGCAAGTCAGCGTCACGGCCGCACACTCGGTGGCTATACTCGAGACGTCATATCCACCGTCGGCTGAAGCTTTCCGGTGAGATCTGAAAGGATGCCTCACTTCGATTCTTGACATCCTTTCCAATACTTGCTCTTCTTTCCTCATAAATGCATATCCCTTCTTCGAATTCAAAGCTAATCTGAAACAAGTATCTCTCGATTTCGTTCTATTTCAATAGTTGGTGGGTTGGAGAGGGATTGGTGGTTGTGGTGGGTTGGAGAGAAATAAATTTAAATTGCAGGGAGAGAAAGAGAATAATAAGATGGGAAACAATAGAGTCAAGATGAACAGGGGTAAGGGAAGCATTAAGGGTAGTTTAGGCATTTTCTTAAAAAAACTAACTGAAAAATAGATTTTAACGGAGGAAAGGGGGAATTTCTTAACGAATGTAAATTAAGTGACCAGATTGCATTTTTTTGGAGTGGAGGGACCAAACGCATAAATTTGATAAAGTCGAGGAACTAAATAATTATATAATTCTTTCGTTTATTTACATGTTGAATTTTAAAAATTAAAACGTCAGTTGAAACAAATAAAATATCTTTTTATAATGTCGAGGTTGATAAATGTTGTGGATACAAGAAAGGAAGTAAAGTACTATTTACAGGCATAGACTTCGAAACGGAAAGTTGGCCAAAGTTGAAAGGGTGAATTATTGCCTAGTCAATGATGAATAAGGTTGTATTGTCTGCCTACCTCTTGTGTCTTTAAATAGTATTATCGTGCAAATTTAATTCACTTTCTTTTCGTCGTGAAATGTAATTTTGATTTTTTTTTCTTTTTTAACTTGAATTGGTTAGAATCATAGTAGATGGGGCATGGAAACCCGACAATGAATGGAGTGGAATAACGTGGATTGCTTACTGTTGGGCCTACATTTTTAGTCAACCTGTTTACAACCTACGCATATCATCTTGGTACTAACAACTTGGGTTCTCCTACTGCATCTTGACTATTTTTGCAGGTTGAATTATGGTTACGTTAAACCCTACTTTTCAGGGAATATGTCAATCGTTAAGAGGACTGATTCAACACCGTTTCTTCATCAAAGAGACCAGCAACGGATCCTTATCTCTTCCACCAACAATGTGGCGAGAATATCTCAACAAGATCAACCAATTTCCTATATTTTAGGCTTGTTGTTTTCTTTGCATTTGAGGTATAAAAAGGGAAGAACACCTGTATTTTTTCACACACATTCTCACTAGCTTAAGCTCCCTTGCATACGCTCTTAGTCTTGTATTCCAACTTGATTAATAGACCTTTTGGTTAAGGCAGGTTCCTAAACCTCCCGGGGTTTTGTGCCGGCGAACAAGTTGTTCAAGGGCTTTCCCTAGTTAACAAAATTCTTTGAGTTCATTTCTATAATATCTTATAATCATTGTACCCTGATTCAAACAATTTTCGTCATTTTTCTTGTCATTTATAACCCTTGTTGAAATTTGACCAAAACAATTTGGCGCCATCCGTGGGACCACTTTGATTATTTGTGTAGAAATGGCCAATCCGTCATCTGGTAGGCAAGGTGAGAGGAATCAGCCACTTCCTAGTTCCGGCACCCAAGGCAATCCATCTTCAAATCCGGAAGCTGTCAATTTGGAGCTAATGTCTAGCATGGTCACAATGTTGAAGAAAGTGAATGACCAGTTGGATGCTCAGGAGCATACAAACACCATGATACTCAATGCCATTGATACCATGCGTAAAGGGAAGCAACCGAAACTCAAGTTTCTACTCCATTTTCACCTTTGCATCCTAGATCTTTGTTTGGTGCAGTACGGACCAAGCCATGTTGGAGATATCCCTATGTCCAGTACCTTACCAGCAGAAAGCACAATCATGACATCCATTCCCATCTCGCGACCAAGATTCAGCCTTACAACTAGCCAACCTGTGTTGTCGTCTTGCTATACCTATGCCACACCTTCGACGGGGCAAACAGGGAGTTTCTTTAATACTTTTGATACTTCTGCATCTCAATTTAATAGCAATTCTTTTTTCGCAGAGAGTCAACTTATTAAGGAAATGCAAACTATAAAAGAGTTGCTTCGCGTGCCGGAGTCAACTTGCCTCATCACCAAGTTTCCCCAACCTGCTACAACGAATCTCGTTTTGTTCCAGCCATAGCTAATGTAGAGATCCCAAAGAAATTTTCGGTCCCTCATATGAAGAAGTATGATGGGAGCACCGATCCAGCAGAACATGTGTTGCTGTATCAGGAATCGATGGATATTATAAGTATCCCCCCTGTTTTTAAAGAAGCATGTTTTTGCAGGGGTTTTGGCTCAACTTTGTCAGGACCAGCCTTAAAATGGCTGACAGGACTTCCTCTAAACTCTATTTCTTCCTATGCTCAACTTGTCGCATGTTTACTAATCAATTTTCATGCAACAGGCATTTGACAACCGACTAGCGACCTTTACTGAATTGTGCAACAACCTAACGAGAGTCTTAAAGAATATTTGCACGAGTTTAATAAGGAGGCAGAACCATACCCAATCTGGACATGTCCACGGCTACGGAAGCATTCCGTATTGGCTTGAAAAAGAACTCTCTATTTTATAATGAGTTGGTGATGACACCTGCAAAACAACTTGAAGAAATAAGAACCAGAGCCTTGCGTTTCATCAGATTGGAAGATGACAGCCTGGCAATGGAGAAGTCAATTGGGAGGACTCCTCTATTTGAGCCGTCAGACAGAAAATCAGATTCCCACCATTATAAGTCTAGCAGGGGCAAATCCCCCTGTTAAAACTGAATCTTCTAAAGTTCATTTTGTAGATGATGATCAGGATGGAGATGATAATGACTATCCTAAAATTTCTGATTATTGTTTTTCTGTGGACATTGCAGGAGTCCTTTGCGCCATGGAAAATCTTGGAGATAAAGCAAGATGGCCTAAGAAAAGTGATAAGCCCACAACTTGGAAGGATAAGTCCAAGTGGTGTGCGTTTCATGAGGAATTCGGGCATACTACTGAAAATTGTTTCGCCTTGAGGAAGGAAATTGCTCATCTACTGTCAAAGGGTCTCCTTAAGGATTTGTTGGGAAAGAAGAGGGTCAGAAATGAGTCCAAAAGCCGATTCGGGAGCCCGGACCGAGAAAGTTGCACCTCCTCCACCACCAAGGTAGTAAATGTTATTTCAGGTGGATCCCATATTTGTGGTACAACTTATTCTGCAGCCAAGCGTCACGCCAAGAGTTCTAAGGAGGAGTCAGAACTGCCCTCAAGATGCCGCGACTTCACAGATGGTCAAGTTATCTCCTTCGAAGATGAGGATAAGGATAACACCTTGGACCCCCATCATGATGGTTTAGTCGTCCGTACTGGTAGGGTTCAGTGGGGAAGTAAAGCAAACAGTCGGAGAAATCAAGTTGCCTCTCTATTTGGAAGGTATGAATTCTATGGAAAGGTTCTGTGTGATCGAATGCTCTTCCTCGTACAATGTCATCTTAGGAAGACCATGGATCCACAACATGAAAGCCACCGTCAACTTATCACCGGTCGTCAAATTCCCAACACCTTGGGAGTAGCCAAGTTGAAGGGCAATCGGCAGCTTTCTAAAGAGTGCTACAAGGTCAATATGAAAGCAAGTTCGGTCCCTCGTCCAAAGATAGCAATTAAAGAAAAGGGCCAGGATGTTCTTGAAGCAGTGGAGCACGAGACGAAAAGTATTTCGTTGATGAATCAAATCCCGAGGCCCAAGTGCAAGTTGGTACAGATCTTCCACCCGAAATTGAGGAGGAGCGATCGAGTTTTGAAAAGTCGAAGTGTTGTTTTGCGTGGAAGCATGAAGATATGACAGAATAAGCAAGGACGTCATTACTCACAAGTTAAACATTGATCCAACCATCCGTCCCGTCCACCGAAAAGGAGAAAGTTTGCCCATGAACGGAACCGATTATAAAGGATGAAGTTGAGAGACTTTTGAAGGCCAAGATGATCAAGGAAGTTCAATATCCAAGGTGGTTGGCTAATGTTGTGGTGGTAGAGAAGAAGAATGGCAAATGGCGAGTATGCGTGGACTTCACGGACTTGAACAAGGCCTGCCCGAAAGATCCATTTCCTCTTCCTCATATTGATTCTCTAGTTGACGAGACAGCTGGCCACGATATCTTGACATTCATGGATGCGTCCTCAGGATTTCAACAAATTTAAATGGAGCCCTCAGACCAAGAGGATACGACATTCATGACTCCAGAAGGTATATATTGTTATATTGCTATGCCATTTGGTCTTAAAAATGCAGGGGCAACTTATCAAAGGCTGGTAAACAAGATGTTCAAAGATCAACTTGGCAAGACGATGGAAGTCTACATAGATGATATGGTAGTAAAATCCAAGCATATTGAAGATCACGTGGAGCATCTTGCTGAGGCATTCAACATCTTGAAAGCTTTCAACATGAAACTCAATCCAGCGAAGTGCAACTTTGGTGTTAAAGCAGGGAAGTTCTTGGGCTATAGGGTGACTAAGAGAGGAATTGAAGCTAGTCCCGAACAAATCAAAGCTATTCTCAACTTGGAATCTCCCAAGAATATCAAAGACGTCCAAAGGTTAACCGGTAGAGTAGCTGCCCTCAATAGATTTATATCTAAATCATCTGATAAGTGCAGGTTATTCTACGAAGTGTTAAGAAAGAATAAACTCTTCCAATGGACTGATCAACATGAGGCAGCCTTCAAACAACTTAAGGAATACCTGGTGATGTCACCCCTACTTGCTAAACCAGAACGTGGTGAGCGCCTCTATTTATATTTAGCCGTATCTGAGAATGCAGTTAGTGCAGTATTGGTGAAAGAAATCCAAGGTGAACAGCATCCTGTGTATTATGTAAGTAAGTCTCTACTAGATGCTGAAACGAGGTACTCTCATCTTGAAAAGTTAATTTTAGCTTTAACTACTGCCGCTACAAAATTGCGTCATTATTTTGAAACACATCCCATAATTGTCAGAACTAACTATCCTATAAGAAATGTGTTGAGAACTCCAGAGATGTCAGGGAGATTGGCCAAGTGGTCAGTCAAGTTGAGCACGTATGACATTTCATATGAGCCTAGAACAGCTATCAAATCTCAAGCTCTAGCTGATTTCGTAGCAGATTTTAGTCCAAGTTTGCAGCCTGAAGTGGAACGAGAGGTACAACAGCTTGAAGGTAAAACAACTCCTAGATTTTGGACACTTTATACAGATGGAGCTTCGAATTCCAAAGGAATTGGCTTGGGAATAGTTCTGAAATCCCCCCAAGGTGATATCATACCTCAAGCTGTATCTTGTGAATTCAATGCGACGAATAATGAAGCTGAATATGAAGCTTTAATCATGGGTTTAACTACAGCTTTAAGTCTAAATGTTACTCATATAAATGTATATGTTGATTCTCAATTGCTTGCTAACCATTTCAATGGCAGTTACGTGGCGAAGCATTCCAAAATGACTCTGTATCTCCAACATGTTAAAGTTTTGGCTTCAAAATTTCTGTCATTCTCTTTGGAACAGGTCCCTAGAGAAGAGAATACGGAAGCAGATGCATTGGCCAACTTGGGTTCAACTTGCAAATCTATGTTGCATACTAATATTCCCATTATTTATGTTAAGTACCCGGCCATAGACCAAGTGGAGGAAACTCAAGAAGTGACTCAATTTAATGGGGCACAAGATACAAATCCATCTTGGACCCAACCTATAATTGAGTTCCTTCAACTTGGAACTATTCCACCTGATGTTAAGAATGCTAGATCTTTTAAAATGCGTACTTCAACTTTTGTTTTAATAGATAATGTCTTGTTTAAGAAATCTTTCGCAGGACACTATTTGAGATGTATTGACAATAAGCAAGTTGAGCTCGTGCTAAGTGAGATCCATGAAGGAACATGTGGAAATCATTCTGGTGGGAAAGCATTGGCATCGAAGGCTCTCAAGACTGGTTATTACTGGCCAACAATGCGTCAAGATGCCATGAGCTACGTACAGAAATGTGATGCCTGCCAAAGGAACAGAACATCTTGCATCAACTCTTGAACCTCTACACTCTATTGTTTCATCTTGGCCTTTCATGAAATGGGGCATGGATATTGTGGGCAAGTTGCCTAAGGCTCCTGGAGGCAAAGTGTTCATGTTAGCAATGACCGACTATTTCTCAAAATGGATCGAGCAGAGGCCTATGTGCAAGTAAGAGACAAAGAGGTAGTTTCATTTTTAAAGAAGAATATTATTAGCAGGTTTGGCGTACCATCAGAGATCATATGTGATAATGGATCCCAATTCATAAGTAAAAAGACTGGAGATTTTTGTGCTCGTTGGGGCATCAAGCTGATCACGTCTACGCCTGTCCACCCTCAAGCCAACGGTCAAGCTGAGTCGAGCAACAAGTTGATTGTCAACAACTTGAAGAAACGCCTAGATCAAAAGAAAGGAAAGTGGGCTGAAGAATTACCACTTGTACTTTGGGCAGACAGAACAACTACAAAAGGGGCCACAGGTAGAACTCCATATTCCTTGGTATTTAGGGCAGAAGCTGTAATTCCAGTCGAGGTGACAATCCCAACAGCGAGGTATGGTTTATTAACTCAAGATGAAAATAACCTCTTGTTAACCCAAGATCTAGATACAATTGATGAGATCAGGGATTTAGCCAAGATAAGGATGGCAGCCTATCAACAACGGATTGCTAGATCCTACAACAAGAATGTCAGAATAAGAAGATTCCAGGTTGGTGATTTGGTTTTAAGAAAAGTATTTCAAAATACAAAAGAACTGAATGCAGGAAAATTAGCTCCCAAATGGGAGGGACCGTATCTTATTGATGCTGAAGCTGGCAAAGGGGCATACTGGTTGTCAACCCCAAGTGGAGACAGGGTCCCTAGGAGTTGTAATGCCATTCATTTAAAGCTCTATTTTATGTAAGTCAAGTAGTTAACAACTAGACTTCTCAGGTATGAGTTAATTTATGTCAAGTTCATTCATGTGTTTCAATCCTCAATTTTATTGGAAACCCTTACTAACTTAAGCATCGGAGGGGTGTTGGCTATGCTAACACCCAATCCTAACATGAGTTTGTTTTGCAAGGTATACAAGCGGAGTAGGCTCAACATGTTAACACGCCAGTACGGCTCCGACATGTTGAGACCTAAACTGAAGCAGGTCGAACATGTTAACACGCCAGTACGGCTCCGACATGTTTAGACCTGAGATAAAGAAGTTCAACATGTTAACACGCCAGTACGGCTCCAACATGTTGAAACTTTAGCTGGAGAGGGATGGAACATGTTGACACGCCAGGACGGCTGAGACTTGTTCTATCTCTTCAAACGACTTACCTCTGATCAAAGGTACATTTTGGTTAAAAGATTTACATCTTTTCTAAAGAATTAAGGTTTTGACACCTTCGCCCGTGCGCACGATTTCACACTTGTTCAAAGTTGTGACTATTGGTTGTAACATTGACATGTTACCTACTGTTTATGTTGTTAACGTTTTATCTATTAGACAAGCAAGTGTTTCTGAAGAAACCTAAATTACTTCAGCATAGCTTCAAAATGTTCCCAAAGAGATTTCACAATTAGTGGATAAGTTGGATAAGCCAACAAATCCCTTCAAACCTACGAAAAGCTTGGAGTACTAGACCAACCTAGTACCCCCAAATAGATTGTTTACGCTCTTATGAGCTATTACATAACCGAAGGAATAAAAATAGAAATTGTTTGTGTTACTTTCTCTTCCAAACCACCTAAAAAACATTCAAATTGCTCCAACGTCTTGGCCTGCTGCGGTGTTACCTCTGCTTCTTTTTCTTGATTACCTCCTTCAACTTGGGTCCCTACTATGCTGCTCAACACTTTATTGGCATCATCAACCAATTCTTCTAGGGCTGGTGAATTCACCTCTTCTGCATCGACCGATTCGCCAATAAAATCTTCCAAAGTCCTTCTTTCTTCTTCTAGGTCCCAATTTGCAGCTTATCCATTCTTAAATTCTTCCATCAGTTGGATCCTGGCCTCTAGCAGTGCTTTGGTGGCATTGAACTTGAAGTCTTCCCTCGCAGCTTCAAGTTCCTTGACGTGGGCCTCATTCTCCTTCATCTTTTCGGCACATACGTCTGCCAGTTCTTTTCTCAACTTCACCACTTTGCCAGTGTGTACTTTGATTTCCTTCTTCAGTCTACTTATTTCCCAAAGACTCACTTTTGCCTCTTTTCTTGCCTCTTCACCTCAACACTGCATCTAGTCGCCTTGATTTTTAAGACGGCAACTTGGTCCAAGATAGGACTCACTATGTCCGAGACCTGTGTAATAGAAGTATTAGTACATTGTAAATTTCTTTGGTACAAAGATCAATGTGTCCTCATTTTACCTTATCAGCGAAATCCTTCATCACAACAACAAATTTTTCTCTTGTTTTCTCACCATCCAAAACATCATCTGTAGCTTCAGATTCCATTAGCTTCCTCTTCTTTGACTCATCTTGTTTCTTTGAGACATTTGCCTCAGAGCTAAAGGCCATAGATTGTGGGGTCAGGGGTGGCTTACTATCTTTTCTCAGAGATCTTCTTGCTTTCGCACCAGCAAGCAAATCAGCAGTACTGACGAGGGCTTTGGAACGAGTGGGGGCTGCGATAAAGGACATAGAATTAGGACAACCTGAAAGATTAGAACGAATTATGCAGATAGGCAAAAGCTTTAAGATAATAAACCAAACCCGTGGACATCTTGCTTGGATTTGATGGAGACTCTTCTTCAACCCTTTCTGGAGAGAACAAGACTGGAAACGCCTTGAAGGACCTGATGAGAGGGTCTAACTCAAAAATCTTCTTTACGTTTGCCTCTGTATCCTCCTGCTCTGGGAACAAAACGCAAAGCTTGGCGACTTCTACAAAGGAAATTCAAGTTTGTTAAGGGTTAAGATGTACAAAAATTTTGGTAATGAGCAAAATCAGAGGAAAATTTCCTCTACCTTGAGATCTCCACTTTGAGACTACACCAGCCTCTTGGCTTAGGCTGTCTTTCCTAACAAAAAAAAATCTGTTCCTCCACCCCCTGTCAGCAGGGTCGTTATTAGAAATCAAAATGGGGTCACCACCGCTCTTGACTCTAAAACAATATCTTTCCAGACCAAAACCCCTGATCTCAGTGGTATAAGCGAACTCCTCTAGGTCTACATTCAAACCTACTTCATCCCTCAACCTAACTAGGGTTTGAAGACACCTCCAACCCTGAGGCATAAGTTGGGCATAGTTCAACTTCGCAGAAGCAAAAAACCTAGTAATCAGGACAGGGAACGGGAATTTAAGGCCAATGGTGAAGGGGTATTCAGGGAAACATACCCACTCAGGGGAATAACATTCGGAGGTTAAGGAGGGATGGGTAAAGAAGACGGTTTCAGGAGACAATGCGTGGTTCTTCTTGACAACTTCCAGATCCGCTTCGGAAATCAAACATTTCTCTTTTTCAGGCTCCTATAACAGATTTTGGGTTGAGAAACCCTCTGGTAGACCATCGTCACTTTCGATTATGCATAACTTCTTTTTTCCCATTTTTTGCAACTTGAGAAATTATCAAGAAATTTGAGAAAAAGACGAGGAACTCACCGGAATTGTTACTTGTTTTGCTTCTCCGCACGATCTTCCTTGATGTCTCTTCAAAAGAAAACCTTTTTTTGTTAACAACTCTGTGAAAGGAAGAGTTGGGGAAGGTTCTGGTTTGTTCAAGAGAGAAGTTGTGAGCAGTTGTACGTTTGAAAAACACAGCATGACCTTTTTTCCTTGGAAAGACTCAAAAACCGTCCCATCAAAACCTTTTACATTAATAACCGTCGTACGCTATCAATTTTTGGCAAACTTTTTAAATTTTTGACTCTTTGTGTTCTTTATTACAAAATTCAAAAAGTTTGGGGGCAATTGTTGGGCCTACATTTTTAGTCAACCTGTTTACAACCTACGCATATCATCTTGGTACTAACAACTTGGGTTCTCCTACTGCATCTTGACTATTTTTGCAGGTTGAATTATGGTTACGTTAAACCCTACTTTTCAGGGAATATGTCAATCGTTAAGAGGACTGATTCAACACCGTTTCTTCATCAAAGAGACCAACAACGGATCCTTATCTCTTCCACCAACAATGTGGCGAGAATATCTCAACAAGATCAACCAATTTCCTATATTTTAGGCTTGTTGTTTTCTTTGCATTTGAGGTATAAAAAGGGAAGAACACCTGTATTTTTTCACACACATTCTCACTAGCTTAAGCTCCCTTGCATACGCTCTTAGTCTTGTATTCCAACTTGATTAATAGACCTTTTGGTTAAGGCAGGTTTCTAAACCTCCCGGGGTTTTGTGCCGGCGAACAAGTTGTTCAAGGGCTTTCCCTAGTTAACAAAATTCTTTGAGTTCATTTCTATAATATCTTATAATCATTGTACCCTGATTCAAACAATTTTCGTCATTTTTCTTGTCATTTATAACCCTTGTTGAAATTTGACCAAAACACTTACAACTCACGTATGATTCTAAGAGCATCACTAAAAGATAGAGAATCATCTTTCGTACTACAATGCAAAACTTCTTTGATTTGACATTATTTTATAATTATTTATAAAAAGTAAAAAAGTAAAAATTACTTTTACTGTAATTGATTGACTGTAAAAAATAAACATTGTTTTATAATTAATTATAAAAAGTAAAAAATAAAAATTACTTTTACTGTAATTGATTGACAGTAAAAAATTAAAATAAAAACTGACTATAAATGACGTGAATAAAAAGAGATCCTCTACGTAATCCTCTAGAAGTAAATGATCACTCTTCCCAACTAAATGTCAAATCATCCCCAACTCAGCATTAGAGGATTGCATTGGAGAAGATTTTTTTGTTGAAAAAATCTATCTTTCCTCTAGCATTCCTAGATAAATGATTGTATTGGAGAAGCTCTTACAACTCACATGGGCAAAAGGACACTTAAGTCCACGAAATTAACTTCAGCTAGGGGTGGCAATTCGTGCCTTCGTGTCGTGTTCGTGCCACACTATCGTGTTTTCGTGTTATCTATCTTATTTGATCATAAATATAATAATAAATGTTATTTTAACTAAATTTATAATTTCGTGCTTTTGTGTCGTGTTTCGTGTCGTGCCGTGCCTTATCATGTTTCTTGTCTCTGTAATTCGTATTTATAATCGTGTCGTGCTGGTTCGTGCAATCGTGTCGTGCCTGTCATTGCCACCCCTAACTTCAGCAATACGAGCATAAGCACAAGGTTGTTTGGAAGAAATGTCTTGGGCGGTATCAAGAAGGTTCTCCCGAATCAAAATTCACAATTGATTGCGAAGCTTTAGAAAAACCATGAAATAAGAGGTTTTCAATTAGACCTGTCAATTGAGTTAGGTTGTAACAACTGAGATTTTTCATGCATTTAGCCGATGTTGTATTTACTTTATATTTGAATCGGCCTCATATTATTTTCTAATTGATGTACTTATAGCTTGATTTTATTGTTGGGATGTGGTACATTCTTTCTTGCTTTGGCATAGAAGTTTAGAAAAAGTGCAATTTGACCCCCTAAACTTGTATAACTCAGTTTACTTTGATTCCAACTTAATTAGTGAGCTATAATTCATGGTAAATAAGCATAATGAGATGTAGTAATGATTATCTAAGGCTAATAAGGTTTAATTGGGTTTAAGATTGAGTTATTAATGCTAAACACCTCACCAATATTTTAAATTTTACATTCTAGCCCTCAAAGTTCCTAAATCACCCATTAGGCATCCGATTAAGTTGTGATTAGCGTGATTAATTATGATTAACTAAAATTTAGTATGACTAACTAGTCTAATCAAGATTAAGGGATACTAAACCTGTTTAGCTAGACTTAATCCCGTTTAATCAGCTTAATCACATAATTAGTGACCAACCAATCAAATTAGGACGCACAATGTTTGACCATCCCACAACTTGCCACCTCAAGCTTGCTATGGCTGAATAATGACTTAAAATGGCTGGAGAAAATAGATTAGTTCATCCCCTTATTCAGTTCTTCATTTTCTTCCTACGTAGAGAGAGAGAGGTCATTATTGAGAGAGAAAGCTAGGGTTTGAATGGGAAATCTCCATCCTTCGCCTAGGTTGCCTTTATTAAAGTTGTAGAGCTCATCTTGTAGATGAAGAGGACACAAAAATATTAAACTTTAATCGGTGGAGTAGTTCTTCAACTTGGTAAGGGGATATCTTTCTTATGTATGTTCATGATTGTGATTGAAATTGGTGATATGAGGTTGCATGTGATAAATTGAGTTTCATAATAAGTGCAAAGTACAAGCATGTTTGTGGTGATAGTTTGTACTCTTTGTATTCGTGTTTTAAGGGTCTATGAAGTTGTAACCTCAGTGGTTCATAGCATGCTTGTTGTGTATTGATGTTGGCTTAGTGATTAGAGAGTTATTGGTTGGTTTGGTGAGGTAGACACATAAGTTACAATAGGAGCAGTTCCTGTTTTAGGCTACTGTCCGAAAGGTGCTGTGGAAAATTCATCCATGGAAATTCTCTGACTTTTGGAGATGTTGTACTTTCATGTGTTAGGAAGGAACCTGTAAATTTTCATGAGATTTGGAGGCCGGGAAGTACCTCAATTCCACTGTGAATCGTTGCTGCGCTGAGTGAACTATTAGCAGGAAATCTAGTTAGTAACTTGAACTTTGAATGGTTGGAAATTGATGGTTATAGGTCCAAATTAAGTGATTCAAAATGATAAATTGTAGTTTGGAATGTCTAGTTTCTATATACGTAAGATTGATAGTATTTGGACTTGTGAGGAATAATTGGTGAATTTAATGGTACAACTGCACACTGATTGATAATTACTATACTTGGGTTGAATTAGGCTATTGATAGTATAAGTTGGTCATTGTTAACCATGGACTCTATTGGGAATATATTATGTAAACTAGTAGTGTGGATTATGCTTTCTTTGAACTCCTATAATAAGCTTATGAAGGTGGAGTCCAAAGGATTGATACATAAGTGAATAATGTAAGGGACCTCTAGCTTATCTATGTTCATAATTTAATCGGTTAATTTCAGTTGTATGCTATTATTGTGATGTTATTATGTTGAACTTGTGAATTCCAGCCATGTTAGTTGCTCTAATATATTGATATGAATATGGGTATGTGTTTATAAAGTGTATTGGTTGTTATATGAGCCTTGAATGCGTTGTTAATCACTTGTATACTTGAAATTACGGAACCGGTGAGAAACTAGTTAAATTAAAGTGTGTAACATGGCTACGAAAGTGTGGTTGTGACATGAAATTGAGTTAGTCGATAAGGGTAACGTGCTACCTATGTTAATTTGTGAACATAGAAATTGAATTGATCCTTGAAGGATAAACAAAATACCAAAATTGTAAATGAGCATGGAATGATATGTGGATACCGAATGGGTCAATGAATGTGCACATGTAATTAATACTAACTTTCAGGGGGTTTTGGTTGACTATCGACTGTCAAGGGGCGGAGTGCAGTGATTTTGGGTTGTGGCAACCTTAATCCGGCCTGCTTCCCTATTTTGGCCAAAATAGGGTTCTACACCACGTAGATTATTGGATAAGAGTGGTGTTGTCTCATGGTTGCCAAAGTTGTAGGGACTTGGGGCATGTTGACTTATTTCGCAGAATATACGAAATCTACGAATTATATGACCTACAATGATCTGATATGAACTTCAAAATTGAATGGTGTTATAAGGGGAGCGGTTAGTCAGAGGTGTACCTCAACTCTTATATCCTTTTGTATATGATCTTCTGGTGCTATTACTTGCTTTCATACGTGATACGAGATGTTGGTTAGCTCATTGCTTGTAAGTTGGTCATTACTTCCAACTGGTATGGGACAATTGGCGGTTGTGAGCCTTCTTGCGTTAGTAATGAGACTTGATTGTTATCAGTTATGATGATTATGTGTTGCTACGTGGTAGCATCATATTACTGTTGCATACATGCATAACATACATAAGTTTAATAGAAACTTACTAAGTCATAGGTGACTCACTCTTTCATTATTGTTTTCCTTAGATTGAAACGAGGCAAAGGGGTCACACACATGAGGTTGTGCGACTTGTGGTGAAATAACAGATGGTTGACTTTCTGTTAGGTTGGTTTTGATTTATATATATATGGGAAGACAGTTGTCATATCGTACTGTTTATGTATCAAAGTTTGTCTATTTAGCATTGTATATAAGGGCTGGATGCCTTCTAAATTGATTTATATGTAAGTTGGATGAGTTTTGTAAACTCAGTTGTATCCTCTTTAGTTTATGAATTTGAATGGCATGTTGCCATATTTCTATTATAGCAGTTGTGCTAGGTTAAACATGTGGTTATTTTGATAAATTATGGAGGGTTCATGCCCTGATTTGGACTCTGGTTAGGAGCTTGAATTGGGGTGTGACATAGGCGGGGTCAAAACCCAGTAAATCCCAGATAAAAACAGGTCAAAACGAATATGGGTTGGGTCAAAAAATGGTTGTGTGTGTGTGTGTGGGGGGGGTGTGGGTGTCTGTGGATGCGTGATAATTTTTGTTTTCATAATTTTCATATTATTACATAAGATATTATTTCAACCACTGATGATGAATACGCAAATGCGACCAAAAGAGATCCAAAATTCCTGCTCACCACATCTCGGAACCCAAGTGCTCCTTTTACCAAGTTTGTAAAGGTTGGTCAACTTAACAAGACATTTTCTTCTTGAATTCAATACCATTAAATTGTTTTAGGCAAAAAATACAAATATCCCCCTGAGGTTCCCACCCAATTCCATAGTGGTACCTAAAATGAAATTTGTGCCACTTTTAATAACGATTTTACCAATTATCCCACTTTGCCCCTTGGCCATGACGGGCGTTAGAAATAGTGACGAAAAATGGACATGTGCTAGTCACATGAATGGCAATTACGTCATTTTACTGGAATTTAGTAGGCCAAAATACAATTATCCTCTTGATACTTCCACCCAATCCTATAGTGGTGGTACCTACGAAATTTATGCCACCCAATCCCCCTACCAGCCATCAATCCGCCATCACTTCTCATCACCCGACCGTCGCATCCTGTCTCCAACTAGGATGCGTTCTCTCTCTCTCACTCACTCACTCACTCTCTCACACACACACATACACATGCATACGATAATGAGTTGGATGGCATCAATAGAACATGATCTAAATTTATTTGACTTAGGGTTTTTAAAACCCAATTTGAGTAGAGACGCTACAATAGGCGTCAATGGCGATGGCGAGGCTTTGTGAGCATTAGGATTTTCAATACTCTGCTTTGTGAGCATTAGGGTTTTCAGTACTTTTCTCTCTCTCTCTCTCTCTCTCTCTCTCTCTCATCTTTCTTTCTCTATCCTCTTCCAATGATAAAGATGCCAAACAACCATGAAGAAGCACCAATTTAACCCAAATGATGAGAACCACGGATCGCTCCAAGGATCGAAGCCCAAGTCAAACAACTCATTGATGATAGATGATGACCCAATCATTCGTGGATGACCCAAGGAAAAGTCCGCATGCATTTCTATGTCTTTGGATCCAAAACAACAATCAAGAATATTCAAGATTTCTTTTGACCCAAAATAACAATCAATGATGTTCAAGACCAAGAAAGAAGGCCCATTTACATGTTCGAAGGTCAACAAAAGACATAAATTCTGAATAGCCCACGAAACAACAACAAAAATCAATAAACCAAGATACTTTGCATGGAGCAGCCGCGCCATGGCTCGCTCCATCACCAGCCCAGTGTTATCTTGCCTTCAGGCCCTCACGCCAAATGACTCACGTGGCTGCACCTAACATTCATCAGAATCTGTGTGATTTCTTTGACCATTTAAGCATTGTTTTCTCCAAAACCCTTTGGGGTTTTCTAGGACACATTTTTTGGTATGTTTTGTGAGTCTTTTTATGCCTATAAAAGGGCATGATCATCCTTGTAATTGATATACAAGATTGAATCAAATTAAGTTATATTTCTTTCACTAATTCTTGAGAGAATTGTGAGATTCTTGAGAGAGAACTCAACCTTGAACTTATCAAACTCGGGAGTCGAGAGTTTGTGGCATTCCGTAGTCGTGGTTATAGACAATTGCATCTATCGGGTGTCGATTGCACCCCGAGGTTCCAATCCTTAAAGTCAACAAAAAAAAAAAAAAAAAAGATTGCCCATAGATTAAAAAAAAAAAAAAAAGAGGTGCTGAATTGAAATTGTTGAATCAAGCTAATCAAAAGAAGCTTGAATCTGAATTTAAAAAAAAAAGGTGAGAGAGAGAGAGAGAGAGAAAAGTGGACAGAAACTTGTTGGATTTGGAAAAGTTTTATCAAGTGTTTGATTGTTCTATTGAAAAAAATTGCTAGAACACTTAAACATCTTATTTGTCCATCATAGTTGTTGACTTTTCTAAGTGTTATATTCTGGAACATTTGTCATAATCAACTTGTTAGTTCATCGTATAATCATCCAATTTCACTTCTTTTCTTGCTTCCTTTGTGAAATTCAATTGGTTTGAAAAAAATGTATCAAATCATTTGATTTACTCTAATTGAGCATTCTGGAATACTTGTCATATCATATCTTGTTCATCTATTGATTTCATTTCTTTTCTTACTTTCATTGTGAATTTGAATTTTCACTTTGAAATCTAGCCTAAAGAATCTTGAAATCTCAGATTTGCAATTGTCCTTGAACACATTGAACGCTATAATCTGTACTCTCTAATTGATAACTTTGAGGGAAGAACTCTTTCCAAGAAAAATCAGATTGTGTGTGAGTTGAGAGTGATACACGAGCGATTTTGTGAGATTGTGTGTATTAGACTTAAACATGTCAGAAAACAGAATTAATAAAGTACCATTGCAAGGAAATAATGGGGGAGAAAATCCGATAAATTCTAATGAACGATTACTAAAGATGTTGGATGAATTTAGTCGAAGTTTGGCTAGGTTAGAAGAGAGAGGGAATATAAAATCTCGAGGGAATCCACATCAATTCCAAGCAAGGAGGGAAGCGTACTTTGATGATGATGATGATTGGGTAGATAGTGAGTATGAGGATGATGATGAGTGGATGGAAAGTGAATATGAGGAAGATAGTAGGATATGGAATAGAAGAGAAGGTGCGAGAGTAGAAATAAAGGTCCCTTCTTTCAAGGGTAGGGATGATCCCGAGGAGTACCTAGGTTACGTTAGGAAGGTCGAAGTCTTATTTAGGCATAACCATTACACGGAGGTTTAAAAGGTGAGAATTGCATCCTTAAAGTTTACTGAGTATGGTCTTGTGTAGTGGGAGCAAATAGTGAAAATCGGAGTAGGATAGGAGAGGGTCTGATGGGCATAAAATGCACGACGAGCAAGAATACTCGGTCGTATCAAGTAATAAAGTATGCAAGCACAAGTATCGATCCGACATAGATAGTGCTAGAAATATCCTAAGTACTAAAATTGGGCAAACCTAATTTTATCTAAGCTAACGAAAATGAGAATTGAAAATAAAAAGAAAATAAAGAAAAAGAAAGCAAAAAAGTAAATTAAATTAACGCGGCAATGATGATACAGCGGCAACATCAAATCAAGGTTAAAATAATAGGATTGTGATATTTCTAGTCTAACCAATGTCTAATTTAATCCTCTCTCTACTTTTCTTTAACTCAAGTCTTGGTAGTCGGGTGCACGTTGATGATATTCACTACGGGCTCTCGCATCTTATAGAAAGTCTAGCTACCAATCCCTACTACGGGCTCTCGCGTCTTATAGCAAGGAAAGAGTAGCCGCATTATCGATCAAGCACCCCATGAATATCTAAGAATGCTCATTACCTCTCGGTCTGGCGTCAAAAAAATAATTATTGTGATTTTCAGAATTAATAGGATGGGCTCTCGCATCTTACCCTATAATTCTAGTGATCATCTAATGGTTCGCAACTCCATTAAAAGCATTAGAACACACAATAATAACCAAGATAATGAGTAATACTTTGTAGAGAAATATTCTCTCTATTTTTCTACAAGTCATGCCGGTAGCCGAAGGCTATCGATGTGTGTCACAAAACACCAACTACTAAATTGCTAGGTCCAAAATGTAAGGTAACTCTCGTGGATCCAAAATATTTCTCAAATTAATTAATTAATGGCTAAATCAATTAAAAGCATTAAGCCCACAATTTAGTAACCTAGCATGCTTGTATACTATATATATATATATATATATATATATATATATATATATATAGAGAGAGAGAGAGAGAGAGAGAGAGAGAGAGATTAATTTAAAACATCACATTCAACATAGAAAATAATCATAATTCATAAATAAAATTAGCTCATTACTAATTTCGCATTTACAAGACAAAGATTCCAAGAAAATACAACATTAATCTTGAGATAAAGATAGGAAAAATTAAACCGATCAATGTCGAAATCCATGGTTGCAAAGCCTTGCAAATGCTTCCTTTGCCCTTGATTTGATGCTCCAAACCCTTAGAATGAAGGCATTTAATTGGGGTGGAAAGGTGGAGAAAGGGGGAGAAAAAGAGCTTGCGTTCTTGCCCCAAAAATGGGACTTCTTAGTTTCAGCCTGTTAGGACCGAATGAATCAGATTTTTGGGTTGCCTTGGAGTATTTAATTGAAGCTTATTGAGTACTCTTGAGAACTAGGGAAGCCAATGGCAAAATCGGAATAAGAGTGAAGGATCAAGGGCTGAAATGGGCAAGGGAGGCTGCTGATCCGTTTGGCTCAAAAGGGCTGCCCACTAAAGGAAGACCGTGAGTCAGGGGCTGCTGAAACGGGTTAGACTGAGAGAGGGAACATGTTGGAAAAGGTGGAAATGGTCCGAGCATGGGTGGAGCTCCATCTGAATCTCGCGAGTTTGCTGGTAGAACGGGCGGATGACGTGGCAGCACCACAGGCTGCCACCGAATTAATGAAGAAATTTAGAATTTGCAGTGGTGCCCTTGGACTTCTGTATTGAGCTCTGGTGCCCCTGAGAATTCCATAGAGTGGGCTGAGGACCCTATCCTCCCAGGTCTTTCATTTTAGTCCCAAGATCAGCCTCCGTTAGACTCCATTAGCTTATATTCTCTTTCATTTTATTCCTTTTTTTTGAAAATCTCTAACGGAAGGCTAACGGATCTCAACCAAATAGCTTTAATTAATTCAAAACTTCGCAGGTTTCCTTGAATACTCCCAAAATGCTATGAAATGATTCTTTAAAGCTCCAATAATGCCCAAAAAATTTGAAATACAAAATAATACAATAAATGCACTTTCTTGGGCAAAATACATTTAAACTTCATAGGAAATGGAGACAAAATATGGGAAATTATGCACTTATCAACACCCCGAAACTTAGACATTGATTGTCCCGAACAAAGAGAAATATGGATTATGGAGAACCTCGAGGACAAGATGAAATGAAGGCAGCACTCAATCATGATCCCATATGCATTACCATCAAAGAAATCAACTCAAAATTACACACATACATAAATAAGGTACGAAATGATTCACATGCTAGCTAACAATCCTCAAACACTCACTTAAGGTCATAAAACACAATTCCATTAATAAGTAGCGATGCTCTAGCTATCATTGTGCAAACAAACCGAAAGAGTCCATCAACTAATGCAATTATATTTATTTCACAAGGCAAGGACCCATGACATGACAATATCAATAGGACTTTTTAAAGCTTGTAATGTCAGGCCAAGGTTGTGCTACAAGCAAAGGATAGGATAACAAATTAAGAGAGCAAAGAATTTGAAGTCTTCACTAATGACTTGCTTCATGAAATCACAACTTCTTCAAATAACCACAACCCACTTCAACAACCTCTTAAACTTTAAACTTTGGGTTGAAGAAAGTGTCCTCTACCACAACAATTAAGCTCCACCCTTATGTCTCCCTGAGATATTCAAGAACAATGACATATTTTTCATTTTCTTGCCTCCCTTGACCTTTCTTTTATTTTGACTATTCTTTCTTTTCATTTCACCTACTTTTCAAGGGGGCTCTTTTACCACCATTCAACACTTTTTAAACACTAACATCATCAACAATAAGGACAAGACTTCCATGAAGCAACACTTCCTAACAAGCATCCGAAAATAAAATAATTCAAATCATGCTCTCTTAAAAGGTGAGGATAAAGTGTATAGGCTCATGGGATAGGATGATGTGGGTATAAGAAAATGAAGTCGAATGGGGGTCATTCTGTGCTCTAGGCACACGCCATTTTATAAATAAAGCTCAACGGGGACACAAGGGATTAATGTAAAATGGGTAGGTCAATATGGCACAAATGAGCCAAAAATGGCCTATATCATTCTCTTGCCATACACACCTGCCCAAGCCAAGCTATTTAATCATTAAAACATCAATCTCAAGATTATCCAACGACATCATGCACAATCATCACTAGAGCATAACATATAAACACTACTAGAAACACGCTAATTACTGTCGGAGGATTTATTGTCGAAATTTTCCGACAGTAATTACTATCGGAGATTTGCAAATTACTGTCGGGATATCCGACAGTATTGTTAATTTTTTGGCGGGATAAATGTTACTGTCGGAAATCATCCGACAGTAATATTACTGACAGTAATTCAGGTATATTCTCAGAATATACCTTTTCATCCGACAGTAATTACTGTCGGACTATTTCGACAGTAATTTTTCGACAGTAACTAAGGGAATATTCTTCAAATATTCCTTTTTGCATCGTCAGAATTTTGGAGATTAATATTACTGTCGAATCCCGATAGTAAAATTCCGACAGTAATTTCTGACGGATAATTTTTGTCGGAGCTCCGACAGTAAATTGAAATTAAAAGCCCTAAATCGAACAGCCCCCTCCCCAAATCGACATAGCTTTCTCAGTTTACTCTCTCTCTCTCTCTCTCTCTCTCTCTCTCTCTCTCTCTTCCTTCAGCCGTAGTCTCGACAAAGAAGATGACCGGAACGACGACGTACGAGGACAGTTCCTATCTCTCTCATCACTTTTTCTTTCTCTCTCTAGCCTCAACTCTCTGATCATTCTGGTACTTTCTCTCCCTGTATCTCGATATGTATGTGTGCGTGTGTGTGTGCGTGCGTTAATAGCTTTCTCAGTTTACTCTCTCTCTCTCTCAGTTCACTCACTCTCTCCTCTCTTCCTTCAGCCGTGGTCTCGACGAAGAAGATGACCGGAACGACGACGTACGAGGAAAGTTCCTATCTCTCTCATCGCTCTTTCTTTCTCTCTCTAGCCTCAACTCTCTGATCATTCTGGTACTTTCTCTCCCTGTATCTCGATATGTATGTGTGCGTGTGTGTGTGCGTGCGTTAATATGTATATGTTGATTGGTCAATTTTGAGAATAGATCTTTAATTTTGTTTATGTTTATGAATGGACATACACTGATCATTGTGTTTTGGTTGTGAATTATGAAATTCGACGACATGCAATTTGACGACTAAGGCTAGTGACTGAATTTGAGTTGTGTTTCGTTAATTTAAGCTTAAATTTTTACTACGTGTTCTTATGCTGGTCTCGTGTTTTTGGTGTTGATTGGTGCGTGTTGGTAATGGCAATTTGATTTTATACTTGTCTGCTAGATTTTCTTTGTTGTGTTTGTCGGGAGACTGGAAAAATTCGTAGTAAAAAAATGTATGTTAATCTAGAGAAAACAACATAGTTTTTAAGCAACTTGAGGTGGCTAGGAGGAGGCCCACCTCAAGCTTTTAAGCAACTGGTTATGCACTCACTTCTTCTTACTATTAACGTTGTTAATCTAGAGAAAACAACATTTTGATCAAGTTCACAAGACTTGATATATAGACGATAGTTTTTCATAAAACTCCACAATAATCAAGTTCATGAAAACTAATGGATATCTAAATAATTAACTACTTGGATAATTGTGTATATATATGACAAACACATAGCATGTTATAAGAATAGAAAATACCATCAACAATCTTTCTTAAATATGTCAAAAACTAAAATAATTTTAAATCTTCAAGTCAATTATCCCTCCTTCAAAAACCCTTGATCTTCAAGAAAGGAATGTTAGAATTTACATACTAATACATATGGCTAGACTAATTTTAAAAATATAAATATGTATAGAAATAAAATTTAACCCTAAACCTAAACTAGACCCTCAAACCTTAACCCTAAACGCTACCCTTAACCTAAAATCTAACGCTAAACCATATCCTTAAACTTAAAACCTAACTCTTATCCCTAATCCTAAACCTAATGTTAATCCTAAACCACATCCTTAAACCCTAAACCGCAAACACCAACCCTATACCATAACTCTAGTCACAACCTTAAACCTTACTCTTGATCTTAAACCACGACCTTAACCTTAAAACCTAACCTAACCTAACC
The DNA here is from genome assembly GCA_016624345.1 of Platycodon grandiflorus. Taxonomy (NCBI): domain Eukaryota; kingdom Viridiplantae; phylum Streptophyta; class Magnoliopsida; order Asterales; family Campanulaceae; genus Platycodon; species Platycodon grandiflorus. The sequence goes on from CM028363.1 coordinate 25,535,066, forward strand.
CTAAACTATACCCTTTACCTTAAACCGAAACCCTTAAACCTAACCTTAACCCTACTTTAACCCTAACCTAACCCTACTTTAACCGAAGCCCTAAAACCTAACCTAACCCTAAACTATACCCTTTACCTTAAACCAAAACCCTTAAACCTAACCTTAACCATACTTTAACCCTAAACCATACCCTTAACCCCAACCTTTACCCTTAATCACAACCTTAAATTCTAAACCCCAACCTAAACCCTAAACTGGATCCTTAAACCTTAAACCCTAAACCTAAACTGGACCCTCAAACCTTAACCTTAAACGCTACCCTTAACCTAAAATCTAACGCTAAACTTTTACCCTTAATCACCACCTTAAATTCTAAACCCCAACCTAAACCCTAAATTGGACCCTTAAACCATAAACCATATCTAAACCCTATCTAAACCCTAAACCATATACGATAAACACTAAACCTTATCTAAACCCCATAAACCCGATCTAAACCCTAAATTCTAAATCATATCTAAACCCTAAACACTAAACCCTATCTAAACCCCCTAAACTCTATCTAAACCCTAAACCCCTAAATATTATCTAAAATCTATCATCATATTCTCGTCAACCCATCTCTAAAGCTGATCGTCCCAAATTTTCCACATCAATGTAGGTTTATTGGATTCAAGATGGGAGATCCTTCAATTGAAGTACCTCTTTCATTCGCCGTCGAGCAATTGCTTGATAAAATTTGTGTGTGGCGTCATTTATCTCTGCCGCCGAATTAAGCTTATTTAAGAAGAGGAATTCTTGAAAGCATTCAAGGACAACGTAGTTTTGTAATTCTTTATATCGTTGATAGCTGTCCGTCCTTTCATAGATGCCTACAAATATTGCTCGTGAAGAAGAGTTATCGGCACTTGGGATTGAGCTCAAAAGGGTTGAAAACTATTCTTATGCTGGAGATGCTACTAAGTTTTGTTAAAGCTTAGTCTTAACTCCAGTGTAAGGATACTTTGCAATCCTTGTGAGCTCACTCCCAAAGTGCTGAGTACTCTTCTTCACGAGCAATATTTGTAGGCTTCAATGAACGATGGAGAGCTGTCAACGACATAGGAATTACAAAACTACTGTCCTGGATGCTTTCAAGAATTCCTCTTCTTAAATAATCTTAATTAGATAAATGACGACGTACACAAATTTTATCAAGTAATTGCTCGACGGCGAATGAAAGAGGTACTTCAATGAAGGATCTCCCATCTTGAATCAATAAACCTACATTGATATGGGAAATTTGGGACGATGAGATGGGTTTGACGAGAATATGATGATAGATACCGATTTAGATAGTGTTTAGGGCTTAGATATGGTTTAGGCGTGATGTCGACCGATGAATTGTGATTACTTAATAGTGTATTCGATCTCATACTAATCATTTGTTGCTTAATAGGAGTGATGTCGTCGACGATCGCAGTTGGATGTATAATCGGAGGTTGCCGAATCGTAGTGGTATTACGAGATGAGTTCATTAGAGGTTTGAAGAGTTTTATCGAATTTGCTCTAGCGAACCCCAAATACATGAGTGGTAACAACATAAGGTGTCCATGTGATGGCTGCAAAAATCGAAAGTACTTCCCTTCGATGATTGTTGAGAAGCACCTTCTCCAGCACGGGTTTCAAGTTGGGTACAAGCGGTGGGTAGCTCACGGTGAGCAAATCAGAGTAGTGCCTAGGCCGGAAAGTAACCAGCAGAGAATTCCTATACGTGAACCTAAACCAGTAAATACGAGTGTGAACGATGAACCAGTTCGTGGTATGGAAGATATGGTTAGGGATGTTGCTGGTGCTCATTTTGACTGGTCAGAGAACGCACGTCAAGAGGAGCCAAATCCCGTAGCTAATAAGTTCATTGAAGCTATGGAGTCTGCAACGGAGAAGTTGTATCCTGGCGAGCGACCATTTTGGAGCGTGGTGAGTTCCTAAACATCAAGTCGATTGCAATATTAGTCAATCTGGTTTCAATCGTCTTATGAAAGCACCGAAAAAGCTTTGCCGAAAGGGAATAAGATGCCGAGAACTTCTATCGACAAAGAAGATGGTTGGGCATATTGGGTTGAAATATGAGAAGATTGATGCGTGCAAGAATGATTGCATGCTTTTCTACAAGGAAGATTCAAACTTGAAAGAATGTTCCATGTGTGGCCATGATCGATATAAGCCGAAATGGAGGCGGCGAAACGCAAGAAGAATGAACCTTATAAGCGGTTGCGCTGCCGTTGACTCCGAGATTGCAACGCCTCTACACGTCTAAAGCTAATTCGAAGCTATGCGTTGGCACAAAGAAAGCCCGCGAGGATGGCGTGTTGACTCATCCGTCGACGGCTTGGCTTGGAAACAATTTGATGCAACCTATCCCGACTTTGCCGAAGCTAGAAATATCGGGTTGTGCATATGCGCGGATGGTTTTACTCCTTTCGGGCCGGGGCGAAGTCCTACTCTTGTTGGCCGGTTATAGCTACCGTCTACAATCTTCCACCGTGGTTGTGTATGAGTGATCCTTATATGTTCTTGTCACTATTCATACCGGACCGACTAGCCCTGGCAAGAATATTGATGTTTATCTCCGCCCTTTGATTGACGAGTTGAAAATGCTGCGGGAAGACGGAGTGGAAACATGGGATGCATTCAAAAAGAAAATTTTAAAATGAAAGCCGCGTTGATGTGGACGGTGAATGACTTCCTGCCTATGGGATGTTATCGGGTTGGAGCACACATGGGAAGCTTGCATGTCCTATTTGTATGGATGACACTAAGTCGTTCACACTCGAGCACTCTCGTAAACCTTGTTGGTTTGATTGTCATCGTCAATTTCTACCGGATGACCACCCATTTAGATCACAGAAGCAGCAATTCACTAAGAATAGGGTTGAGCGTGATGAGGCGCCTAGACGTTTGAGCGGTGAAGCTGTTTATGAAAAGGTGTCTAAACTACAGAAGACCAGGTGGGGGAAGATGTATGCAAAGGATAGCTGCGAGATTTTGGTGTAAAGCATAATTGGACCAAAAGAGTATATTTTGGGAGTTGCCTTATTGGAAAGATAATTTGATACGCCATAATCTTGACGTCATGCACATTGAGAAGAATGTGTTTGACAATATTTTTAACACCATTATGGATTGGAGGGCAACTACCAAGGACACACCCAAAGCCCGAATGGACATGAAAGACATATGTAAGCGGCCTGCCTTGGAGCTAAAAGAGGTCAATGGTAAAACAGTGAAACCTGTCGCTCCATACGTGCTAACCAAGGATCAAAGACTTCTAGTGTTGAAGTGGTTGAAGGGATTGAGGCTTCCAGATGGTTACGCTTCTAACATCAAAAATTGTGTAAATGTAGATGAAGGAAAGGTTCATGGTTTGAAGAGTCATGATTGTCACGTGTTATTGAACAGGTTACTTCCTATTGCGCTTAGAGACTTGTTGCCCGACAATATATGGATTGCGTTAACCGAGTGAGTGAGTCATTCGAGCGTTATCATCCGGACTCGCGGGTTGATGACATGAGAAGACTCGAAGCGAGCATTGTCGTGACGATTTGCAAACTTGAGAAGATCTTTCCTCCGTCTTTTTTTGATTCTATGGAGCATTTACCGGTCCACTTGGCATATGAAGCTAAGGTTGGGGGTCCAGTTCAATACAAATGGATGTATCCATTTGAGAGGTAATAACTCATCTCATAATAATCGTTTTTTATCTATAACATACTTAAAAGTCGGTTATAGCTTGTGTAACATTTTTTATCTGTCATGCATCGCAATTAGGTATCTCGGTCATTTGAAAAGAAGATGAGAAACAGGGCAAAGGTTGAGGCCTCAATATGCGAGGCTATTATTATAGAGGAAATTGTTGCCTTTGCCGCGCAATATTTTCATCCCGATATTGAAACGAGATTGACTAGGGTTGGGCGCAATTATGATGGTGGAGAGCCCGATGTCAATGGAGACATCTCATTATTTAATGCTCCGGTCGGCCACTCGGTAAACCGGTTAAGACTCGAATGCTAAGCAATAAGGAGTATGAAGGCGCGAGACTCTATATACTCCTTAATTGTCCCGAGGTTGAGGAATATCTCAAGTAAGTTAATTATCAATTTCATTTAATTTTAGATAGTCGTCCGATTCAAATTAAAGTTGCAACATGCATAAATAACTCGTATAAACTCTAAACCTAATGCGGTATGTTCGAAGATCAAGCCGGAGATGATATATCGACGAATTGCGAAATCAGGACAAAGAAAGAGTTTCCGTCGTGGTTACGCAAATATGTAAATATCATTTCCTGGCTCGATTTATATGTAGACATCTTATATATGCATCCTAACGGTATAATGTCTCGTCATTTAAAAATGTCTATTATGAAATACTTTTCGGTTTTGGAGCATCCTAATGACCCGAGAGTCGCGAGATTATCTCACATATCTGCAAATCCGTTGATGAGAGTTACTTTATACAACGGATATTATGTGAATGGCTATGTCTTCCATACAAAGGAATACGGGAGGGAAAACAAACAGATAACAGCGGTGTCAATCTTAAAGGCAACCTTGACTATTATGGTGTCCTTAAAGAAGTCATCGAGTTACGATATCTCGGGAGGAAAAATATAGTCCTATTCAATTGTGACTGGCGAGACGCTGTACGAGGTATAAAAAAGCACGACTCGTTTGACCTAATCGATGTGAAGCAGACGTCTAGACATGCGGGTGATGATGTGTTCATCTTAGCATCACAAGCACAACAAGTCTACATGACACCATACCCTTATCGGCGATGAGAGGGGATGGTGGGCATTTGGAAGACTAAGGCCGAAGCACTATTGATATAGCATATCGGTCTGACGACATAACTACAGAATCGTCATTAGAAGGATGTTATCAAGAGGATGAAATGCCCGTACCTCCCGTTGTATCTTCTGATAGTCATCCAATGGATGAAATGCCCGTGCCTCCCTTGGGCCTGGAAATAGTATTGCCCGTTGATTTGCCACCTCCTTCCCCGTTTGAAGACGAAGTCCCGATTATTGAAGGTGATGCAGAAGAAGACGACGAGGTAACAGAAGATGAAGAGGATTGGATGTCCGAGGATGAGACTGAAGAAGAACTTGAGTTTTGTAGTAGCGACTCAAACGCTGAGTCTGAAGAATCTGAGAATGAAGAAAATGCAAACACTGAGAATGAAGACTCTGAGTAGTCTTGCAGTATGTACCGTTTAGGCTCTTTTATTTTTTGTTAGAAATTAAATGTCATGTGTAGAACGCTATTTGTATGTTACTTGTTATCATGAAGATGAGAGATTTTAATTTATGTTATGTATTTTAACTTAATTGTCATCTAAACTTAGCGTTAATTGTCATCATTAATATACTAATTTATATATAGACATGTCAGGATGAGCCGGTAGAGGTAGGAGTCGGACACCTAAGGTCCGACTTCTACCTACTTGCATTACGGGTACACAGCTACCTGTACCTACAGGAGGAGCTGAGCCTCACTTAGATCAGCCCGAGGATGCGCCCGACTCTCCCCACGATCCGATGAGCGGGGTTGGGTCCTCATCTACTCCAGATGTCGTTGATGGAGATGGTAGGATTATCCTTACCATCTCCAGCCTTAAGTAGTAAGTAATAATATTTCAGTTTTAAAATTTTAATGCTTCCTTGGTTAAATGTTAATTGCATATTTGTATAATATATTTGTTTAATATATATTTGTCAGGTTTGCAGGCGGGTATCCCGATCCGTCTCGCTTTATTGGACGTATTCTACGTACGATGAGGCACGAGGAGTACTGGCCACAGTACTCTAACGTGCCTAAGGAGGTCGAGACTCTGGTGGGATGATTTTAGGGTAAGATATATAAGATATGTTAATGTTTAATAATTTAATAATTTCTATCAAAGTTTATAATTAATATGTTTAAATTGGTTAAACTTGCAGCTGACTTATTGTTGGCCTGAGCATTCTAACGCCGAGGCGTACGAGGCGTTTAGGTTGATGTGCGGTAAGAAGTACCGCGGCTGGATTTACGGTATAAAGAGGGCGTGGACTGAGAAGAAGGCGAGGGCTCCAGGTTTCATCGATGATATCTGGCGCCAGTAAGTACATTATAATAATATACTTGATTTAATTTCATTCCTTAAATATATGTTATTTTGTATATATTGTATCTCTATAACAATTTTAACATTTTTACAGGTATACCTCGGGTTGGGATTCCGTGGAAGCTAGGGCTGTCGCCGATCGCCACAGCGAATAGGCCGAGCACGGAGGGGGTGAAGCACACCTCGGGGTCGATCAACACCTCCGAGCACCACTTGCGCATGGTAAGGACTTTAATGTGTTGTATTGTAATTAATTAATACATACTTTAATTGTTTTACTTATGCTTTAAATTGATTTGTTGGGTAGCCATGTGGATGCTATGAAATCCATGGCTGAAAGCAGGGCACTGATCAGTGCAAATATGTTGTTTTAGAAGGGGTTTGAGTGTAAATGTACTATTTTAGAAGGGTTTGAGTGTAATTAGGCTATTTTAGAAGGGTTTGAGTGTAAATAGGCCTTTATGAATTCATCAAAACATACATATCATGCTTTAATTGTTTTACTTATGCTTTAAATTGATTTATTGGGTAGCCATGTGGATGCTATGAAATCTATGGCTGAAAGCAGGGCACTGATCAGTGCAAATATGTTGTTTTAGAAGGGGTTTGAGTGTAAATGTACTGTTTTAGAAGGGTTTAAGTGTAATTAGGCTATTTTAGAAGGGTTTGAGTGTAAATAGGCCTTTATGAATTCATCAAAACATACATATCATGCTTTATTATTTTACTTATGCTTTAAATTGATTTGTTGGGTAGCCATGTGGATGCTATGAAATCCATGGCTGAAAGTAGGGCACTGAGTGCAATTAGGTTGTTTTAGAAGGGGTTTGAGTGTAAATGTACTATTTTAGAAGGGTTTGAGTGTAATTAGGCTGTTTTAGAAGGGTTTGAGTGTAAATAGGCCTTTATGAATTCCTCAAAACATACATATCATGCTTTATTGTTTTACTTATGCTTTAAATTGATTTGTTGGGTAGCCATGTGGATGCTATGAAATCCATGGCTGAAAGCAGGGCACTGAGTGCAAATAGGTTGTTTTAGAAGGGGTTTGAGTGTAAATGTACTGTTTTAGAAGGGTTTGAGTGTAAATAGGCTATTTTAGAAGGGTTTGAGTGTAAATAGGCCTTTATGAATTTCTCAAAACATACATATCATGCTTTATTGTTTTACTTATGCTTTAAATTGATTTGTTGGGTAGCCATGTGGATGCTATGAAATCCATGGCTGAAAGCAGGGCACTAAGTGCAAATATATTGTTTTAAAAGGGGTTTGAGTGTAAATGTACTATTTTAGAAGGGGTTTGAGTGTAAATGTACTATTTTAGAAGGGTTTGAGTGTAAATAGGCTATTTTAGAAGGGTTTGAGTGTAAATAGGCCTTTATGAATTTCTCAAAACATACATATCATGCTTTATTGTTTTACTTATGCTTTAAATTGATTTGTTGGGTAGCCATGTGGATGCTATGAAATCCATGGCTGAAAGCAGGGCACTGAGTGCAAATATGTTTTTTTAAAAGGGGTTTGAGTGTAAATGTACTGTTTTAGAAGGGTTTGAGTGTAAATAGGCTATTTTAGAAGGGTTTGAGGGTAAATAGGCCTTTATGAAAGGGTTTTTCAGTTTAAATAGGTTGCTTTAGAAGGGTTTGAGTGCAAATAGGTTGTTTTCGAAGGTTCTGAGTGTAAATAAGTTATTTTAGCAGGTCTCTGAGTATAAATAAGTTGTTTTAGAAGGGGTTTGAGTGTAAATAGACTATTTTATAACGATTTGAGTCTTAATAGGTTGTTATGAGAATGAATTGAGTTCAAATAGGCTGTCTTAGTAGGGTTTGAGTGTATATATAGGCTGTTTTTATTGTTTTCTTATAAGTTGATCGTGTTATAGCTTAATATGTGTTCTTCGCTAATTTTAATTCATTATATTTGTAGAATCGATACCACGGTACCGAGGTACCGATGACTGATTTACTTGCTGCGACCCACACTACTCCTGCTCCTCCTGGTGCTGATTCGCCATTTGTCTTTGTCGATGAGACGGCAGAGAAAGCATTTGTAAGTATTAATTAAAATATTTTAATTCTATTTTGTTTATTAGTTAATGGTAAATGTTAATATTAATGTTTTTATGTTTTTTATGGCACAGAATGCCTATAAGGCGAATATGGACACCCAGGTCGCCGAGGGGCTTGTCCAGACGACCCCTGAGGTGCAGACGCCATTTGTCGGTAACATTTGGCATTCGGTCACTGCGGAGTCAAGGAAGAAGAGGGAGATCGCTCTACGGCTTTGGTGACCACGGCGCCGCGTTGAGACCAGGCGGATCGACTTCTTCCTCGGCGACCGCGTCCTGCGGTCCTACGCACCGGTCGCCTGCGGCGTGCCCGATCGAGAAGCGCAGACTCTCGAGCAAGCGGGTGCGAGCCGAGGAGAATCGGCTGACGCGACAGCTAATGTAGCAGCAGGCGGAGCAGCTAGAGCAGCTGCGACGACTGTTCATGGAGCAGCAGCCTCAGCCTACTAGGTCTTCCATTGTCCGTAATCTATTTGACCCCCTCCCCCTCCACAGTAGACACATTATTTTAGTATTGTAAACCTTGTTGGATTATATGTATATTAATTTTAATTTAATTTATGTTTTATTTGTTAATTATATTGTTGCAATGTTGTATGTGTGTGATTGTGTATATATAATTGTTATATCAGGTGAAAAAAAACGAATTTCGAAATTTAAAATTTTATTTTTTTATTTTTATTTAAAATTACTGTCGGAACTCCGACAGTAAATAAAAAGATTTGCTAACATTACTGTCGGAGATCCGACAGTAAAAAAATAACGGCCGTCAGTTTTCTGTCGGAGTTCCGTCAAAAAGTTAACGATAATCCGACAGTAAACTAACCCATTGTTAACGGTCGTTATCGTTTTACTGTCGAAATATCCGACAGTAATTACTATCGGAAACTATTTCGACAGTAATTACTGTCGGAATATCCGACAGTAATTACTGTCGGTATTAACTTCGACAGTAATTACTGTCGGATGATCCGACAGTAATTACTGTCGGATTACTGTCGGAGGAAAATTACCGTCGAAGCTTTACTGTCGGAAACTGTCGGAGCGTTTCCGACAGTAAATTCATAAATACTGTCGGAAATGTTTAATTACTGTCGGATTTCTCCGACAGTAAACGCGTGTTTTGTAGTAGTGAGACAATTTCCTCAAAAAATGGGCATTATAGATATGAATGAGGTGAAGCTAGCACATGAATCATGAACATATCATCAACTATGCATATAGTAATTTCAAAATTAAATCCAAGATAATAATGCATACATGACTCAACAAGCGCCAAAGTGGAAAGGCGAATGATTAAAGTATAAAGAATAGGGGCATTCAACTTCTTCCCATGAATTTAAGGTGCAACAAGTAATGAGCCAAAATGAGCTTCACTAATCTCAACCCCGCCCCAAACTTAAAGATAAACATTGTTCTCAATGTTCATAATCATAAAAATGCATTTAAAGGAAAGAGAAGAGAGAAGAGAAGACTCCCGCAAAGTCGATTCACTTGATGTTCGAGCCATGAATACTTGATGAATCTCCTCAACCCACCCCCAAACTTTGAGAATTGCTCAACCCCTACATCAAATCAAGCTCAAAACAAAAGGATAAGAGCAATTATGTAAATAAAAGCAAAAATAAAAAAATAAGTTTTTTTTTTTTTTTTGTAGGGACTCTATGTACACCTCCCTACAAACCCATAAACTCGGAAGGGCTTTGAAAACCAACACAACATAAAAGACATATAAATATAAAAGAGAGAAAATAAACCAATTTTTTTCCTATGAAGGCATCGGTTCATTTAGAAACGTGCACATGGCGTTCCCATAAAATCCATGAACAAAGAAGTGTTTTAATTAAAGTCCTTGAAGCTTATACACTTCCTTAGTTACCGACTCCCTAGAAATAGGCCATTTGAGCACATCGACAATCGAAAATTTCACACCCAACTTGCTTAAGTAGATATACTCTTCATGATGCTCGGGAGATGGGTAGAGATGAGAAATATGAGCCTCAATGCTCGGTGGAGTGTAAAAATGAGGCATCGGGTCCTTGAAGTCTTCATTCGAGCCAAAAGAATCTTCCTCTTAAAAAATGCTTGGATGCTCTATCTCCATTGAACTTTCCTCGGCATTGACTTGAAGGTCTTCTTGAGGCAATGAATCAAAGGTGGGACCTAATTCCTGTGTTCCAGCATACCACATGTGAGGAGGGATTCAGAGTTTAAGCGCTTCTATCAACACGGCTACTTGAGCCTCTAATCATTGAAGTCTTTCCTTATTCGTGAGCGAGTGTAACCAGCTACAATTGTTGCTCATAGAATTTGGATAGAAAGGGGGATAATAAGGGTCTTCATGATGATAATGAGAGAAGGAAGCATATGAAGTCGACTCCATCCTGAATTCACAAGGATATGGAAAGTGATTTTCATAACAATTCTCACAAATTAAGCTCGGATGGGGCGGATAATAATTCATAGCCTCGGTTGATGTCATCTCACTTTCATAAATTCCCGGCATTCCATTCCATACCCTTTGATCAAAGTTCCAGTTGACATTGTTCTAAGCCATCGCTCAAATGCTAGCTGCAAAAACACTCACTAAACAAGCAAGATCAAATGCAAGAAAACAAAATAAATAAACAAAAATAAAAAAAGCAAGATGTTAGGTCCATGGTGAAGTGCTCAGTGTATAGGCTAGAGGGGGGGTGAATAGCCTATACTTAGTATATTGAAAATTTCATCCTATTTTAACAATTGAGTTGAAGGCATAGATGAAATAATTAATATAACTAGGTCATCTTCCTTGTTCTAACTGCTTAGCCGATGTATGTTATATCGGACAACTTGGATTGGCAGATATGCAGAACATGCAGATGGAAGATGTTGTTATACTTTGGCTGTTGAATAAGAGTTTGAGCAGCGGAAGAATAAACGGCATAAGTATAACAAACAAGATAGAAGTAACTGTAAATGTTTGATTATAAATGAAGCATAACAGTTAACTAAAATCTATATTAGATGCATCAATTGCTTTCCATAACTAGATTGCACAAGATAAAAGACATTACACAGGAAAGAGAAATAGAGGCTGAATGTATCAAAATATATACTATATTAAAATTCAGCAGAGGTTTGCTCAAACACAAACATGCTTAGTATATCAACCTAGACTCTCTATCCTAGCAATCTCCCCGGAGGTAGAAGGAAAGTCAAATGGGATACCCGGGAGACTCATATTTGAACTCTAACCTTAGCAGTTCCTAATACCCTTGGAGGTTGGGCAATAGAAGTGCTAGTGTTAGAGAGGTGTGAGAAGAGAATATTAGGTGTTGTTCAAATAGCAAGTATTTGAACAACTGAGTACTAAGCACTCGACCAACAGTGATGACAATTTATTGCACAATCGACAGCCCTTATAATGTAGTATAAGTCTGCTGATATGAATGCAATCTGGATTATTAAGTTCTAGCTCTTCATCGGACATCTTCAAGCTTGGTCAGGCTTCAACGAATTGCAGGATGCTTGGTCTCTTGCTGAAGATTGGAAGTGCAGCAACTGAAGAGACTGAGTCTTTCGAAGGAAGAAAGAACTCAAATCAAAAACTGAGCTTTTGATCAAGCAGAGCTTCTCAGCCTTTGGAATTTTGTTTCTCTCTCACACAAAGTGTTTGTTCTTACACTTGTTTTTCTCACTTCGTTGGTGTGGTTTCAGATTGAACAATTGAAGAACAGTACCATAACCTCTCATATGCAAAAGCATACACTTGCTCACTTGTTGAGATGAGAATGAGAGTCTTCTTTTATAGGCTGGAAAAGAAGAAGAAGTTCGTTGGATCATTGAATAAGTTTCTGCCCGTTGGTGATCTGAATCTCAAAATGCATCAGAGTACATTTTTGGATCTGTTGGGCAAAGACTTTCAGTTAGGCTTGTGTCTTGAATCTGGTCCGTGAAACAGGCTGACTGATATAGACGTGTCATGCTTTGCCTGGGATGTAGCGCACTGATTGAGATGTGTCATGCCTTGCCTGGATTGCACCATACTGTGTTTTGTCTTTTATGGAAATGAAGCCTTGAAGACTGCAACCTGTACAAAAGAGGAAATGTCTGCTGAATAAAAGTGAAGGCGCAGACATCGATGCGTATCTTGGGCTTGTCAGGAAGATCTTGCAACGGATCTATTTTGACTTGTAGTGATTTGAGTGTCGACCGATGTTCCTCGTGAGTACTCAGCTTCTCTGCAGTTGTTCTGATGACTGGCTTGGCCGATACTAGGATCTGCCAACGTAAAACTGCTGATGTAGAGATTGCTGATGAGCACTATGGCTAGAGGAAATGTCTGATGGTGAGACATTGCCGATTGTCACGTCTGCTGGCGCTTGAAGAGCTAATCCATATGAAAGTTGTCATCACTTTGGTAGGACAAAGACTCGGATATGTACAAAGACTTCCTAGTCTAATGACCTATGCATTGTTTCAACAAGCTGCCACACTAACCGGTACGCAGCCCTTTTAGCCACTTGTGAAACATGCGTTGTAATGGGAACGAGCAAATCACTGTTTGGAATATGCATACATATATGTCAGCTCAGTTACAGGCATATTCCTAACAATCTCCTCCTATTTGCTTGGGGCCGTTACTACAATTGACTTATACATACAGCTCTTTAAAGCAGTTGTTCAAACCTTAGTAATAACATGCCACTAATGAATATTCATTTTATATCAAGGCATGCCCTAGGTTGAACTTACAAGCGATGGCGTATGTATAGTCATCTATTGCTAAGTAATTACAGACTCAATAAATGAAAGAACAAATATAAAGCAATAACTGAAATGGTTTTGGGCGATTATGAGATATAATATTGCCTTAAGAATATTTTTCTTGCATAGTAATATGTATGATCTGAAGTATCTTGAGCAAGATGAAGAAAATATATATATTACTCTTAATCGAATTGATTAAGCATCTGCATCTGATGATTCTGAAAGTTGTGAAGGATAGGTAGAGTAGTATAATAGTCAGCGTACTATAATAGTCATATAGTATACTGCTGTATGTGCAATTTCATAGTCTCTCCTCCTTACTAATTTTCTTTTCATCTTTAATTTCTTCCTCTTACAGTCTCTCCTCCTTAATGTTTTTCGCAATCTCTCCTCCTTTCTCAATTATTTTTGTTACAGTCTCTCCTCCTTAATGTTTTTCTCAATCTTTCCTCCTTAAAGTTTTTCTCTCCTCCTTCCTTAATGGTCACAAGCTGGATAAGAAGCCTTCTATAAAGTTTTCTCAATAACCATTCTTTGTGTTTTTATGTATGTATAATGTCAATTTTATTGAATCTCTCCTCCTTAATGGTCACAAGCTGAATATTGATTGATGGATAAAAGAAACTCTCCTCCTTAATGATACCAATTGTTAGGGTTTTTAGGAAGGCGCAACTAATTTCCTTTAAATCTTCACACAAGTAGTGTGCCGAGCTTGCTGGTCCATCCTCATTACTTATGCTAATTCATAAGGTATGAATTATTGTATGACATACAGTGGGGATGAAGTTTGTTCCTTTATATATATCTACATATATACTGCCTTTAAAGAAATGTTTATGTGATCAGCTAGTTTGAGTATATACATATATACCAATATCGGCAGTTTTCAAAACATAGACAGTCTGAGTATGCTATGTGGATCAAAACTCTTTTGATGTTGTAAGTCATTTATCAAGTTAAATTAATACTCATTCTCAATGTGCGAATAAGTTATAACACACAGTTTTCATGTATAAGAAATACATATCAAATGAAGAGAGTGAGATATCAAGATGAGCAATTTTGTTCCATTGCTTGTAACGAAGTATTACAAGAATGTAATGGGTCATGTTTTATTCTATAGTAGAAGAGGCAGATGAGATAATCGGTTAAGTAGTAAAATATTCAATATAGTCTCCTCCTTAAAGGTATATCTATGTTGACGTTTACTAGATGCACGAGATATACATCTAACGATGACCTATATGATATTTAACTTTCTTCAATGAATAGGTCAACTGTTGAAGTTGGAATATTGTATCCTTAAGATTTCATGTATGCGCAAGGAGAATTGAGGTCGTGCTAAAATTGAATTGTAAGCATGAAGAAGTAAGCACCAGGACAATTTTGCGATAACAAAGTAAAACTGTAATTGTAACTTAAACAAAAGCATATTAAAAATAACATGGATAAGACAAAGCAGAAACAAAGTTAGGCATCCTAAGGAAGTGAGGTAAAGGATGATGATTTACAATCCTAATTGTTGGGATCGTAAGTTGCTGGGTTTAGAGCAGTACTTTCGTTTGTGGGCTGATGCTCCTCCTGACTCGGAGATTGCTCGAGGTGAGCATTTGAGACGACAAGGAGAGAGGTTGTTGCAGTGATTGTTGTTGCAGTGGTTGAGATAGGATTTGATGAAGGAATCCATGGAATGAAATTAGAAACACTGTTCCTTGGATCTTGCAGGCGATTTCTTACTCGACGACTGATTGTGCGAGGTCGACGGATCACTGGTTGAGGAATAGCTTGACGAGTGGCTAGGAAGATCATCATTCTTCGTCGCATTTCATTATAGGAGATGGGTTGATGTATAGAATTAAGTCGATTTGGTGAACACATGATGAAGGTTTGGACAGGAATATGAAGAAGAGATGATGAATATATTCAGAGAGCTTTGAATGTAAGTTATCATTTTATACATCTTTTTTTCGAAGTTTTGAGAAGATGAAGGGGTTTCTTGGTTAGAGGAATATGATTGGACGTTTTGGAGGCTTGAGGGAGTGAATGCATTTAATGACTTGGTAATGATGTTCTGACTTAGGATTATGTCATTATGCTGGGTGTGGTTAAGGCTAAGATATAGGCAGTCTAGGATAAATGTATACACATATTATTATTTTTAAACAAGAAGTTTAAAATTTATTTAAAACAAATTAATCTGTTTGCATTTATTGAGATATTACAGGGTACAACTGCAGAGTTTAATATAGAGATATCAGCTGTTTTGGAGTGGCGTAATTTCTACTAGGATTGGTTTTGATACTAGTTGACACCAATTGTTAGGAAGAATAGCTGATACCACATGTTGGAAAGAATTTTACCAATTATTAATGTGTTTGAAGATTTTGGAATTTTATCAGCAGTTAATATGGGTTGTCTGCTGAGGTGATAACTGCTGACAGATGGGTTGTTTGAAGTTTTTCTAGACTCTGGTTTAATGAGTTTGTAGAATTATAGAGTTAATAACCTAAGTGATTTAGAGAAGTGTTTTAGCAGATGATAGAATGTACAGTAATCAAAGATCTACTAAGAATAAAAATTTGTACGAACGCAAAAAAAAATCAGACAAGTGAGATATTGAATGTGTACCTGAAGTGATGTCCAATCTTCTTCTGTGGATGAGAGTGAGGCATGAAATATAAACAACAGGGGTTCTATTTGCCATATACTCCTGAGGAAGGACTAGTCTTATGGGAGCAACAGTCTTCCTAAGAATCCTAAAATTTCTTGCTATCTTTTGAAGTAGGTCAAGTTATCTAAGTTTTTCTCAGCCTTTTTGAAATATAGAAAAGTGATAATGTATAACAGAGTGTTTTTGAATTCAGTCTGTTTGCTGATTAGTAGTTAGCAGAGATGGGGTATCATCAGGAGAAACTGCTAACCTTGCCTCCTCATTACTTAGTCTCAAGGATCACACTAGATATGATTGTAATCATTGCTGCTTGTGTGAAAAATGGAGAAGTCCGAGATTCTGGTAATGAACTTGTAATAACTTAAAGGTAAGCAATAGACATTAAAGTCATCCTTTAAGAAACTATGTCTACCTATGTTTGAACTACAAAAGTGTTTAGGTAGATCTTGAATTAACTCATGATGAGATGATCTAATTCAAGGATAAGGCAATTATCAGATAGGGTAAAGCCAGGATTTTAACTAATTGATAACTGACCGATATTCAATATAGCCGATATTATAGGACGGTTTGCTGATGGGGTATCAGCAAAGTTTGTGTTTAGGCAGTGTGATCCTTTGTTAAGAACAATTCTTCAACTTTCCAAAGGAAGGTGAGCACAATGATGAAGAAGAATGATATGAAGATCAACACAGTTAAAACACATTGATTCATGCTATCAGAGAAATTCAGACAAGTAGATAGACATGAAGAAAAGTTGTAGAACTTGTATTCAATAATCCAGAAAGTTTCAGTCAATATTCAATAGGGATCAACTGATTACAAGAACAATACAACTTGAGTTTTGACTAAACTGCAGATTACAGGATAAAGATACATAATGATTCAATTTAGAGTAAAAAAAATATATTACAAAGTAGTGTCCAAGAAGTCCTAATCCTAGGAGTTTGATGAGAGGTCATCAGTCAAGGATTTTGGAGAGGATCAAGATGACAGTGTCCGTTTTTGATCTCCTCCAACTCTAGGCGGAGGCAGAACACGTCCACTTCTTCGGGTCATTATGAGAGCACCGAAGGGTGATGGCCATTGAGGATTGACTGTATAGGCCTTGAATCCCCTTTGATATGCTAGGGGATTGATGGCGACGATTAGCAGTTCGTCATCCTCATCAATTCCTTATTAGCTACCTAATTCAGTAGAACTGAATTATCTGCATCAGCCATCTTTGAGGTGATGGCCGGCATACTTACATATGACCAGAAGACTTGTTGCACATGGCAAATTACCAAATGCTTTCCATACATTTGATAACTCTTCTCTGGGATCTTCTCTGTGAAGTATATGTATGCAAGCAGAATTGCGAAGAATGGATAGGTACATGCTAATTGATTTTCACAGTGATTCATCTGAAAACATTTTAGAGTATCAATAAGATTGATAACTAAAAGTTAGAAGAGAATCGAAATCATTATTACTGGCATTAATTACTAGCTTTCCATCTTATCTTTTTAATATAATTGATTAAAGATGTTCTTAAGTGTTCTGATAACCAGGGTTTGCAGCATATAAATCATGCTTGTCAGCAAACCTTTATGATTATCGAACAAGACAAAAGAAAATTCTTTTATCAAATATTTTTCACGACAAGATTGAAGAAACATAATTAATGATTTCTGGTACAAATGAGTTGATAAAATTTTTCTCAGACTTGGTAACTGTGTATTAGAAAGATTTTGAAAATGGTTTACACAGTTTGTGAATAGTTTTGAAAATACGTCGTTGAGAATCTTTTAGATCAGCTCATGTGGAGTAACAGAAATAAAATCAGAACAACTTTGAATGAATATGAAGAAATCATACCCAGTTGTTGAGGAATTGACTTGATCGATTCTTAGGACATGAACTTAGTAATATTTTGAGAAAGTTTTGAATCATCGTTTTGTATCTAGTGTAATCGGAAGGCAGCTAGGGAGTTTATTCATAGTAGAGATTGGATGAAGAAAGGTCTCTACTTAAACTCATGGAGGTTAGACTGAAGGACTCTCAATAATGGAGCTTTACTGTTTGGGTAGTCCTTCTAAACACGCCATGGCAGGGATAGGCTGTGAAGTCTAGATATTCTAAAGATTTTTGGAAAAGATTTGATAATGAAAGTTTTGTCATTTTCCAAGGTTTTGAGAAAAGTCTTTCACTTTAATCGAAGTAGTCAGACTTCGAAAAGTGTGCCTCCACCTTTAATAGACTTGAGAGAGTAAGTCATTTAAAGGTTTTTACTCCTATAAGTCAGCACATAAAACTGAGCTTATGAAGTGTAGGTTGGCAGATATGGAAATTCAGCCAACTGCTGGTTTTAAAAACATTTTAGATCAGCCTATATGAAAAGTGCTGATATGTTTTTGAAAACCGTTTGCATAAGGCAAGTCATACAAGCATACAGATTTATCAATATAGGTGCAGTATGACATGATTTTATGCAGTATGTCTGATAATTTGTATTAACATATTAATTCAGCAGACATGAGTACAGGTCATTAGTGAGCCAGTAACTGACCTGTTCTGTGTATGCATGAGAGGTGGTCTTTATCAATATCTTGGACTCATCAGTAGATTTCTCATATAGTAGTATTGAAGTCCAGCAGATAAGGATTTGACCTTGAGTGAGTGAAGGTCATGAGTGATTTTTCATGAGCGATCAGTAATCCTTCATGAGTCAGCAGCCATGATAATGTCTGCCGATGGAGAGTAATGTTGCATGTTTGATCCTTTTGTCATATGAGTTCCTGCCTTAAGTACCCATAGAGAAATTGTTAGCAACATTTATGAGCTAAAGATAGCTCCAGAATTCCAATAATACAAATGAGACTTAATAAGCATGACAATTGAATATTTATTCAAAATATAGCTTATAGATGTAACCCAGAACGTCAAGGGATTAGAAACTGTGGTTACTCTCTCATTAAACTCTTTGAACATGTCTGCTCATAGTTGTTGAAGCACCAGTTCTAATGTTGAGCATAGGTTCTTTGAGTGTATCCTTTCTAGGCCGAAGCTTTTCCGTTGAAGAAGAGCAGTTTCATCATCGATGTCCTTAGAACGAGAGCTAATAATCACCGTGAGTTAGAGATGACATAGACATGATTTCCTTTGAGTTACTTATGAAATTCTTCCTATTACAGAAGCTTTCTCGAAAAGGTGTTAGATTGAAGCAATCGTTAGCCTTATATCAAGATGCTAGTTTTTCAGAAGTATATCAGAGTAATTTATCCATCAAGAAAGAAATTTATACATTTGCTTGAGGATATGTTATGAGTTTTGAAAGTTAAAGACTGTTTTAAAAGCGAGCGAACAATATCCTTAGCAAGTCAAACTCTATTTAACTATGGTACTTCTCTTCAAAATAACAATTGAAGAAGGTACTTCTGCTATATAAAAGATTTTCCCATAGTAGTATTATGGTCATCATGATAATCTGTTCTCACAATATTTTGAAAACAAAATTAATTTTTGATTTGTAATGATATTTTCAAAATTGCTTCCCAATCTCCAAGTCAAAAGAGTTTTGTTAAGAATACTAAATTTTGAAAACAAATCTTTTGACTATGCATCTAATCTGAGCAGCAAGATTTATACTCTCAGGTTGTTAAGCCTGGAATGAAGTTTACAGAGTACTTGCTCTGATACCAATTGTTAGGTCCATGGTGATGTGCTCAGTATATAGGCTAGAGGGGGGGGGGTGAATAGCCTATACTTAGTATATTGAAAATTTCATCCTATTTTAACAATTGAGTTGAAGGCATAGATGAAATAATTAATATAAC
The DNA here is from genome assembly GCA_016624345.1 of Platycodon grandiflorus. Lineage (NCBI taxonomy): Eukaryota > Viridiplantae > Streptophyta > Magnoliopsida > Asterales > Campanulaceae > Platycodon > Platycodon grandiflorus. Next base: position 25,554,513 of record CM028363.1, read on the forward strand.
TAGGTCATCTTCCTTGTTCTAACTGCTTAGCCGATGTATGTTATATCGGACAACTTGGATTGGCAGATATGCAGAACATGCAGATGGAAGATGTTGTTATACTTTGGCTGTTGAATAAGAGTTTGAGCAGCGGAAGAATAAACGGCATAAGTATAACAGACAAGATAGATGTAACTGTAAATGTTTGATTATAAATGAAGCATAACAGTTAACTAAAATCTATATTAGATGCATCAATTGCTTTCCATAACCAGATTGCACAAGATAAAAGACATTATACAGGAAAGAGAAATAGAGGCTGAATGTATCAAAATATATACTATATTAAAATTCAGCAGAGGTTTGCTCAAAGACAAACATGCTTAGTACATCAACCTAGACTCTCTATCCTAGCAATCTCCCCGGAGGTAGAAGGAAAGTCAAATGGGATACCCGGAAGACTCATATTTGAACTCTAACCTTAGCAGTTCCTAATACCCTTGGAGGTTGGGCAATAGAAGTGCTAGTGTTAGAGAGGTGTGAGAAGAGAATATTAGGTGTTGTTCAAATAGCAAGTATTTGAACAACTGAGTGTTAAGCACTCGGCCAACAGTGATGACAATTTATTGCACAATCGACAACCCTTATAATGTAGTATAAGTCTGCTGATATGAATGTAATCTGGATTATTAAGTTCTAGCTCTTCATCGGACATCTTCAAGCTTGGTCAGGCTTCAACGAATTGCAGGATGCTTGGTCTCTTGTTGAAGATTGGAAGTGCAGCAACTGAAGAGACTGAGTCTTTCGAAGGAAGAAAGAACTCAAATCAAAAACTGAGCTTTTGATCAAGCAGAGCTTCTCAGCCTTTAGAATTTTGTTTCTCTCTCACACAAAGTGTTTATTCTTACACTTGTGTTTCTCACTTCGTTGGTGTGGTTTCAGATTGAACAATTGAAGAACAATACCACAACCTCTCATATGCAAAAGCATACACTTGCTCACTTGTTGAGATGAGAATGAGAGTCTTCTTATATAGGCTGGAAAAGAAGAATAAGTTCGTTGGATCATTGAATAAGTTTCTGCCCGTTGGTGATCTGAATCTCAAAATGCATCAGAGTACATTTTTGGATCTGTTGGGCAAAGACTTTCAGTTAGGCTTGTGTCTTGAATCTGGTCCGTGAAACAGGCTGACTGATATAGACGTGTCATGCTTTGCCTGGGATGTAGCGCACTGATTGAGACGTGTCGTGCCTTGCCTGGAATGCACCATACTGTGTTTGGTCTTTTATGGAAATGAAGCCTTGAAGACTGCAACCTGTACAAAAGAGGAAATGTCTGCTGAATAAAAGTGAAGGCGCAGACATCGATGCGTATCTTGGGCTTGTCAGGAAGATCTTGCAACGGATCTATTTTGACTTGTAGCGATTTGAGTGTCGACCGATGTTCCTCGTGAGTACTCAGCTTCTCTGCAGTTGTTCTGATGACTGGCTTGGCCGATACTAGGATCTGCCAACGTAAAACTGTTGATGTAGAGATTGCTGATGAGCACTATGGCTAGAGGAAATGTCTGCTGGTGAGACATTGTCGATGGTCACGTCTGCTGGCGCTTGAAAAGCTAATCCATATGAAAGTTGTCATCATTTTGGTAGGACAAAGACTCGGATATGTACAAAGACTTCCTAGTCTAATGACCTATGCATTGTTTCAACAAGCTGCCACACTAACCGATACGCAGCCCTTTTAGCTAGGGGTGTTCAGTATTTGGTTTTATCCGAAAACCAAACCGAAAAACCGATCATCCGAACCGAACAAACCAAAACTGAATTTGAATTTGGTTTTTAGTTTGGTTTGGTTGGCAAAACCGAATTCTAATATGATTTTTGGTTTGGTTTTGGTTTTGTCTTTTAAACCGAAAACCGAATTAGAAAAAATATAGTAAAATTGAATATATTATTATTAATTATATAAATAATTATTAGTTATATAAAGTTTGAACAATGTAAATCATTGTTTCTTTTTCAATATGTTTTTTTGACATTTGTTGGTTTATTTAAATGTTCTTGTAATGAGTCACAGAAATAACACAAGTGACAACTCAAACAAATTTCATAGATGTTTAGTGACAAAAGAGGCCAACTAATGTGTGGAATCCAAGACTTTCTTCAAGTTCGAGTGACTAAGTATATGTAATCTTACATTTTTAGGGATATTATATAATTTTGTTAAAATTTTAATCTTTGTTTTGGATTTTTTTAAATGATAAATATTTAAACTTTGAATTGAATTGTAGTTTTAACATTTGTTTGGTTAAAACCGAAAACCGAACCGAACCAAACCGAATTCGAATTTGGTTTGGTTTCTTGGTTTTTTATTTGGTTTGGTTTGGTTTTTGGTTTTAAGGTAGAAATAACAAAAACCGAACAAACCGAACCGAACAACCCGAACAACCTGAAAATCGAACCGATGAACACCCCTACTTTTAGCCACTTGTGAAACATGCGTTGTAATGGGAACAAGCAAATCACTGTTTGGAATATGCATACATATATGTCAGCTGAGTTACAGGCATATTCCTAACACAAGAACTATCTACAACTAGAATTAATGCAAATATATGCAATGCTTAAATTAAAATTAGGCAAGCTTGGTATTAATATCAAGATAAATTCTAGAAATTATCCCCGGCAACAGCACCAAAAATTTAATAGGCATAAAATGCGCGACGAGCAAGAATACTCGGTCGTATCAAGTAATAAAGTGTGCAAGTACACGTATCGATCCCACAGAGATAGTGCTAGAAATAAATCCTAAGTACTAAAATTAGGCAAACCTAATTTTATCTAAGCTAACAAAAATGAGAATTGAAAATAAAAAGAAAATAAAGAAAAAGAAAGCAAGAAAGTAAATTAAATTAACGCGGCAACGATGATACAGCGGCAACATCAAATCAAGGTTAAAATGATAGGATTGTGATATTTCTAGTCTAGCCAATGTCTAATTTAACCCTCTCTCTACTTTTCTGTAACTCAAGTCTTAGTATTCGGGCACGCGTTGATGATATTCACTACGGGCTCTCGCATCTTATAGCAAGTCTAGCTACGAATCCCTACTACGGGCTCTCACATCTTATAGCAAGGAAGAGTAGCCGCATTATCAATCAAGCACCACTACAAGAAATTTGGGATTTAGCTACGAAAATTTTCGTAGCAAAAAGTCAAATTTTCGTCGCTGAAGACCTTTGGCTACGAAAGCATTTTCGTCGCGTGTTCGTCGCCTATGCGACGTCGCCAAAGGGCTTCTGCTACGAAAATAATTTTCGTCGCGAAATGAGTCCTTCTGCTACGAAATAATTCGTCGCGAAATCAAGGCTGAAATTCGTCGCAAATACCCCATTTTGTCGCCAAATGATATGCAACAACTACGATTTTTTCGTAGCAAATGCTAAAAAACGTTGCAGAAAGGCTATGATTAACTATGAAAAAATCTATTTCGTCGCCAAATGTTAAGCAACAGCTACGAATTTTTTCGTAGCAAATACAAAAAAAGGTCGCAGAAAGACTATGATTAGCTACAAAAAAATTCGTCGCCAATGCCTGCTCCTTTGCTACAAAATATTTCGACTCTGATGCCTCCTCTTTCACTACAACATATTTCGTCGCCGATGCCTATTCTTTTTGCTACAAAATATTTCGTCGTGGTTGATTCTTCTTTTGCTACGAAATATTTCGTCGCAGTTTGCTTTTCTTTCGCTACAAATTATTTCGTCGCAGTTGCTACTTCTTCTACTACAAAATATTTTGTCATAATTGCCTCTTCTTTTGCTACAAAATATTTCGTCGCAATTTCTCCCTTCTTTCACTACGAAAATTTTTCATCACAATTACCCTCTTCTTTTGCTACAAAAATATTTCGTCGCAGTTGCCCTATTCTTTTGCTACGAATTTCGTTTTGTCGCAAATATTTTGCTATTTCACTACGAATATTACTCATAGAGAATAATCACTATATATCCCACTACATAGATATGAATATCTACTAAACCATTATCACATGAAAAATAATTGCATTACATAGATATGAATATATATTATTTTACATATCCATAAAATTTTGAAGTCAGCAACTAACACCAAACCATTGTATTTAATTCTTAACAAAGTCTGATAAGCAATCATTCAATATCAAAATAATTCAATAAAATATACTAAAAATTTGCAACCCCTTCAAAATGATTGGTCTCCAAAAGTGTCCAATCTATAGCTCAAATCGTCCATTGGAGAGTTGATCCAAGCCTACAATATAAATCATATGATTTTTTTTATAAGTACAATATAAATCATATGATTACCGTAAATCACGCAAAAAAAGGAGCAACGATACACAATCTAGACTAAATAAGGGTAAGGGTCTACCTGACCTACACTAGATCCTAAGCCATTTGTGCTCGGACGTGGAGAAGATGATAATATTCCATTGCATGCGATGTATCTTCGTTGTTTGCCTTCATCTAATTTCACAATGTAAGCAGATTAATTCACCAAAAATAAATGCAACACATTGGCGGTAAAAGTTAGAAAAAGAAATTAAGACCAAATAATATATATATATATATATATATATATATATATATATCAAAGATGTGACAAATATATGTAGGTTCCGGATAGATTAAGAAAGTAACACCCAAAAGATAACTTAGAATATAAGATGAATGTTGATGTGATTAACAAGATGAATGTTGATGTATTTTGAAATAGCCAAAAGGAGGATTAAAAACTTTATCATGCTCCCCTGTCTTAGGCAAAATGAGTTAATTTTCAAATGACCTGAAATATGGGTCTTATTTTTAACATTGACGTCTCTATACTAGGTAAAATGAGTTAATTTCCGTCCATCTTCCCTTTTATCCCTATTTGTCGGAACCTATTGTCTGTATCGTTGGTTTCCATGTGCGAGACGAAGTCATACGTAAGGCACATCTATAAAACCTAATTTCACTTTGGCAAGACTGGTGCAAAGACAGTTTCTAGACTTTCACTGATTTATGAAGAACAACTAGAAAAGGAACTCATGGAAGTGGTTGACTTGTGGTGGTGTCTTTGGTTGTAACAGAATAGGATGCACTTTGAATGTGGAGGGATCAGTATTGAAGTTTAACAAGGAGATGATGTGTCCGGTTTGTGAATCGAAACTAAAGAATGTCTTTGGATTTATGGAGTGTTTTCTAGGAGGGTGCGGAGGAAAATCTCGTATTTTATTAAGCTTAGAGTTTAATTCCCAAGTTTTTTGTTTTCATATAATCCACATGCATGTACTGGATTTTTAAAAGGAATCAATGCACTTAAAATGTGTTTTCCTTTACCAATCCACTGCATACATTTCCTACCTAACCTTAGTAGGACTGAATTGCATCTATAGCAATCATGATACATTGCCTCAGACAAGTTGGTGATGAAAGACTACTCAGTTTGACAAAAACCCTTATGTTAATGTAGGGTTTAGGCTTAATAGGGGTGGACTACATGAGTACAAGGGGCATTTGGGGCTTGGAACAAAGCTTGTGCTGTTGTGCATTTGGCTCTAGTGTCTTATTTGATGTCTTTAAGGGATATAAAGCTTAAAGCTTGTAATGTTGTACTTATGACCGTTTCAATGAGTTGTAATTCTGGTAAACATTGCTATCTATTTGTATTTTCAGATAAATTAGATGACCTTTTCAAGTAGCCTGAACATCTGTTTCAGTGACTTATCCTGTTAAAACTGAAAATATGAAATGTCATAATGCATTGTGATTACTTAAACAATAGAAGTCAGTCATCTTTTACAACAAAAGTCAGTCATTTCTATAGCACCCTGTTAACCATTTACGTTCAACAATGCAACAATGCAATAATGGTGCGCACCCATCAAACGAGGACACCCCAACAAGAATTTACGCTCAACAATATGAAACAATGCAATAATGGTGCACACCCATCAAACGAGGGCACCCCAACAAGCATTTACGTTCAACAATGCAACAATACAATAATGGTGCACACCCATCAAACGAGGGCACCCCAACAATCATTTACGTTCAACGATGCAACAATGCAATAATGGTGCACACCCATCAAACGAGGGCACCCCAACAAGCATTTACGTTCAACAATGCAACAATGCAATAATGGTGCACACCCATCAAACGAGGGCACCCCAACAATCATTTACGTTCAACAATGCAACAATGCAATAATGGTGCACACCCATCAAACGAGGGCACCCCAACAAGCATTTTAGTTAAATGGATTACCTCTACTCCTATATTAGCAGGTGATGCCATTCCAGTCCTATGTGGGAACTCGAGTTGCTTAAGATTTGTAGCATTACGTAAAGCTTCACCCTAAAAGACAAATCACATATATACTTAGCACATAAACTTATATTACATAACCTTATATACCTCAAGTAAAGACCTAAATAATATGGTATCAGCTAAAAATATAATGAAGGTGAAAGCTTTTTTTTTTTTTTTTAGGAAACAGGGACGGCACCCTGCTAAATTAAATGCTTAATTACCTGCCAAAACTTGATGGTTTTGCGTTAGTAGACAGTAGAAAGAGGGAACCATTAACTATTTGACACCATCTGATCTTGTTGATCTTCTCCTCAATCTCAAGACTCTTGAGATAATCAAACTGAAAGCACAAGATGCAGACGCAAAATGAATTACAGAGTCTAGCCAACGATAAGAAAAACAAGCATCGAAATAAGAGGACGTTTAAGGGATACAAGTTGTGTATATTCTTTTGGTGCCAAAACAATATCCACTTCCCTTTCTTCTCCCTTAGAAAGCAAATCTTGATCTACTCTTCCATTCACGACAGTGCAACGTTGGTCCAAAAATCTCATTAACATTTCACGGCTGCAATGAAACAATATCATGGCATATTTTTTTTGTAATTCGAAATGGAATGCATGCTAGAGGAGGTGTTATTTGAAATCAGCTTGCAATATCATGGCATATTTTTTGTTGGTCCTAGTCACACACTGACTATTATCATCAATGCTATTGACCATTAGAGATCGCCAATATTGCTGATAATATTACAAGCACAAGAACATGAAAAAGTTGTAGCTTTGTACAAACCTCAGACTCTGTCGCTGCACTCTTGATCATGAGATCAGTGGTCGTTATTGCAACGGCATCAGAATCTGCCCTGCAAATCCACAGATGAAATTCAAAACTAGGTCAGAACTCTAATGATATAAATGGAAGTATTGTAGTTTATAGGTAAATTCTGAAGCTGAAAGACTTTCACAAAAGAAAAATAAGGGTCATAATGAGCATAATGAATCATAACACTTGGTTTCAACCTCAACAAAGAACTATCTCAGTTTGCCAAAGAGAGTTAATTGATGAAGAAAGGAGAATTACCAGTCAAAACTTGATGACATAAATTAACCCTTGAAGCGAATTAAGAAGAGCCTCCGCATATTACATTACAAAGATAACATACGCATGTAAGGGAAGTTCCAAGCAGCATTGCAGATTAGAGTAAGCTCAGAGAAACAAACACAGTGACACTGGAGTGTCTTACGAAAATGAATCTGCAAAGTGGCAATGTGATGGTCAAGACATGAGACTAATGGTAGCTGCTGTCCAAAATTTGCAGAACCAAAATTTCAGTAACTTTAACTGTAACGACCCGAGCCCGAAGCCCGGTCCGCCACGCATAGCCCACGCACTGGCCCACTAAGCACCTAGGGTCAACTGGCCCACCACAAGCCACCCAAAAGTCCATGGATAGGTTGGTGCCCAGTGGTAGTGGGTGGCTACATATAAAGCACACACAAGTCCCACATCTACCCGATGTGGGATATCACCCCCACTTGAATCCTTGACGTCCTCGTCAAGAGCCAAAGGAGGTCCAAAGGATCGGCACCCCGGGCGATGTGTTCCAACACATTTCTGGCTGGGACCCGCTTTGATACCATTTGTAACGACCCGAGCCCAAAGCCCGGTCCGCCACGCATAGCCCACGCACTGGCCCACTAAGCACCTTGGGTCAACTGGCCCACCACAAGCCACCCAAAAGTCCATGGATAGGTTGGTGCCCATTGGTAGTGGGTGGCTACATATAAAACACACACAAGTCCCACATCTACCCGATGTGGGATATAAACTTAACTCAACTTAACTCAATTTGTAACGACCCGAGCCCGAAGCCCGGTCCGCCATGCATAGCCCACGCACTGGCCCACTAAGCACCTTGGGTCAACTGGCCCACCACAAGCCACCCAAAAGTCCATGGATAGGTTGGTGCCCAGTGGTAGTGGGTGGCCACTTATAAAGCACACACAAGTCCCACATCTACCCGATGTGGGATATCATAATCTCCCCCACTTGAATCCTTGACGTCCTCGTCAAGACCCAAAGGAGGTCAAAGGATCGGCACCCCGGGCGATGTGTTCCTACACATTTCTGGCTGGGACCCGCTCTGATACCATTTGTAACGACCCGAGCCTGAGGCCCGGTCCGCCACGCATAGCCCGCGCACTGGCCCACTAAGCACCTTGGGTCAACTGGCCCACCACAAGCCACCCAAAAGTCCATGGATAGGTTGGTGCCCAGTGGTAGTGGGTGGCTACATATAAAGCACACACAACTCCCACATCTACTTAATGTAACGACCCGAGCCCGAAGCCCGGTCCGCCACGCATAGCCCACGCACTGGCCCACTAAGCACCTTGGGTCAACTGGCCCACCACAAGCCACCCAAAAGTCCATGGATAGGTTGGTGCCCAGTGGTAGTGGGTGGCTACATATAAAGCACACACAACTCCCACAGCTTCAGCAGACGTTTTTTCATCTTCTTTTTAATCTTTCTTCTTGGATTCTTCTCCAATGGTCAAGGATGGAAGTTCATCATCCCTAGGTGTGTTATAGATTCAAATTATCTCTTAGTTTTGGATAAATCATTTGTACTTGGCCATGACTGTTCGTATTTTTCAATTCATGTACTCCCTAGGTTCATAGTTCATGTATCTTTGCTTCATAAATGGGGGGATGTCCCATTCTAGCCTATAAATACCCTCATATCTAAAGGGGAGGAGCAGACTTGATTGTAATTTTGAGCCATTGGCAATTTATAGAAGAAGGATTGCTTCTTTTCTTACTCAATTCCTTTGGTGGATTCCAAAGTGTTTTTGAGTGTTTATCCCCTTTCACAATCTTCACTTGTGTTTTCCTCTTTACTTCTCCTTTTCCGGCATCACATAGTGAGCTGTCCAGCTATTGAGTCTGAAATGTTTATGGACCTTTCTCTGGTTTCAGGAATGCAATCATATTAAATGATTTCCTCTGTGTATTTACCTTCTTAATACGCTGGCCAATCACCCCAGTCGACTCTATCAAAACTTCCTCTGGTTTCAGTTGGAGTAACTATCAAAAACAGAAGATTAGTTAAAGTATTTACAGCCCTATATGGGAGATTATGCTAAATTGCTCATACCTCAGCTATGGCGTTTGAACACTCTATGACATCTTGGTAACCTGCATCCCCCTGAAATGATACCAAGGTTTCTTAGCCACATAACAATTTGGTTCTGTACCAAATGTTGGCACATAACTGTGTTTCATAATGAAATCCTAACTTAGTTTCAGCCTGTTAGGACCGAATGAATCAAATTTTTGGGCTGCCTTAGAGTATTTAATTGAAGCTTATTGAGTACTCTTGAGTACTAGGGAAGCCAATGGCAAAATCAGAATAAGATTAAAGGAAAAGATTAAGGGCTGAAATGGGCAAGGGAGGCTAGTGATCCGGTTGGCTCAAAACAGCTACCCACCAAAGGAAGACCGCGGGTCAGGGGCTACTGAAATGGGTTAGGCTGAGAGAGGGAGCAGTCTGGAAAGGGTGGAAATGGGCCGGGCATGGGTGGAGCTTCATTTGAATCTCGCGGGGTCTGCTGGTGGAGTGGGCGGATGATGTGGCAGCACCACAGGCTGCCACCGAATTAATGAAGAAATTCAAAATTTACAGCGGTGCCCTTGGACTTCTCTACTGAGCTTCGATGCCCCTGAGAATTCGATAGAGTGAGCCGAGGACCCTATCTTCCCAAGTCTTGCATTTTAGTCCCAAGATCAGCCTTCGTTAGACTCCATTAGCTTATATTCTCTTTCATTTTAGTCCTTTCCTTTGCGAATCTCTGACAGAAGGCTAACAAATCTCAACCAAATGGCTTTAATTAATTCAAAACTTCGCGGGTTACCTTGAATACTCCCAAAATGCTATGAAATGATTCTTTAAAGCTCCAATAATGCCCAAAAAATCTGAAATACAAAATAATACAATAAATGTACTTTCTTGGGCAAAATACATTTAAACTTCATAGGAAATGGAGACAAAATATGGGGAAATATATGAGAAATTATGCACTTATCTGGGTCGTATTCACACGTGGGAAGAAATGAAACCTGTAATGTATAGGAAGTTTGTCCCAAACTACTTCCACCGGGAATTGTTGAGGACTTCTCCTTCTTCTTCTTCTAGCACACCTATTAGACTCAAGCTGGTTGAAAAGAAGAACAGTACTGTTGTACCTTCGAGGACTAGCGTAGGTTCATGGAAATATAAGGAGATCTTGATGAAAAATAATGAGAGTTCGGCTCATGTGATAAATGAGGTTTGTGAGATAGCAAAAAAAAAAAAAAAGAAGAGTATAAGTGAAAATGAAAATGAGAGGTCGGCTCAGGAAGAAAGTGTTAATCAAAAAATAGTCGGGCAAAAGGAGAGGGAAGCTAAAGATAGTAAACAGGTGTATGAACTACAAATTCAAAAAGTCAAGCAAAGTGAGTCTAGTGAGGCTGAGAGGAAAAATAAAAAAAGTGAGTTGATGGAAGAGAGTGAAAACAAGAGCGTTGAGAGAAAAGCGAGTGAAAAAGATAAAAACATGAGGGCGGATACACGAGAGAAAGAGGGTGAAAAAGAAAAAGTTATAAATTCGTATGGAAAAGAGAGAGTGGAACCAATCTGTTCTGCCATCCCAAGTGAGTTTAAGAGGGAGTTGGAAAAGAATGAATGTGAGATCGTTCCATTTCCCAAAGAGAACTCTTTTTATGCTAACGTGCTGTCCCAATTGTCTCGTCCGTATGATGTTTCTTATCTATAGGTTCTCGATGAAGTGATTCCTAAATTAAGCAAGGAAGTTGTGAGATCTGAATGGGATTGTCAACAAGGTATGGAGATTGATGTAGTGCCTACACGATCTAGAAGGTATGAATCCATTCTTTCTTGTGACCCTCCATTTTTGAGACTTGATAATCATGTTGATCACCATAGCCTTGATGAGAGATTCAAAATTCATGAAGAAAATAATTTGAATAAGTTCTCTAATCATATTATTTATTTTTTTTAAGGAAACAGGGGCGGCACCTGCTAGATTTTATTAAAATAAAGAAAATTACAAACTTGAGTGGGACAACTAGCCTTGCCCTTATAGATGGGAGGACGGAGGAGCCTAACCTCGAAAGGAGATACAAAGCAAAAGAAAATAAAAACGAAAATAAACACAATATAAGAAACCATGTTAGGAAATCTGAACCCTAAAAAGTCCTTGGGAATCCAAAATTGTCATGACCTGGTCCTTTACATCCGAGCCCTATGGGTCCCGCGATGGTCTCCTCAGTCGCGCTCACGGCCTTCCCATGCCTAGTCATGGGTTTTTGCCTTCCCCCACACTCGAACCCCTGACCTCTAGGTAAGGACAAAAGCCTTTAAATATGAGTGTGAGTACCAATTCAGCTACTATTGTGATATCCCACATCGGGTAGATGTGGGACTTGTGTGTGCCTTATAAGTGGCCACCCACTACCACTAGGCACCAACCTATCCATGGACTTTTGGGTGGCTTGTGGTGGGCCAGTTGACCCAGGTGCTTAGTGAGCCAGTATGTGGACTATGCGTGGCGGACCGGGCTTTGGGCTCAGGTCATTACAAATGGTATCAGAGCCGGTCCCGGCCGAAACACATCGCCCGGGGTGCCGATCCTTTGGGCCTCCTTTGGGTCTTGACGAGGACGTCAAGGATTCAAGTGGGGGAGATTGTGATATCCCACATCGGGTAGATGTGAGACTTGTGTGTGCCTTATAAGTGACCACCCACTACCACTGGGCACTAACCTATCCATGGACTTTTGGGTGGCTTGTGGTGGGCCAGTTGACCCAAATACTTAGTGGGCCAGTGTGTGGGCTATGCGTGGCGGACCAGGCTTCGGGCTCGGGTCGTTACAAAAATAATAGCACCCCGAATAAAGTGAGAGAGCGAAGACATGGAAGAAAAGGAAGCATCCATATTAGAGTCTGTAGCAAGATTGGCCAGGCCATCAGCCATCGTATTAACTTCCCTGAAGCAGTGACGAAAGATAAAATCCCCGGGCTGTTGGTAGGCCAGAATACCACAAATATAATAATAAAAATGCCAAGGAGGAGAATGACCTTTGGTGAGGCAACCATAGAAAAAGCCGAATCCATTTTAACAATAGAGTTGAGAAACCCATTAGTATGTGTGCTTTAACCTTGAGAAAGCTTGTTAGATTGCATGATGTGTGTAGGACGTTATATCCTTGCAAAATATAATTGGTCGTCATGGATTGAATGATTGTTTGAGCATTGGTGAGTTAGTTGACACTGAATTATGCATAACATTACATGTACCAAGTAATTCATATGTTGACCCATTTCTAGAATGTACCTCAAGGGTTGACTTGCTAGATTTGAATCACGCATTGGATATTGAATTGATAAATTTGTATTATGCATTGAAAGTTGATTTGATAAATCTGAATTGTGCCTTGAGAGAGTGTAAGAGTTCTATGTTTGTGAATATGAAAGAATTCTTAAAGATGGCTTATCATATTCCATATCACAAATTAGATGACACTTTCGATGTTGCATTATTCTAACACAAGATTTATGGATTTCAAGACACACTTAGAACTTAATTATCTTTGTTAAAAGCAATTCTTCTTAATCATGCTAAAACATGGGAGGGTGGTTTGTGTCATGTTTAAAGTGTGCATGAGAAGGCTTTGACTTGTGATAGCTTGGGACTTAAGAGTGTTGGTTGTGTTGAGACTGTTGAGTTTGTGGAATGTTTGTCTTTAAAAATACATGATAAGTTATGTGATAGACTCAAGATTTTGTCATATGTGTTAAGATATTTGATTTGTATACGTAACTATGATTTTGTGGTGTCTCATGGAGTTGTTGTATTGATCCATATTGTACAAAAAAGAGAATTTGTTAGATTGATATTCAAACTCGGCGAATGTAATGAGTGCCCATTTGATCATCTTGCTTTGCATAGAATTGTTGAATTTCCTCCACAGGTAAAGGCAAGGATCATTGTGGAACTTGTGGTTGATAACATTTTCAGATTGGCATTGATTGGTAAGATGCATGTTAGCAAATATTTCTCTATTTCTGATCTCCATCCTTTCGATGTAGGTGATTCAAGGATGAACCCTTTCGAAGAGGGAGGGGGGAATGATGAGAACCACGGATCACTCAAGGATTGGAGCCCAAGTCAAACAACTCATTGATGATAGATGAGGACCCAATCATTCGAGGACGACCCAAGGAAAAATCCGTATGCATTTCTATGTGTCTTTGGACCCAAAACAACAATCAAGAATGTTCAAGGTTTCTTTTGACCCAAAATAACAATCAAGGATGTTCAAGACCAAGAAAGAAAGCCCATTTGCATGTTAGAGGGTCAACAAAAGACATAAATTCTAAATAGCCCGCGAAACAACAACAAAAATCAACAAACCGAGATACTTTGCAGGGAGCGACTGTGCTATGGCTCGCTCCATCACCAGCCCAGTGTTATTTTGCCTTTAGGTCCTCGCGCTAAATGACCCACTCAGCCGCACCCAACATTCATCAGAATCTGTGTGATTTCTTTGACCATTTAAGCATTGTTTTCTCCAAAATCCTTTAGGGTTTTCTAGGACAAGTTTTTTATATATTTTGTGAGTCATTTGTGAGTCTTTTTGTGCCTATAAAAAGGCATGATCATCCTTGTTAGTGATACACATGATTGAATCAAATTAAGTTATATTCCTTTCACTAATTCTTGAGAGAATTGTGAAAAATCTGAGATTCTTGAGAGAGAACTCAACCTTGAACCTATCATACTCATGAGTTGAGAGTTTGTGTCATTCCATAGTCATGGTTCATAGACAATTGCATCTATCGGGTCTCGATTTCACCGCGAAGTTCCTATTCAAGAAGAAGTCCAACACGTACAATCGAAGATGACAAATTTAGTAACAACAGAATGGAAAAGATAGGTTGAGTCTCCCTCGACCCACTATTCGCAATGGAATAGGAACCTTGAGGTGCGATCAAGACCCGATAAACACAATTGTCTATGAACCACGACAATGGAAATCCAAAAACTCTCGACTCACGAGTTTGATAAGTTCAAGGTTGAGTTTTCTCTCAAGAATCTCAGATTTCTCACAATTCTCTTAAGAATTAGTGAAAGGAATATAACTTAATTTGATTCAATCTTGTGTATCCAAAATATTATTGATCATGCCTTTTTATAGGATTATAAAGACTTATAACACTCAGCAAAAATGTGCACCCAAAAATCCCAAAGGGTTTTGGAGAAAACAAGGTACAACTTGGTCAAAGATGTTAGGAATATGCATGTGAAATAGCTGATACATATGTTTGCATATTCCAACACATTGATTTGCTTGTTCCCATTACAACGCATGTTTCACAAGTGGCTAAAAGGGCTGCGTACCGGTTAGTGTGGCAGCTTGATGAAACAATGCATAGGTCCATTTGACTAGGAAGTCTTTGTACATGTCCGAGTCTTTGTCCTACTAAGTAAAAATGACTCTTCATATGGATTAGCTCCACCAGCGTCAGCAGACATGCTTATAAGCAATGTTTCACTAGCAGACATTCCTATCAGCCATGTCTCATCAGCAATCTTTATCACAGCAGTTTTACATCGGTAGATCTAAGTATCAGCTATACTCTTCATCAGATAACTGCAAGGAAGCTGATAATTCACAAGAGGAACATTGGTCGTTGCTCAAAGCTACAATTCAAAATAGATCTGTTACAAGATCTTTCGGATAGCTTAAGATTTGCATCGATGTCTGTGCTTTTACTATTATTCAGAAGATATTTCATCTTCCGTGTATTGGTCCCAGTCTTCAAGGCTACACTTCATAAAAGGCCAAACACAGTGCGCTACATCCCAGACCTGCATGTCACATACCATCCAACCTGAATCACGGACAGATTTCAAGAAAATGCTTAAACAGAAGGTCTTTGCCCAATAGTTTATACAATGCACTCAGATGCATTAATGGTCCAAATCTCTAACGGGCAAAACTCATCCAAGCCTCAACGACTCTTTCATCTTTTCCAGCCTATAAAAGAAGTCTCTCATCACTCATTCAAAGTGGATGTGTGTGTGGAAAAGGTGGTGATCTTAGTGCTTCTAATCTGCAACAACACTTAGAGTGAGAAAAACACAAGTGTAAGAACAAACACTTTGTGAGAGATAAATCTAAAATTCATAAGGCAAAGAAGCTCTGCTTGATCAAGAACTTCTTTCTTGATTTGAGTTCTTTCATCCTTCGAAAGACTCAGTCTCTTCAGTAGCTGCATTTCAAATCCATAGCTAGAGACCAAGCATTCTGCTTATCGTTGAAGACTGACTAAGCTTGAAGATGTCCGATGAAGAACCAGATCATAATAATCCATACTACATTCATATCGGCAGACTTATACTACATTATAAGGTCTGTCGATTATGCAATAAAGTGTCATCACACTTGGCCGAGTGCTTAGCACTCAGTTGTTCAAATACTAGTTATTTGAACAACGCCTAATATTCTCTTCTCACATTACTCTAACTCTAGAAGTTCTCTTGTCCACCTTCCTAGGGGATTAGGAACTGCTAAGGTTAGAGTTCTAGTTATGAGTCTTCCTGGTATCCCAATTGACTTTCCTTCTACCCCGGGGAGATTGCTATGTTAGAAAGTCTAGGTTGATGTACTAAGCATGTTTGTCTTTGAGCAAACCTCTGCTGAATTTTAATATAAACTTATTTTATTACATTCAACCTTTACTTATCTTTCATGTAATATATGATATATATCTTGTGCAATCTGGTTGTGGAAAGTAATTGATGCATCTAATACAAGATTTAAGTTTGCTGTTTTGATAAACATGTATCTATTTGTTAACAGCCGCTTTAATCTGACTTGCTATACTTATGCTACTTGTTCTTCCGCTGCTTAAATTCTTCCATACCAGCTAAGTATAACATAATCTTCCTACCAACAGTCCTTGAAGTTGATGCACATCAACTAATTTCACTATATCAGCTATGCCGCTTAAACATGGAAGATGACCTATCTTATTAATTATTTCATCACTGTCTTTCAACATAATCTTTAAATCAAATAAAATTTTTAATAAAGATCTTGTAGGCTATTCACCCCCCTCTAGCCTATATTGTGAGCATATCCACATGGACCTAACAATTGGTATCAGAGCAAGTACTCTGTGAATTTCATTCCAGGCCTAACAACCTGAGAGTCTTGATCCTGTTGCTTAGATTAGATGCATAGTCAAAAAGATTTGTTTTCAAAAATTCTTATTATTAAATCTTTTGACTGAGAGATCTGGAAGCCATTTTGAAATTTTTTTAAAAAAAATCTTGTGAGAAAAGATTATTGTGATGACTGTGTGATTGCTATAGGAAAATCTTTCGTATGATAGCTTCAATTGATATTATGAAGAAAAGTACTATAGTCAAATAGAGTTTGACTTGCTAAGGATAATTTTTTTTAAAAATAGTTCGTTTTTAAATCCATGTCATAGCCTCTAGCAAATGTGTCTACTATATACATGATGGATGAATTACTCTGATGTACTTCTGAAAAATTGCCATCTTGATATAAGGCTAACGATTGTCTCAATCTAATACCTTTTTAAGAAAGATTCTCAGGTCAAATACTTGTCATCTTGTATCATAAGAAATTGAGGTTCTTACTAGTATCTTTTTGGACATGTCTAAGTGACAAAAACTTCTTATCATGGAATCTGCTGACCCCTACATTCTATGATACTTAGTTTTTTTTTTTGAAGACTTTGCTAATTATCCATTTAAAGAAAATATGCAACTAATCACTAAAAGCTTAAAGCAAAAGTAATCAGAAGATCTTCAAAAGTAATTCAAGGGAAATCAAATTCACTTCATCTCTAAATTACAGTGAATATTAGCTCTTGGTCTAATGACATCTATGATGAAACTGATCTTCTTCAACGAAAAGATTCTACCTAAAAGATACACTCAATGGACCTATGCTCAACATCAGAACAAGTTCTTCAACTACTATGAGCAGATATGTTCAAAGGGTATAGTGAGAATGTTAACTCAGTTCCTAGTTTTATATTGTTTTGGGTTATACTTATAAGCTATATTTTGTGTAATCATTCAAATATTGCGCTTATTAGGTTTCATTTGTATTATTGAATTGCTGAAGCTATTTTTAGCTCATAAATGTTGCTAATGATTTTCTATGAGTATTTAAGGTAGGAACTCATATGACCAAAAATCATAGATGAAACAAATCTCTCCATCAGCAGACATCAACCTGGCTGCAGATTTATGAAGGACTGCTGATTACTTATGAATAACTTTCTATGCTGATTACTTATGAATAACTTTCTATGTCCTTCACTCACTCGAAGAAGCACAATTTCAAATCAATATCTACTGGACCACGGCGCTATCTTATAGAAGTCTATTGATGAGTCCAAGATGTTGAGAAAGACCACCTCGCCAGCATATACACAAAACAGGTCAGTAACTGATTTGTTATATGCATGCACCCATGTCTGCTAAATTTTTCGTCAAACTGTTATCAGACATGCTGCATACATAAAGTCTTATCATATTATGCTATTCATGATATATCTATGTGTTTGTATGATTTGCTTTATGATAATGTTTTTCAAAGACTGGTCAGCACTTTTCATATTAGCCGACCTAAAATGTTTTAAAACGACTTTCAAAACCCAGTTGGCTGAACTTCCATATCGGCCAACATACACTTCATAAGTTCAGTTATATGTGCTGACTTATAGGAGTAATACTTTTAATGACTTGTCTTGCTCACGAGTCTATTAAAAGAAGAGGCACGCTTTACGAAGACTAACTGCTTCGTTTAAAGTAAAGACAATTTTCAAGATTCTCTGGGAAATCAACAAAATGTGTTTGACCAACCAAAAGATTTTCTGCTTAAAAAGATTTTACCAAACCTTAAAAATATCATTCCCTCAGGCTTGCAACATTACTTCTCAAGGGAATAAGAACGGACAAAACCAACAGTAAATCTCACTTAATAATTGGTGTAATCCTTTGTCTTGCTTTTGAGTATAAATAGAGTCTTTCATTCATCAAACTCTATTATCATATATACTCACCTACTGCTTGCAATCTACAAGATGCTAAACCCTAATTCAAAATCTTCTCAAAATGTTACAAAGTACAAATCCTAGAGATCGATCAATTCAACACTTCAACAACTGGGTATGATTCTCTCATATTCATTCAAAGTTTTTGGTTTATTTCTGTTACTCATGATAAGTTGATTTAAAATTCTCAAAGGTAGGATCTCAAAATCAAAATCTTTATTCATAACTGTGAAAGTTTTCTTGTCTTTTCAAAAAGGAACACAGTTATAATATCTGAGAGAAATTTTATCAACACATCTGTTCCAGAAATCATTCATTATTAATCTTCAATTCTGCTTCTTAAAATTATTTGATAAAAGATATCTTCTTTTGTCTTGTTTGAAAATCTTAAAGTTTTGGGCGAAGCCGAACTGAATGCCATAAATTTTTGATTTTCAGAACACTTAAGAATGTCTTTAAAATTATTTATATTAAAAGGTAAAATAGAAGATTATTAATTTATGTTCTTAGTGATTTCACTCCATTCCTAACAATTGGTTATCAATCTTACTGATACACTAAATTGATTTCAAATGAATCACTATGGAAACCACTTAGCATACATCTATCTGACCGTTGTAACTCTGCATGTATACATAAGCATCACAGAGAAGATCCCAGATAAAGTTTATCAAATGCCCAGCAAGCATTTGATAAATTGTTGTTTCAAACAACCCGTCTGGTCATGTGTAAGTATACCAGCCATCACCCCAACGATGGCTGATGCAGATAATTCAGCTTGACTGAATAAAGTACCTAAAGAAGTGTTATCAAAGATTATAAACTGCAAATGACTATTGTCCATTTCTTCGCTCTTCCATGAGGACTCGTAGTCCATGCAGTAAATCTTTAGTGGCTATCACTCTGAGGTTCTTCCAGAGTAACCTCTAAATGTGAACGTGTTCTTCCTCCCCTAAGAGTTGGAGGAGATCAATAAGAAGAATCAGCCAAATTGATCAATTCTGAAATCCATGACCTCTGTTCACTCACCATGTCCTCTGGATTAGGATATCTTGGATAAAACTCTGTAACAAATTTTCTGTTCAAAATTGAATCATTGCCTATCTTTATCTTGTAATTAGCAATTTAGTCAACTTCTTGTTGTATTGTTCTTGTAATCATCTGATCCCTAAAGAAACATATTCAAACTGTTTGGATTATTGAATACAAGTTCAACAACTTTCTTTCATGTCTATCTACTTCTCTGAATTCTTCTGATAGCATGAATCAATGTGTTTTAATTGTGTTGATCTAATAATTTTCTCTTCATCGTATAATTTCTCTCAGTATTTATTGACGATTGAAGAATTGACTTTAATGAAATGATCATACAATTCTTACACAAACCCTGCTGAGAACTCATCAGCAAACTTGTCTATGAAAATCTTCTAAATTGAGTAACAGTCAATTTTTAAAATAAACCACTTATTTTCTACCACTTTGATATTTGCCTTTCTAAAATTGATCAACTCATCTTGATCAAAATCAAAGTCTGTCAATTAAGCAGACTGCTGCAATTTAAAGGATGACCTTTCACGACTAAATTCCACCTTTAAAGATGCTTACGAATCTCTAAGTCTCTAACTCTCTATTTTAAATTATAAGATCTGTAGTACATCTGCTATGAACAAAGGTTGTCTGATGTATGAAAGAAAAGACAACTGAGAATTTTCTTTAAAAGAGGATTATCATTTTCAAAGTATATGTAAATACTTATAAGCTTCAACTTCACAAATCCTTGTGCTTCATATAAATGTTCAAAGTTATCCTCTTTCTCTTAACACAACATCAACTAGTGTTCATCTCAGACAACTACCTAATTTTGTATATCCATCGAGGTTATGATAATAAAAGGCAAAGTTAGTTGATAACAGCTAATTAGCAAACAAGCTAAATTCAAATCATCTTGGTGTGCTTTACCATATGAAAATTTTGAGAAAACAAAGTGGTAAATATTTATAAGACTAAAACTTTACTCAAAAGATAGTTAGATACTCATAGATTTCCAGAAAAACTACTATTTTCAAATGTAGTATTTCTTCAAGAATGAGCAGCAAATATAACCCCCGTTGTCATATATAATGTCTCATTCTCATTGTTGGAAGATTCGATCCAGACATAAACGAACACTTCAACAAAGTCCATACTATGCTGATTAACGTCTTGACCACTAAAACATGTATCTATTTTCTAAGTAATCACTTCTATAACTGCTGATCCATATCCAGCCATGTTCTATCCTCTCATTATCTAGTTTGTCTATTCTGCTGATCACACTAATTCTATCCACTCCTTCATCAGCAGATCTTACTTCTTGCTAACAATTGGTATCTCACTTATCAACAATTGGTATCAATTAATTACCAACACTGCTAATTTTGTCTTTGTCTTTCTAACCTGATAAATTGCCTTGATCCTATATCAATTCACGCTTGATATTAGAAATCAACTTCGGCAAATAATCTATATCAGCAGCTGTCCAAAAAGCTATACATTCTGGATTAAGAGTAGTGCTAAGGTTTTTCTTCCTTCAGCAGACTCTTTGTCTATTATACAAAATTACACAGACACTTACCTGCTCAATCCACCCTCAAGTACCAAATTAGTATCATGATTATTTATCATGATAACTCCTCTACTTGAAGAAGTATCTTGATCAGTCATCTTTTCTGTCTGATCAAGATAATCATAAGTCTCTATCTTATCACATCTTCTAACTGATATTAAGTTTTACATTGTTTATATATATATTGATGTCAGTAAACATAATCCACCCATTCCTCTCAAATCTACTTCACTCCAGCTCTAAGCCTATTCTTGAACAACTTTAATTAGCTCAACTGCTCATAAGACGAGCTACTATTAATTCAAGTCAAAAATTTTTTGCTCTACTTAAGTCTGAGCCCAAATACATAATGCATATTCTTCTACAAGGCTAACCATTTTGTGTTTTCCTAACACTTGGTATCATTTTTTTTATCAGAACAACTCTGTTCAACTCTACTGATACCATCATTCTACTCTACCTATATATCTCTGCCATATCAAATGTATACATACCTACGCTACTAATCTACTCATCCCTACACCATAAAAATAACCATTAATTGATAACATCACATCACTACAACTTCATTAAATTCAATCTTACTTTTAAGCCACATTTTTGTTTTATCAATTCTCTTCACCCAAGGCGTCTTTTCAATTTCTCAGAAGTTCTAGAGTCATGTTCATTCATACAAATGACCTGCTTATCTTTCATTTCGTTCAAATCTCAAAATTTCTCAACCATATTATACTCATCTTTCAAAATCATGCGAAACACAAATTCAGCTAGGTCAGCAACTCGTCCTATTCCTCACACCGAATGGAGAATACGGATGATGAATATCTTGGCACCACAGCCTCAGATGATTCGATGACCTCCTCGACTCAACCAACGGCTAAGAAATCGCCTTCAAGATCCCAGGAATGATGTCTCCAATTTCATTGCTTGGATCCCAACAAGGTCTACGATACCCACTGCTGGTCTGAATCTTCCCCTGTTCCCTCCTCCGCTCCCTCAAACGCTTCTAGCGAGAACCTACCAATTCAGGAGGAGCATTCGTCCATAAATGAAAATTTTGCACAAGACTCCGTGCCTACTCAAGATACAGAAAATTGACTTTCTTAGCTTGTTTTATGTTACTTAAAGCATTTTGTTCGTTAGTGTTTTGCTAAAACAATATTTTGTTATTCTTCTTCCCTCCTGTTATTATTTCCACTCCTACTCCTCATACTTGTTCGTAAGGTCATACTTGTAATATGCCATCAATATATACTCATGCTTATGACCATTAAGGAGGAGAGTTCTATAATTCGACATATACATTTTGACTTGACTTATACATTTTTGACTTATACTTTTGACTTATACATTTTTGAACTATCTATAATTTGACATTATACATATACAATTTGACTTATACATTTTTCTGTTATTCTTCTTCCCTCCTGTTATTATTTCAACTCCTACTCCTCTTACTTGTTCGTAAGGTCATACTTGTAATATGCCATCTATATATACTCATGCTTGTGACCATTAAGGAGGAGAGTTCTATAATTCGACATATACAATTTGACTTGACTTATACATTTTTGACTTATACTTTTGACTTATACATTTTTGAACTATCTATAATTTGACATTATACATATACATTTTGACTTATACATTTTTGACTCATATTATCTGAAATGTATATCTCATACATTAAGGAAAAGAGGAATTATATATTTTGACTTATACCATCTGAAATGTATGTCTTATACATTTGAAATACTTTAAGGAGGAGAGCACCTTAAACTCTGACATATACATTCGGAGATGTATGCCTCATATATTTTCGCATCTCGACATATAATATTTCAACACTTAAAGAGGAGAATACTTTAAGGAGGAGAGCACCTTAAACTCTATAAAAAGACTTAAATAATAGTATCCTTTGAATTTCTTTTCTTTTCAAACAAAGCTGTTATTCAAAATACTTTCTTGAAAAATCTCTTTACAAGAAAGAAACAAAACCTTCAAAAGAACATTCCTTTTGTTCTGGCACTGAAACTACTTTTGTTTCTTTAAAATTATTTATATCACCAGCAGTTCTTATATAAAATGCTGCTTAAACAAAATTCTTGTAAAAATCTCTTTACAAGAAAGAAACAAAACCTTCGAAAGAACATTCCTTCTGCTCTGGCACTGAAACTATTTTTGTTTCTTTAAAATTATTTATATCCCCAGCAGTTCTTATATAAAATGCTGCTTAAAAGAAAATTCTTGTAAAAATCTCAACACAAGAAAGGGATTTTTTTTACTTAATTAATTCAATTAAGTATTAAGAAGCCTCATCAAATTGACTAAATCGTAAGTAATGATTCCAAACTGCTATAAGACATTTACATAAAATCAGCACATCTTATCTTGAAAACTGCTGATTTAAAACAATATCTTGCTCAAACTGTTTCAAATCACTTAAATTTTATCGCAAGACAGATTCTTTTCAAAAAACATCTTTATGGCCTACTTATCAAATTATATCTCATAATTGCCTAAAAATGTTTTACCATTGCTTAGTATTTGTATCTTTATTTATCGAGTCTGTAAATACTTAGCAATAGATGACTATACATACGCTATCACTTGTAAGTTCAACCTAGGGCATGCCTTGAGATAAAATGATCATTCACTGGAAGGCATGTTATTACTAAGGATTGAACATCTACTTTAAGAGCTGTATGTATATGTCAATTGTAGCGATGGTCCCAAGCAAATAGGAGGAGATTGTTAAGAATATTCTGTGAAACAGCTGATACATATGTTTGCATATTCTAACACAGTGATTTGCTTGTTCCCATTACAACGCATGTTTCACAAGTGGCTAAAAGGGTTGCGTACCGGTTAGTGTGGCAGCTTGATGAAACAATGCATAGGTCCATTTGACTAGGAAGTCTTTGTACATATCCGAGTCTTTGTCCTACCAAGTAAAAATAACTCTTCATATGGATTAGCTCTACCAACACGGCCAGCAAACTTTCTTATAAGCAAAGTTTCACCAGCAGACATTCCTATCAGCCATGTCTCATCAGCAATCTTTATCACAACAGTTTTACATCGGCAGATCTAAGTATCAGCTATACTCTTCATCAGATAACTGCAAGGAAGCTGATAATTCACAAGAGGAACATCAGTCGTTGCATGAAGCTACAATTCAAAATAGATCCGTTACAAGATTTTTCTGACAACTTAAGATTTACATCGATGTCTGTGCTTTCACTATTATTCAGAAGACATTTTCTCTTTCGCGTATTGGTCCAAGTCTTCAAGGCTACACTTCATAAAAGGCCAAACACAGTACGCTACATCTCAGGCATGCATGTCATGTCCAATCCTGACAGCCTGAATCACGGACAGACTTCTAGACAATGCTTAAACAGAAGGTCTTTGCCCAACAGTTTATACAATGCACTCTGATGCATTAATGATCCAGATCTCTAACGGGCAAAACTCATCCAAGCCTTAACAACTCTTTCATCTTCTCCAGCCTATAAAAGAAGTCTCTCATCCCTCATTCAAAGTGGATGTGTGTGTGGAAAAGGTGGTGATCTTAGTGCTTCCAATCTGCAACAACACTTAGAGTAAGAAAAATACAAGTGTAAGAACAAACATTTTGTGAGAAAGAAATTTAAAATTCATAAGGCAAAGAAGCTCTGCTTGATCAAGAAATTCTTTCTTGATTTGAGTTCTTTCATCCTTCGAAAGACTCAGTCTCTTCAGTAGCTGCATTTCAAATCCATAGCTAGAGACCAAGCATCCTGCTCATCGTTGAAGACTGACTAAGCTTGAAGATGTCCGATGAAGAACCAGAGCATAATAATCCATACTACATTCATATCGGCAGACTTATACTATATTATAAGGGCCGTCGATTGTGCAATGAAGTGTCATCACACTTGGCTGAGTGCTTAGCACTCAATTGTTCAAATACTAGTTATTTAAACAACGCCTAATATTCTCTTCTCACATTACTCTAACTCTAGCACTTCTCTTGTCCACCTTCCTAGGGGATTAGGAACTGCTAAGGTTAGAGTTCTAGTTATGAGTCTTCCCGGTATCCCAATTGTTAGGTCCATGGTGATGTGCTCAGAGTATAGGCTAGAGGGGGGGTGAATAGCCTATACTACGTGTTGTTAAAAATTTCATCCTAATTTAATTTTTTACGTTGGAAAACATGGATGAAATAACTAACAAGAATAGGTCATCTTCCTAGTTCTAGCAACTCAGCCGATGTTGTTATATCGGACGATGTGGATCGACAGTTTTGAAGAACAGATAATAGGAAGATATTGTTATATTTGGCTGGTAGTTAAGAGATTAAGCAGCGGAAGAATAAACAGCATAAGTATAACAAATAAGATTGAAGTAACTGTGAGAGAATGTGTACAAGTCTATCATAACAGTTAACTAAAATCTTATATTAGATGCATCAATTACTTTCCATAATCAAATTGCACGAGATATGTCGAATATTACATGGAAGATGAATAAAGGCTGAATGTAATAAAAATATGATTTATATTAAAATTCAGCAGAGGTTTGCTTAAGAGCAAACATGCTTAATACATCAACCTAGACTCTCTAACCTAGCAATCTCCTTAGGAAAGAAAAAGGAGAGATTAAGAAAGCGAAATCAAATCTATCGAAAATACATTGGAAGATTTACTCAAAAATTATTGAGGTATCTTCCTGTAGTTTCAACTCGATAGATTTGTTGTGAGAAGAGAATATTAGGCGTTGTTCAAATAGCTGGTATTTGAACAACTGAGTGCTGAGCACTCGGCCAAATGTGATGACAATTTATTGCACAATCGACAACACTTATAATGTAGTATAAGTCTGCCGATATGAATGCAAGTTGGATAATTAAGTTCTGGCTCTTCATCGGATATCTTCAAGCTTGAATTGTCTTCAACGAATCTCTGAATGCTTGGTCTCTTGCTGAAGATTTTAATTGCAGCAACTGAAGAGACTGAGTCTTTTGAAGGAATAAAGATCTCAAATCAAAAACTAAGTTTTTGATCAAGCACTACTTCTCAGCCTTTAGAATTTCTGTTTATCTCTCTCACACAAAGTGTTTGTTCTTACACTTGTGTTCTTCTCACTCCTATGTGGTTTCAAGAATGAATACCACAACCTCTCAGAGGTATTCGCATGCACACATGGAGGCTCTCTCTTCAGCACTATGGAGACGAGAATGAGAGTCTTCTTATATAGGCAAGATGATTTAGTTGTTGGAGCTTTGAAAATCTTCCCGTTGGAAATCTGAACAATTTAATGCATCAGAGTGCATTGTTCAGTCTGTTGGGCAAGGACCTTCTGTTAAGCTTTTGTCTTGAAGTTGACCCGTGAGTCAGGCTGACAGATTTGGACATATCATGCTTAGCCTGGGTAGTTGCGCACTATGTTTGGCCTTTTATGGGATGAAGCCTTGAAGTCTGAGACCAGTACACAAAAGAGGAAATGTCTTCTGAGTAATAGTGAAGGCGTAGACATCGATGCGTATCTTGTGCTTGTCAAAAAGATCTTGTAACGGATCTATTTTGACTTGTAGCATTATGAGTAACGACTGATGTTCTTCTTGGATAAGCAGCTTCTCTGCAGTTGTTCTGATGAAGATCTTGGCTGATACTGGGATCTGCCGATATAAGACTGCTGATGTAGAGGTTGCTGATGAGACATGGCTTGAAGGAATGTCTGCTGAATAATCAGCTTCTATGCAGTTTGTTCTGATGAAGATCTTGGCCGATACTGAGATCTGCCGATGTAAAACTGCCGATGAACATGTCTGTTGGCGCATGAAGAGCTAATACATATGAGAGTTGTCATCACTTTGGTAGGACAACGACTCGGATATGTACAGAGACTTCCTAGTCTAATGGCCTATGCATTGTTTCAACAAGCTGCCACACTAACCGGTACGCAGCCCTTTTAGCCACTTGTGAAACATGCGTTGTAATGGGAACAAGCAAATCACTGTGTTGAAATATGCATGCATATATATCAGCTGATTTATAGGCATATTCCTAACAATCTCCTCCTATTTGCTTGGGACCATTACTATAATTGACTTATACATACAGCTCTTTGAAAGCAGATGTTCAATCCTTAGTAATAACATGCCTCTATTGAATAATCATTTTATATCAAGGCATGCCCTAGGTTGAACTTATGAGTGATAGTGTATGTATAGTCACCTATTGCTACGTATTTACAAACTCGATAAATAAAGGTACAAATACGAAGCAACAACTAAAATAATGTTTAGGCAATTATGAGATATAATTGATAATATTGCCATAAAGATGTTTTTCTTGCAATGTAATAAGTATGATCTGAAGTAGCTTGAGCAAGAAAAAGTTATGAATCAGTGTACTTAATCGAATTGATTAAGTATCAGATGTTTTTAAAGGTTGTGAAGAATAAAATCAGGGTAGTGTGATAGTCATTTAGAAATTTAGAAATAGCTGATTGGACAGTGAAGAGTGTCATGTTTGTTCAATTTATTCCTATTTGCTCGTATATGTTGAGTTTTATATAGATTCTCCTCCTCTATTCTTGATTATAAATTTTCTCAACTCTTTCTACCTTGCTGTATAAATATGTCGATTCCTCCTCTATTCTTAATGTCAACTTATGTTGAATAACTACGATCTCTCTTCTTTTCTTTCTGTATTTTCTCTTCTTTATGTTGAATAACTACGATCTCTCTTCTTTTCTTTCTGTATTTTGCTATATGTGTAATTTCACAATCTCTCCTCCTTACTACAATCTCTCCTCCTTAGTATATTTCTCCTCCTTAATATCTTACTTCAACCTTTCTCTCTTCTTTAATAATCACAAGCTAAAGTTTGCTCAATAATCACAAGCTAAAGTTTGCTCAATAATCAGCTTTCTATTATAATGTCTCTTATGAACAGCTTGTATGTATATGGCAATTTCACTAATTTCCTCCTCCTTAATGGTCACAAGCTCTTAATGATTGATGGTCACAAGCTAGATATTGATTGATGGTCACAATGCAATTCTTTCCTCCTTATCAGAAACGGAATCATTCTTTGATAGAGATGAGAATGTCCGTATATGAAGCCTGTTTTGTTGGGGATAGGACAAGGTATAATGACTGACTTATGTTAACTCATTTGGTATGAATTATAGTCACGACATGTAGTGGTGATGAATTTTGTTCCTTAATGGTCACAATGGGTGTACCAATATGTTATCTTTCCATCTTGGAAAAATGTGCAGATGAGAGATATAAGTTTTCTTTTGAAAACTAGTATATACTGCAAAATAGCAATTTTCAAAGTGGCAATTAGTCAAAATGACTTTTATTTGGTATGTATAAGGTATACATTTTAGAAAGTAGTACATTTGTTGTACCAAGACATTTAGAAGAGTAAAATTGGTCTTGTATTTGTAATAATTTTTATAAAGAGAGCAAGCAAGTCGTAAAGAGATGAATTTTGTTTTATTGTTTGTAGCGAGATTTTACAAAAAGGTATTCTACCTATTAAAAGATAGACATACTGGGGTGTGCTTATCTTTGTGAAAGTTTACCGTCCTTTTTGTTTTAGTAGAACAACGTCATTTGAGAAGTATGTCAACATTAATCGAATGCATGAGATATACATCTAGGAATGACCTATAAGGCATTTTTCTTTCGTTAATGGGTCAAATGTTTTAAGTTGGAATGTTGAATCCATAAGAATACAAGCATATGCAAAGATGTTTATGTAAAAAAATTGCTGTTAAGCATGAAAGAGTATGTACTAGGACAGATTATGATATGTGACACGAAATAAAGTAGCATATGTAACTGGACAGAAATATATTACATACATAACACAAAAGAAAATTGTTTGTCAAAACAGAAACCTAGCTACACATCCTAGTAATTGCATAGTAAAGGATGAAGGTCTATATTCCTAATTAGAGGGAACATTGGCCGCTGGGCTTGGTGCAGGGTTGTCATTTGCAACTTGATGCTCTTCTCGAGTCTGAGATGGTTCAAGTGGAGTATTTGAGGAGTTGGGTGCGGGGAGAGTGTTGGTCGCAGTTGTTGAGACAAGATTTGTTGAAGGAGTCCAGGGAATGAAGTTTGACACATTGTTCCTTGGATCTCGCAGGCGATTCCTTACTCATCGACTGATTTGGCGAGGTCGGCGGATCACTGGTTGAGGAGTAGCTAGAAAAACCATTATTCGTTGTCGCATTTCATTATAGGAGATGGGTCGATGGTCTGAATTGAGCAGGTTTTGTGAACACATGATGTAGAGTGATTTATTCTGTAATGGTGAGGAAAAGTTGGGAAGGAAGATGAAGAAACGCTAAATGAATAAGGATTATATTAAGGGAGGTTTGACAGTAGGTTATTATTTGTACGTCGTTCAAGGTTTTGAGAAGATGAAGAGGTTTCTTGATTAGAGGAATTTGATAAGACGTTTTGGAGGCTTAAGAGTGAGAGTGCATTTAATGACATAGCAATGATGTTCTGATTTTAGGGTTATGTCATCATGCAGAGAGTGGTTAAAGCTATGATTTAGGCAATCTAAGGGTAATGTATAAATTTTTATTTTAAACGAAATGTTTAAATTCACATTTAATCAAATTAATATATTTACCTAGAATAGGACAAGACAGGTTATAACTACTGAGCTGAAGTTTGAATATCTTGTCTTGAGCTATAGGCCATTTTGAGTGTTATAATTTATGGAGATTTGTTTGGCCCTAGCTGACACCAATTATTAGGAAGAATATGAATATAAATTATTTAGAAAGACTTTTGAGTAGCAAAAGATTGGATTTAGAGTATTATCTTTGATAATCAATATGTATTGAGTTTATGTTAAGTCTTTATATCAATTGAAATCTTATATATAGACATATTAAGAGTTGGTTGGGATTTCAAGGATGTGGACATTCTCGGCAGTGAGTATTTTATATCTGATGAAGTGAGAACTACTGATAACAGGGTTGTCCGATGTTTTTCCTTGAAGGAGATTTGACTATTTTTGGAGATATTTGATGAGTTTGTTAAGTTATAGGTTCAATAACCTAATTGATTTAGTGAAGTGTTTTAGCAGATGATAAAATTTATGAGTAGCAAATTTCTACTAATTTTATGAATTTACTAATTTTATGAATTTACACTTCTTGAAATTTTGAAAGAGGAAGTTAGACAAGTGAAATATTGAAAGTGTACCTGAAGTGATGTCCGAGCTTCTTTCTATACAATAGGTCGTATCAATCCTTAGCAGGAGAAGGGTTCTGCTAAAGAGTATTTTCATACTGACCTGTGGATGAGAGTGAGGCATAAAATATATACAGCAGGGGTTATATCAGCCATTCACTCCTGAGGAAGGACAAGTTTTTGGGAGCAACAGTCTTCCTAAGAATCCTAAAATTTCTAGCTATCTTCTGAGATAGGTCAAGTTACCAAAGTTTTTATCAGTCTTTTTGAAAGTTAAGCGTGTGATAAAGTATAACAGTATTTTGAATTCAGTCTGTTTGCTGATTAGTTGTTAGCCAAGATGATATATCTTCATGAGAAACATCTAACCTTGCCTTTTTATTACTAATCTCAAAGGTCATATCAGATTTGATAGTTGTCATAACTGAGAACACAAATTGCTGTTGAGCTATTTTGAAAGGAAGTGTAAGCCTTTGATTTTTAGAAGTTAAAAAGCTGGGATTTTTGTATTTGAATAATGAAAGTATTTCCATATACTTTGATGAGATAAATCCTTTATAAGTACAAATGCTTACAGCAGTCTTTAGGTTGACACAACAGACAACTTGGTTCAAAGTAGATTTACTAGTAATCTTGTATGTAGGATAGAAGAGTCAGAGATTAAGTAATGGATTTGTAGTAACTTAAAGGTGAGATGTAGACATAAAATGTCATCCTTTAGGTAACTGCAGTCTACCTATGTTGAACAACTAGAGTGTTCGGTAGATCTTGAATTTGACCATGATGAGATGATCTAATTCAAAAAGGCAATTATCAGAGTGTTTAAAGTAAAGAGTTTAACTCTTCAGTAATAGACCAAACTCAATATAGCCGATTTTATAGGACGAGTTTGCTGATGGGGTTTCAGCAGAGTTTGTGTAAGAAGTGTGTGATCGTTTCATTGAGGTCAATTTCTTCAATCATTAGAGGAATGTAAACAATATGATGACGAAGAATAGTATATTAGATCATCACAGTTAAAACACATTAATTCATGCTATCAGAGGAATTCAGACAAGTAGATAGTCATGAAGAAAAGTTGCAGGACTTGTATTCAATAATCCAGATAGTTTTGAACAATACATAGTAGGGATCAGCTGATTACAAGAACAATACAACTGGAATTTTGACTATACTGCAGATTACAGGATAAAGATACATAATGATTCAGTTTTGAATAGAAAATTTGTTACAAAGCTGTATCCAAGATATCCTAATCCAGAGAACATAATGAGAAGTCATCAGTCATGGAATTCTGAATGGATCAAAATGGCTGTGTCCGTTTTTGATCTCCTCCAGCTCTGGGGGGAGGCAGAACACGTGCACGCCTACAGGTCATTCTGAAATCACCGTAGGGTAATAGCCATCAAGGATTTACTGCTTTGGCCATGAATCCCCTTTGATATGAGCAGGGATGGATGGTGTTGTTAGCAGTTCGTCATCCTCGTCAACATCTTATTAGCTACCTAATCCAGTCGAGCTAAATTATCTGCATCAGCCATCTTTGGGGTGATGGCCGGTATACTTACATATAACCAGAAGAGTTGTTGTACACAACGATTTATCAGATGTTTTCCAAACATTTGATAAATCTTATCTGGGATCTTTTCTGAGATGCTCATGTATACATGCAGAGTTACGATGGTTGGACAGGTATATGCTAAGCGGTTTCCATAGTGATTCATCTGAAAACATTTTAGAATATCAATAAGTTTGATAGCTAAATGTTAGAAGTGAAGTGAAATCACTGTTGCGATCATCAATTAAGAACTTTCTATCTTATCTTTTAATATAATTGATTGAAGACATTCTTAAGTGTTTTGATAATCAAAGGTTTGCAGCATATAGTTCATCTTTTGCCAACAAACTTTCAGGATTATGGGACAAGACAAAAGAAGATTCTTTTATCAATTAATTTCAAGGCAAGATTGAAAATCTATAATTAATGATTTCTGGTACAAATGAGTTAATAAAATTTCTCTCAGACTTTATAACTGTGTTTTAGAAAGATGTTGAAAAGAGTTTTCACAGTTATGAATAGTTTCGATTTTCAGAATGCATCTTTGAGAATTTTAGATCAACTCATTAAGAGTAACAGAAATAAAACCAGAACAACTTTGAATGAATGAATATGAAGGAGTCATACCAAGTTGTTGAAGTGTTGACTTGATCGATTTCTAGGACTTGAACTTAGTAACTTTTTGGGAAAATTTTGAATCAATGTTTTGCATCTAGTGTAATCTGTAATCAGTTTGTGACTTTCTTCATAGTAGAGTTTGGATGAGGAAGGAGCTCTACTTATACTCACGGAAGTTAGACTGAAGGACTTTCAATAATGAAGATTTACTGTAGAATTGTCCTTTTTAACACGCCTTTGCAGGGATAGGCTGTGATGTCTAGATTTTCTCAAGATTCTTTGAAAAGATTTTGAAAGTGAAAGTTTTTGTCATTTTCCAAAGTTTTGAGAACAGTCTTAACTTTAATCGAAGTAGTCAGTCTTCGTAAAGTGTGCCTCCACCTTTAATAGACTTGAGAGAGAATGAGTCATTTAAAGGTTTTTACTTCTATAAGTCAGCACATATAACTGAACTTATGAAGTGTTAGTTAGCAGATATTGAAATTCAGCCAACTACAGGTTTTTGAAAACATTTTAAATTAGCCGATATGAAAAGTGCTGATAAGTTTTTTGAAAACCGTTTGCATAAAGCAAATCATACAAGCATTCAGATATATCAATATAATCGCAGTATGACAAGATTTTATGCAGCATGTCTGATAATTTATATTAACAAATCAATTCAGCAGACATGAATATAGGCCATTAGTAAGTCAGTAGCTGACCTGTTTGTGGATGCTGGAGAGGTGGTCTTTATCAATACTTTGGACTCATTAGTAAATTTCTCATATAGTGGCACTGAAGTCCAGCAGGTATTGTTTTGACCTTGAGTGAGTGAAGGGCATAGTTGATTTGAGTGATAAGCAATCCTTCATGAATCAGCAGTCAGGTTGATGTCTGCCTCTGGAGAGTAATGTTGCATGTTTGACCTTTTTGTCGTATAAGTTCCTGCCTTAAGTACTCAAAGTGAAATTGTTAGCAACATTTATGAGCTAAAAATAGCTCCAGAAATTCAATAATACAAGTGAGATTTAATAAGCACAGGATTCAGGTAATTTCTTAGCCTATAGCTTATAAATGTAACTCAGGATATCAGGAAGTTAATAGATGGAGTTACTTTCTCACTATACTCTTTTGAACGAATCTGCTCATAGAAGTTGAGGAACTTGTTCTGATGTTGAGCTGAAGTTCATTGAGTGTATCTTTTAGGCAGAAGCTTTCAGTTGAAGAAGAACAATTTCATCATTGATGTCCTGAGACCAAGAGCTAATAATCACAGTGATTTTATAGATGACATGAATCTGATTTCCCTTGAATTATCTTTGAAACTCTTCTTATTTCATTTGCTTTAATCTTTCATAAGAAGTTTTCTCGAAAAGGTGTTAGATTGAGACAATCGTTAGCCTTATATCGAGATAGCAAATTTTTGAAGTGAATCAGAGTAATTCATCCATCACGTATGAAGTTGACATACTTGCTAAAGGATATATCAAGAGTTTTTAAAGATAGATATAGTCCTTAGCAGGTCAATCTCTGTAGTACTTCTCTTCATAGTATCAACATATTTTTGATATACGAAAGATATTCCTATAGTAATCACGTACTCATCACAATATTCTTGCTCACACGTTTTTGAAAACAAAATTGAATTTGATTTGATATAGCATTTTCAACTGGCTTCCAAATCTCTCAGTCAAGAAGAGTTTTTGAAAATACGGAATTTAAAGAAGACCCTTTTTGACTATGCATCTAATCTGAGCAACTGGATCTAAACTCTCAGGTTGTTAAGCCTGGAATGAAATTCACAGAGTACTAGCTCTGATACCAATTGTTAGGTCCATGGTGATGTGCTCAGAGTATAGGCTAGAGGGGGGTGAATAGCCTATACTACGTGTTATTAAAAATTTCATCCTAATTTAATTTTTTACGTTGGAAAACATGGATGAAATAAATAGCATAAGTATAACAAATAAGATTGAAGTAACAGGTAATAGGAAGATATTGTTATACTTGGCTGGTAGTTAAGAGATTAAGCAGCGGAAGAATAAACAGCATAAGTATAACAAATAAGATTGAAGTAACTATGAGAGAATGTGTACAAGTCTATCATAACAGTTAACTAAAATCTTAAATTAGATGCATCAATTACTTTTCATAATCAGATTGCACGAGATATGTCGAATATTACATGGAAGATGAGTAAAGGCTGAATGTAATAAAAATATGATTTATATTAAAATTCAGCAGAGGTTTGCTTAAGAGCAAACATGCTTAATACATCAACCTAGACTCTCTAACCTAGCAATCTCCTTAGGAAAGAAAAAGGAAAGATTAAGAAAGCGAAATCAAATCTATCGAAAATATATTGGAAGATGTACTCAAAATATATTGAGGTATCTTCATGTAGTTTCAACTCGATAGATTTGTTGTGAGAAGAGAATATTAGGCATTGTTCAAATAGCTGGTATTTAAACAACCGAGTGCTGAGCACTCGGCCAAATATGATGACAATTTATTGCACAATCGACAACACTTATAATGTAGTATAAGTCTGCCGATATGAATGCAAGTTGGATTATTAAGTTCTGGCTCTTCATCGGACATCTTCAAGCTTGAACTATCTTCAACGAATCTCTGAATGCTTGGTCTCTTGCTGAAGATTTTAATTGCAGCAACTGAAGAGACTGAGTCTTTTGAAGGAATAAAGATCTCAAATCAAAAACTAAGTTTTTAATCAAGCACTATTTCTCAGCCTTTGGAATTTCTGTTTATCTCTCTCACACAAAGTGTTTGTTCTTACACTTGTATTTTTCTCACTCCTATGTGGTTTCAAGAATGAATACCACAACCTCTTAGAGGTATTCGCATGCACACATGGAGGCTCTCTCTTCAGCACTATGGAAATGAGAATGAGAGTCTTCTTATATAGGCTGGATAAGATGATTTAGTCGTTGGAGCTTTGAAAATATGTCCGTTGAAAATCTGAACAATTTAATGCATCAGAGTGCATTGTTAAGTCTGTTGGGCAAGGACCTTCTGTTAAGCTTTTGTCTTGAAGTTGACCCGTGAGTCAGGCTGACAGATTTGGACATATCATGCTTAGCCTGGGTAGTTGCGCACTGTGTTTGGCCTTTTATGGGATGAAGCCTTGAAGTCTGAGACTAGTACACAAAAGAGGAAATGTCTTCTGAGTAATAGTGAAGGCGCAGACATCGATGCGTATCTTGTGCTTGTCAGAAAGATCTTGTAACGGATCTATTTTGACTTGTAGCGTTATGAGTAACGACCGATGTTCCTCTTGGATAATCAGCTTCTCTGCAGTTGTTCTGATGAAGATCTTGGCTGATACTGGGATCTGCCGATGTAAGACTGCTGATGTAGAGGTTGCTGATGAGACATGGCTGGAAGGAATGTCTGCTGAATAATCAGCTTCTCTGCAGTTTGTTCTGATGAAGATCTTGGTCGATACTGAGATCTGCCGATGTAAAACTGCTGATGAGACATTGCCGATGAACATGTCTGTTGGCGCATGAAGAGCTAATCCATATGAGAGTTGTCATCACTTTGGTAGGACAAAGACTCGGATATGTACAGAGACTTCCTAGTCTAATGACCTATGCATTGTTTCAACAAGCTGCCACACTAATCGGTACGCAGCCCTTTTAGCCACTTGTGAAACATGCGTTGTAATGGGAACAAGCAAATCACTGTGTTGGAATATGCATACATATATATCAGCTGATTTATAGGCATATTCCTAACACCAATTGATTTTCCTTCTACCTCGGGGAGATTGCTAGGTTAGAAAGTCTAGGTTATGTACTAAGCATGTTTGTCTTTAAGCAAACCTCTGCTGAATTTTAATATCAAACATAGTTTATTACATTCAGCCTTTACTTATCTTTCTTGTAATATATGATATATATCTTGTGCAATCTGGTTGTGGAAAGTAATTGATGCATCTAATACAAGATTTAAGTTTGATGTTTTGATAAACATGTATCTATTTGTTAACAGCACTTTAATCTGACTTGCTATACTTATGCTTCTTGTTCTTCCGCGGCATAAATTCTTCCATACCAGCTAAGTATAACATAATCTTCCTACCAGCAGTCCTTGAAGTCTGCTGATGCACATCAGCTGATTTCACTATATCAGCTATGCCGCTTAAACATGGAAGATGACCTATCTTAGTAATTATTTCATCACTGTCTTTCGACATAATCTTCAAATCAGATGAAATTTTTAATAAAGATCACATATGCTATTCACCCCCTTTAGCCTATATTCTGAGCACATCCATATGGACCTAACAAAAGAGATAAGAAAAAATCTCAAAATCTGGTGCAGAGTCAGGCGCGAGGGTGTCAAGGCTAAAATACACCGGATGATGTTTGCGCGAGCTATGGAGCAGCCGTGCCTTACCAGCAAAATGGGCCATGTTGATTTTTTCCTTTGTGCTTTCACGAACTATTCAGTCTTAAGGCCTTTTGTTGACCCTCCAACATGTAAATGGGCCATCTCTCTTGGTCTTGAACATCCTTGAATGTAGTCTTTGCCTTGATCTCTTCTACAAGTGACATTAGGGCTTCTTGAATCTTCTTAGCCCGTGCCCATGTCATAGGTCCTTCATTGATGCTCAACGGATTACGACCACGAGCATCTTGACTTAAGCCTTGCCTTCCTTGATCCTCATCTTTTCCCTCCTCTTGAGTAGGATTCTACCTTGAATCATCACCTGCATCAAAAGGACGTGAATCTGCAATAGAGAAGTAGTCACAAATATCTTCTTTACTATTCAATTCCTTCTTAAAGTTATTGTCCAAACCATCTATGATCCTTGTTTTACCCTGTAGAAGAAACACAACTAAACAATGCGATGCAAGATGATCAAAGTTATTAGCACAAAATTTATTATATAACAATTCAGCACATCTTTTCATGCTTAACTTAACACAATGTAAAACTTGCTTTATTTCATGTGGTAACAACTTGTTACATTTGCCGGGTTTGAATATCATTCTAAAAAATTCCTGTTTTTGTACAACATGGATTAACACAACAGCACCATGCATTACCACAAGACCATAGTTACGTATAAAAATCAAAGATCCTAACACATTTGATAAGATCTTGATTCTTTCTTATAATCTATAATGCACATTTAAAGAATAACATTCCACACGCTCAACAGTCTTATCACAGCTAATACTCTTAAGTTCCAAGCTATGACAAATCAAAGCATTATCATGTACTCTTTTAAACAAGACATACACAATCTTCCCATGTTTTAACATGCTTAAGACAAATTGCTTTTAACAAAGATAATTTAGTTCTAAGTGGGTTTTGCAATCCATAAATCTTATGAAAGAACATTGCTACATGAAAAGTGTCATCTAATTTGTGATATGGAATATGATAAACCATTGTTGAGAAGTCATCTGCATTCACAAACTTATGCACTTCTAACGCAAACCACGAATCCAGTAATCCCATGGAATCTACACAAAATAAAGATGACATACTTCTACGCATCTTATGTGTTTCATGCATTTTGGCATTTCCATGAAAGAACACTTCATCACGGTTATCATTACCAATTTTGCAACTTGCTTCAAAATAACTTTTTGTAGAAAAGTTGTGCATACTTACAAAGATAGAATTCTTTGACATTCTCAATGTACAATTTAAATTCATCAAGTTAACTTTCAATGCGCAATACAAATTTTCCAAATCAACATTTAAGGTACATTCCAGAAATGGATCAACATATGAATGACTTGGAAATGTTATGCATGATTCATTGTCCACTAGATTGCCAATTTTCAACCAATTACTCAATCCTTGGTGACCAATCAAAGTTTGGAAAGGTAACACACTACACATGTCATGTGTTCTAACAAGCTCTCCTAAGAATAAGGTATACATATGAATAGAGAACTTACTCAATAAGCAAGTGTCACAAGACATAATGGAATCATACCTTTAAAATTGTGTAGGTACTACATTGTTCTCCTTACCTATCTGATCATCCCATTTGAATCATACAATTTTCTTGCTTAATTTAGGTATTACTTCGACGAAATCCTGTAAAGGAGAAACACATATGGAAGAGACAATTGGGGTAAGATGTTAGAAAAAAAAAGAGTTCTCTTTGAGAGAGGGAACGATCTCACTTTGATTCTTTTCGAACTCCGTCTTAAACTCACTTGGAATGGCAGAAAAAATTGGTTTCACTCTGTTGTATTTTATATAGATTTGCTTGTATCCATAACCTAAGTCTAAGCCAAGGTGATTAATGGGCCTGCGTGTTTGTTAGAGTGGCAACTTGTACTTAGACATCGCTTGAATAGCTTAGGATTGCTTATTGTAATTAGCTCAGTCTTTAGAAGATAGCCTGTTGTATATCAGCCATGTTCAGATTAGCATATATTCAAGTCATCAGCCAAGTTCGTCTCAGCAAAGTCCATCAAGTCATCGAACAAGTTTGTTTCAGTCAAGCTTCATCAGCAAAGTTGAAGACCTAAGGATCGTCCGATCTAGACTTGTCTGAAGATATGCCTTAAGCTATAAAGTCATTCATTGACTTTGTGTTAGGAATATGCCGTAAATCAGCTGATATCTATGTATGCATATTCCAAAACAGTGATTTGCTTGTTTTCATTACAATGCATGTTTCACAAGTGGCTAAAAGGGCTGCGTACCGGTTAGTATGGCAGCTTGTTGAAACAATGCATAGGTCATTAGACTAGGAAGTGATGACAACCTTAATATGGATTAGCTCTCTTCATGCGCCAACAGACGTGCTCATCGGCAATGTCTCACCAGTAGACATCCCTTCCAGCAATGTCTCATCAGCAAACTCTACTTCAGCAGTTATTACATCGGTAGATCTCAGTATCGGCCAACATCCTTATATGAACAAACTGCAGAAAAGCTGATTATACAAGAGGAACATCGGTCGTTGATCAGAACGCTATATGTCAAAATAGATCCGTTACAAGATCTTTGTGACAAGCCAAAGATACGCATCGATAACTGCGCCTTCACTATTATCCAGTAGACATTTCCTCTTCCGTGTTTAAAGTCCAGACTTCAAGACCAGATTCTTTAAAAGGACGAACACAGTGCGTTATATCCCAGGCTAAGCATGTCAAGACAAAATCTGTTAGCCTGATTCACGGACCAAATTCAAGACCAAAAGCTTAACGGACGGTCTTTGCCCAACAGTCCAAACGACGCACTCCAGTGAAATTAATGTCTCAGATTTCCAATGGGCAGACTCATTTAATGCTCCAACGAATTCATCTTCTCTAACCTATATAAGAAGACTCTCATTCTCACAATCACAAGAGAGTGGCATGTATGCAAACATCTGTGAGAGGTCGCGGTATTGAAATCGATCTTCATTCTTTCAATCTGAATACCACACCCAAAATAGTGAGAATCACAAGTGTAAGAACAAACACTTGTGTACGAGAGAAACAGAAATTCCAAAGGCTGAGAAGTATCGCTTGATCAAAAACCTAGTTTTTGATTTGAGTTCTTTCTCCCTTCGAAAGACTCAGTCTCTTCAGTGCTGCACTTTAAACCTTCAGCAAGAGACCAAGCCTTCCTGCAATTCGTTGAAGACCAATCAAGCTTGAAGATGTCCGATGAAGAGCCAGAGCATAAAAATCCAAATTGCATTCATATCGGCAGACTTATACTACATTATAAGTTGTGTCGATTGTGCAATAAATTGTCATCACATTTGGCCGAGTGCTTAGCACTCAGTTGTTCAAATACCTGCTATTTGAACAACGCCTAATATTCTCTTCTCACAAAAAATTTATCGAGTTGAAACTACAGGAAGATACCTCAATCAGTTTTGAGTACATCTTCTAATGTTTTTTCGATAAATTTGATTTCGCTTTCTTAATCTCTCCTTTTTCTTTCTTAAGTAGATTGCTAGGTTAGAGAGTCTAGGTTGATGTACTAAGCATGTTTGCCTTTGAGTAAACCTCTGCTGAATTTTAATATAATATATATTTTGATACATTCAGCCTTTATTTCTCTTTCCTGTATAACTTTCTTTATCTTGTGCAATCTGGTTGTAGAAAGTAATTGATGCATCTAATATAAGATTTTAGTTAACTGTTATGCTAAAATTGTACATAAACAATTACAGTTACTTTAATCTTGTCTGTTATACTTAAGCTGCTTATTCTTCCGCTGCTCTAACTCTTATTCATCAGCCAAGTATAACAACATCTTCCTTCTGCATGTTCTTCAAATCTGTCGATCCAAGTTGTTCGACATAACAAACATCGGCTAAGTAGTTAGAACTATGAAGATGACCTATTTATATTAATTATTTCATCCATGCTTTCAACTTAAATGTAAAAATAGGATGAAATTTTTAATACACTGAGTATAGGCTATTCACCCCCCCTCTAGCCTATACACTGAACATATCACCATAGACCTAACAATTGGTATCAAAGCGGGTTCTCTAAAAATCTCATTCCAGGCTTAACAACCTGAGAGTTTAGATCCTGTTGCTCAGATTAGATGCATAGTCAAAAAGAGTCTTTTTCAAAATCTCTCATTTCCAAAAATCTTCTTGACTGAGAGACCTGGAAGCCATTTGAAAACTCCTTTTTCAAATAAAAATTGTTAGGTCTCAGGGTGCTCAATATAGGCTAGAAGGGGGGGTTGAATAGCCTATGTCCAATTTTTGAAATTGATTCAAAAACCTACTTCACTTAAGTTAGAAAATTTTGCAGGCGGAATAATAGTGAAGTATAGGACAAGTTGAGAATGGCTGATCTTAACAGGACAAGATCAGCAGTTCTCAAAACTATGGAATTCTGGAAATTAATCAACAATAGCAGTTCACAATCACACAGAAATAGACAAGGTATTTAATATGGTTCACACTTATAAATAAGTGCTACGTCCATAACCAAAGTGGTCAACTTTGGATTTGAAAAATGTGTACTAAGTTTTCCACTAGAATCTTTACAACATAAATCTCTAAT
Source organism: Platycodon grandiflorus (assembly GCA_016624345.1). Lineage (NCBI taxonomy): Eukaryota > Viridiplantae > Streptophyta > Magnoliopsida > Asterales > Campanulaceae > Platycodon > Platycodon grandiflorus. Next base: position 25,595,991 of record CM028363.1, read on the forward strand.
GAATTGTGTACAAAAATTAGTTGACCAGTGTTTGTGGGAGAATTGATATCTATAAGATATAAATTCTCGTGAGCTATGAATGCTAGGTGTTCCAATCAATGAAGAGCTTATATAGACTGATCGTCTTAGTGTGGAGCTCTTCAAAGAATGATATACAGATAGGACGTTTAAGCTTTTAATGCACTTGAAGAAGAAGAAGAAGATTTCAGAGTTGTAGTTGTTGAAAGAGTTAAATGCTTCAATGAAGTCTCCTTTTATATGCAGGGGAGGCCTTGGAGCCGTTGGAGATCTTCATGAGTTGCACAATTTGAATTTAAGAGCATTCAATGCTCTAATGTTGCTGTTGAGCTCTGATAGGCGATTCTGCAAAAAACAGTCTGTCTTCTATCACTTTGCCAAAAATAGGTAGACTGCGTTTGCAGGCGGAATGTCCTTTTCTGAGATGAATGCCTAGAATGGAAAGCTTCATTGAATGCGTTTTGCAGGTTAACGTTGCATCAAATTCAATGAAAGACTTTGTTGATGTCTCCAGACATGTCTTCGGCAGTTCTATATCGGACATTCTTTGGGGTCTTCAACTTAGCTGATGAAGCTTGGCTGAGACGAGCTTGTCCGATGCCTCAAGGAACTCTGCTGATGCATGCTTCGGCTGATGACTTAGAAGACGACCGATATCCTACAGGCTATCTTCTTCAAGGCTAATTACAAAAAGTAACCCTAGGTTATTCAAGCTATGTCTAAGTACAAGTTGCCACTCTAACAGACACGCAGGCCTATTAGTCACCTTGACTTAGACTCAGGTTATGGATACAAGCAAATCTATATCAATTACAATAATCTCCTCCTATTTGCTTGTGTCCATGACCTTATGAATACAATATAAGCTGACTATGTCCGATTCTAGTAATAACATGCTGTAAGAGTGATATATTAAATGAGCATGTCCTAGATGGACTTACAGAGGGGTCAGTGTATTCAAGATTACAAAGTGTTTATAAATAATGAATTGAGGCAAAGAACACTTATAGGAAGACTGAATTTAAAGACATGTAGACAAAGTACTATATAGGACATGTCTTTAAACCAGTGGTTTAAATTTCATGCACACACAGAATAATCACTCAGTTATAAAGCATGGAATTTTAAAAGGATAGGCATTGTTTATTAAACAAGACATTTAATACAATGCTTTGGTCAAGGAGTTTATACAATCAGACAGGAAAGGTATACCAGCTGAGTCAAGTTGAAGCTTGTCCTTTCCATTTTGAGTTAACAGCTGCTTTGAGTCTGGCAATTTCAGCTTTGGCTTCTGTTAGCTCATCTTTGGTATCTTCCAATTCGGAGGAGAGATTTTTGTTTTTCAGTCTGAGTAATGCATTTCTCTCATGAAGTTCAGTCAGCTGATTATTGTGTAGTCGGCTCATCTCCTCCTTCATGGACGGAAGCGACCTATCTATATTGCCTAGTCGAAGGTCAGTGTTTTTAAGCTCCTTGCGAAAAAAGGTGTAGTGCTTGTCGGTGAGCCTGCGCGTCTGTCGAACAGATGAGTGGACAGAGCGATTGGCATGTCGTTGAGAATGAAGCACACTCTTGTAGCCAGTATCTATGAGCTCGATCATCTGCAGCATTCCTTTGGAAAGATTTTCCCAATTTTCTTTAAAAAGGGCGTTGGAGGCAGAAGAAGAGGCTGAGAGCCGGTTGATCAAAATATTGCGTAAGGCATCAATGGCCTGCTGGCATGCGGCAGCGGTGGCCTTGGAACCTTTGGCAATGCCTATGACCTAAGTCATGCAGTCGGCAGTGACATGGGTGGTGTAAGATTGGTCAGCGGACAGTTGATGCAGGGCTTTGGTGAGATCAGCCGATATAGTTTCAAAATTTCTCAAAAAATCCTCAACATAGGAGGCACGGAAGTATGTAGGTTGGGAAGGCTGGCTGACAGGAGAGGTTGGTGGGCTGGTGGAGGTTTGAGGTTGACTGGTGGAGGTTGGAGGTTGGCTGGTGAAGGTTTGAGGTTGGCTGATGGAGATGCGAGGTTGGCTGGTGGAGGCTTGAGATTGGCTGGTGGAGGGCAAGGAAGGATGACTGATGGAGGATGAAGGTTGGCTGGGCCAGATGCGAGGAACAGGGAATAGCTTTTCTATGTAGATGTCATAGGAAAGTGGGTGAATAAAAATGGGAGAAGTGAAGAAGGTGAATGGGTGAGGAGAACGGAAGAGAACAGGAAAGAGGGGGTTAAAGCCTATGTAAGTGGTGACTACGTCAAAGAAGTTGTAGACCACAGGCTTGGATAAGACGGAGGGATGGCTGATGAGGGTAAAGACTGGGGGTCGAGGAAGAGAAAGAAAAGGGGAGATGTCTGATGGAGTAGGAGGAGGAAGTCCTAGGTCCTTGTGGATAGCTGTCCACTGTTTGAAGATCATAAGATCTTGAACAGCAGAGTTGTGTGAGAAGAACAGCTGGGACCAGGAAGGAGGTAAGGGATCATAGAAGGCTCCCCACTGGTTAATAATTTCCCCAGCAGACATAGGCTGGCAGGGAAAATGTTTAGGGTAATCCAGTGTAGAGAGGTAGGGGTCAGCATCGGCAGGGTTAGGTTTTGGGATGGCTGTCCTTAAAGAACAGCAGCTCCTGCACCTCTGGATGAAGGTAGCTGTAGGGGTTAATTTTTGTGCGTTTGGGAGTAGGAGGATCGGAGGGAGAAGAGAGAGAACGTTTAGAACGTTTGAAAAGTTTAGATTCAGGTGAGAAAGAGGGTTCGGAGTCTGGGGTTATGAGTACGGGAGCAGAATGAGTGGGTGAAGATGTAGGGGAGTGAACAGAGGTTATAGGCAGAGTTGGGGAAGATGGGGGTGAAGAAGTTTGATCGGCAGCGCCCGTAAATTTGACCTTTTTGGCGCTCCTCTTGAGGCGTCTGCCGTACTTTGATCGGGTTGGAGTAGAGGAGGCAGGAGCAGGTTGTGGAGATTCGGTAGTGGGAATGGGTGGTGTGGGAACGGCTTGTGTGGAAGGAGTGGTAGATGAGACTGTGGGAAGGCCAAATGATTCATCAGTGGGAAGAAGGGTTTGTTTGGTTTTGGGCTTGTCTGATTTTGAGGTGGATTTAGGAGGAAGAGTGGAAGGTTGAGGGGGTTTGGTAAGGTCGGCTGGTTTGAATGTGGAAGTGTCCTTTTCAACAGCTTGTTTGGATTGGGCAGGCTTTCTGGTTTGTTTGAGTTTTGGTGTTGGGAGAGGTGAGTGATTTTGTTTCTTGGGGGAGGATTCATCTGGTTCATATGGGTCATGGTCCAGTCTGCTGAGATCAAAATTCTCAGGTAGTTCAGCACCAATAGGCGTGGGCTCCTCCTGAGCAGGAAGCCCGGTTGAGGTGTAGGTCACCTTCCTCTTACCCTTCTTATCTTGGGTAGAGGGACCAGCAGTTGTAGTAGCAGAGGTCCTTTTGGCTATGTCTTCGCAGTATCTGGTGATGTTGTTGACTGTGAAGACATAGGTGTTGGACACCTTTATGAGGTTATCACCAGACACTTGTTCATCAATCTCCTTAGGAGAACATTGATGACCCTGACAAAAGGCCTTTTCATGGTGGGATGGGCCTGGACTTCAGCCACACACTGAAATAGCATGGAGAACACAATTTTGGCCCAGTTCAGCTGTTTGCGCAGGATCACAGCCTTGGTCCACATAAGCTGCTGGGATGTGAAGATGTCCCTAGAGCCGTTCTTGAAGAGGATGCTCTTGTTAAGAAGATGGCTGATATGATAAGGGCCCTCAAGAAATAGATTCCTGGACATCTCAGAGAAGCGTTCTGGTTGAGCTGAGCCTCTCATCATTTCCCAGGCTTGAGCTGATTCTTCATCAGTCAATTCCAGCTTTCCTTCAATAGGCAGTCCGAGGATGTTGCCTATTTCCTTGTAGGTCAAGTTGATGAAGTACCCTCGGATGTAGCCTTTCAAGTAGCTCATATTCAGTTTGTCATTGCTGGAAGAAGGAGCATGAGGAAGGACCATCCTTGTGTAGAATTCTTCAGCCAAGAGATTGCTGTAGTGTGTGTCATTCAGCTGGAAGAAGGGAAGAAGACCACACTCTTCTAAGTCCTTAATAAGTGCTGCTCCAGAGGAATACTCAAAGATTGAGTCTTTATCTAAGGTCATTCCAGGGTGATAGCTGGATCTTGGAAGAATTTTTAATGGGATCTTGGTGGCTTCAGCAGCCCTGGATGACTTGGCTGATTTTGTGTCAGCAGATAAGGAAGTACCAGCAGTTTTAGAAGCTTGAGTCTTTGCCTACACACAGTCGGCAGAGTTAAGAATAGCTGATATACAGGAAACAGCAGATATTAATAGAAACATGCACTGTTCAGATCTAAGACCCAAAATATAGCTAAGTTATGAAATGTGACAAGAGCAGTTCATCTTCTGGGTCTTTGAACAGCAACAGATTTGGTCAATTTTAAACAAATAGAATAGTACAGAATGAAAACATTTTAGCATAGATAGTTCTAAAACACATTCAATACCAGAGAGACAAGTTTTAATCAACATTATCAAGAACTCGAAGTTCATCAATGGCGGACAGCTCAAAATAATTCAGATTAGGTCAAGAAATACCCTAAAACTAGAATTAAACGAATCGTAAGGAAGTAGGGATACTCACTATTGAAGAATGTAAATAGAAGACTTGAAGATTTTGGGGATTTCAGAAGCTTTTAGCAAGATTGGAGACTTGAAGATTCTGAGTTTTTGAAATGCAAATGGCGGTTTTTGAAAATATGAAAAGACACTGTGCAAAATCGCCTTTTGTACTTCTGACAGGGCTCAATAAATGTCTTTTAATAATTTTTGAAATCCGCATTTAATGACCTAATAGGTGACTGTTCATATAATGTGCGTATTCGACCTATTTTATTGAGGACTGCCGATATGGAGAGAAGTGCTTACTCAATGTTGTCTATATTCTCGGCAGAGTTGCACTTAGCTGATCATATAAGTATTTCTATAAAGACAGTGTATGAAATAGCTTTAAAGGCAGTGTATGAAAGATTAGGGATTGAGATCAAGCATACCAAGCTCTCCTCTTAGATAGCCAAACCTGGTTGAGTCAAGTGGTTTGGTGAAGATGTCAGTTACCTGATGATCAGTAGACACATATTGCATGCTAATATTACCTTTTTCAACATGGTCTTTTAAGAAGTGATATCTCACATCAATGTGCTTTGTCTTGGAGTGCATGACAGGATTTTGAGAAACTGAGATGGCTGATGAATTGTCACACATTATAGGGAAATCAGCAGTCTTGATCTCATAGTCCACCAGTTGCTGTTTAATCCACAGCAATTGTGAGCAGCAGCTACCAGCAGCTATATATTCTGCTTCAGTTGTTGAAGTTGAAACAGATGTTTGCTTTTTACTGGCCCATGAGATAAGTCGATTTCCTAAGAATTGACATGTCCCACTTGTGCTTTTCCTGTCAACCTTACATGCAGCAAAATCAGCATCAGAATAGCCTATAAGATTAAAGGATGAATCCCTTGGATACCAAATACCCAAGTTGGAAGTATCTATTAAATATCTGATGATTCTTTTGACAGCTTGTAAGTGAGACTCCTTTGGATCTACTTGAAATCTAGCACAAACACAAACAGCAAACATAATGTCAGGCCTACTAGCAGTTAAGTATAAAAGTGAGCCAATCATGCCTCTATATAGAGTCATGTCCACTTTCTTGCCCTTTTCATCTTTGTCAAGATGGCAGTTTGTGGCCATAGGTGTACTGAAGCTGTTCGCATTTTCAAGTCCAAATTTCTTGATAACATCCTTTGCATATTTGGCTTGATTGATGAAGATACCGGTAGAGCTTTGTTGAATTTGAAGACCTAGGAAGAAGTTGAGTTCTCCCATCATGCTCATTTCAAATTTACTCTGCATAAGCTTTTCAAATCTTATGCAAAGATTTTCATTAGTAGATCCAAAAATAATATCATCAACATAAATTTGAACAAGTAAGGAATGACCTTTATGTTTCATAATAAAAAGAGTAGTGTCAATTTGACCTCTTACAAAGCCTTGAGATGTCAAGAACTTTGAAAGGGTCTCATACCAGGCTCTTGGTGCTTGCTTAAGTCCATAAAGTGCTTTCCTTAGCTTGTAGACATCTTCTCTTCTTGAACTGTCGATGAAACCAGGTGGTTGTTCTACGTAGACTTCTTCTTGTAATTCACCATTTAGAAAGGCACTCTTAACATCCATTTGATATACTTTGAAGTCTTTGAAGGATGCATAGGCCAAGAATAATCTGATGGCTTCTAGTCTTGCAACAGGAGCAAATGTCTCATCATAGTCAATTCCCTACTCCTGTCTGTATCCTTGAGCCACAAGTCTTGCCTTATTCCTGGTTATATTTCCATTTTCATCCATCTTGTTTCTGAAAACCCACTTTGTACCAATCACAGCTTGTCCTTTAGGTCTAGGAACAAGTGACCAAACTTGACATCTGTCAAACAGATTTAATTCTTCTTGCATAGCTTCCACCCAGCTTGGATCTTCCAGTGCTTCATCTATCTTCTTGGGTTCAATATGAGAGACAAATTGTCGCGACCCGACCCGGGATCCGATGTGAATCCCGCTCGAGCCGCGAGACAATGCGGAAAACACGAAAATAGCAACTCAAAAATTTCATTTAAAAGAATGCAAAGTCATGAGAAAACCCTGTAATGCACGTGCAAGTTTTCTTTAAAACAACAAAAATCTTTTAACAATACTAAACCTCGACGGCGAAACAAGCCGGAGAAACAACACGTTAGCTAGCAACAACAAACTCGAGCTATCATGCTCGGTACATATATAAACATATCAGGGTACGCGGAATAAGAGTTAACAATATACAATAGCACGGCAACCATGCCGACACAACAAAAGAATACATCATATAACAATCAGGACATCTACCCAACAAATACATTGTTTAAGTAACAAGTACACCCTCGGCCTCACCAAAAGAAAATACTTAGGCACAAGGTGCACTACCAAAAGATGTCGCCCAACGGACCCGAACTCGAACACTAAGGATTCCTCGCCGGCGCTTGATCTAAGGAAAACAAATGAAAACAAACGGGGTGAGTTGAAAACTCAATAAGCTACTAATGCAACAATATGGCATCCTAGATGCGAGACAATAAATATAACAAGTATTCATGTCATCACAACATCATTTCAATACTAAACGGAAATAACATGTATTGCACATAGCCAAACAACCCCATACTACACGAGAGAGGCTCGACGATCGCCAACCGTCCCATACCGGTTGGAAACCATGACCAACATTCGTTCATATAGGAAGCACATAAGAACTATAAGTAAACACATTAAAAGGGATACGGTGTCGAGGTACACCTCCAACCAAACCAATACTTCCAACCAACCAACCAATAATATACCAAGTGTAGAGCCGTTGTTGACGTGCTCGAACAAGAAAACCAATAACCAAAACACATGTGAACCATTTTCTGTATTCACATCGACGGGTGATCTCGGTCCCTACAACCCAAGAATCTACCATGGATATAGCTTACCATGGTTGCGTTTATTCCGTACAACAAATGGCGCTATACCCCTACCGTGGCCAACGGTAGGGCGAGGCCCGATGTATTGGCCTTCGACTATTACGTAGCCCCAGCTCACGCAATAATCGAGCGTCAATACACCCCCAACAAATATGCCATGGACTTAACTAAATGCACAAGTAGATGTTTACTCGACATTTAAATATAAAAGGTCATACTCCAAAGTAGGGAGTATACCACAACAACAACAATTGACAATGATATGAATGTCACAAGTGAGTTATAATAATCTCACACCACAAATAACCAACTTACAATAATTACGACAATTTACGTAATATTAAACACACAATCGGTGTAACCAAATTTTCTAACGAATCACTCGAATCATTCAAAAATTCCCAAATCACACACGTGGTCTCATTGATTATGAAATCCTAACGAACTCTGTTAGAGTCATTTTCGGTTTCTAATGAGTTCGAGTTTACGCGAATTAATCATACCATAAACTTAACAATTACTAATCATATTTCACATTATTAACATGTAAACATGAGTCTCTAAACACAACCAAAAAGTCAACCACGAATTTGAAAAGTTAACATAGTCATATATACTTAAATTTGATGATTTCTAACATGCATCACCAAATAACAAGTCTAACATGTAAAACAACTCATAATTGAAGAAGAACAAGGGATAGTAGCTTACAACTTTGAGAATTAAACCAAGATTTTCCACATGCAACCAGGTAAAATGTTCTCCTAGGCAAGAGCTTCGCGATGGCGAAGTCGGATCGTCGATCGGGTACCAAATGGCAAAGTTATGCCACTTCTCTCTCAAGAACACTCTTTCTCTCTCTCTAGAACTCAAGGTTGAAGAAGATGGAAATGGGGTAAATTAGGAGACCCCTAAGGTCACTTAGTGTCTAAGGAGACCTGGTTTAAGTGGTCAAAGGTCGTGGTCAATCCTAGCCCTTGGATTAGAGTCAAAAAGTCAAAATAAAAAATTGCAAAATTGGTCGCAGCAGGCGCGCTAAGGCGCGGCTCTTGGCTGAACTTCAGTCTGATTTTCGCAAAGTTCAGAGCACAGGCGCGCTAGGGCGCGGGTTTGGTGCGCTAGGGCACGCTGGGCATTTCCAAGGTTGTACAAAATGATGTCTAAAAGTTCTCACATGATTCTAAGGTGATCCCAAACCCAAACCAATTCCAAACAACATCTGAAACACAATCTAAACCACATAAAATGAAGCTACAAATGCACACCAAATCGAATGCGAACAACTACGAAACTTCTAACACACATTAATATACTCAAGAAGTGTACAATAAGCTCAAATGCCAACATATTCAGATGAAATTCGCACATGAAATGATGATGTCAATATGAAGGACATAACATAGAATGAATACAAATGATGCAAATGGCGCGGGCGTTACACCCTCACCCCCTTAGAATAAATTCGACCGCGAATTTACTTACCAAACTCCACAAATAAAGAAGGGTACTTTTCTCGCATCTCTTGTTCTAACTCCCAAGTGGCCTCCTCGATGTTATGACTTCTCCACAAGACTTTTACAAGGGGAATGGACTTCGACCTCAACACTTGTTCTTTAGTGTCGAGTATCCTCACGGGCTGTTCAATATAGGATAGATCGGGTGTCAAGTCTACCGGCTCATACTCCAAAATGTGCGATGCATCCGATAAGTACTTCCTCAACATAGACACGTGGAACACCGCATGAACGCCCGACATCGACGATGGTAGGGCAAGTCTATAAGCTAACTTCCCAACCCTTTCTAAAATCTTAAACGGACCAATGAACCTTGGAGTCAATTTTCCTTTCCTACCAAACCTCTTGACCCCAATTCGTGGCAAAACCTTCAAGAACACATGATCACCAATTTTGAATTCTAAGTCCCTCCGCCGATGATCCGCATAACTCTTCTGTCGACTTTGACTCGTTTTCAACCTTTCCCGAATGAGCTTCACACTCTCGACCGATTCGTGCACCATGTCAGGACCCCATATCTTTGCTTCGCCGACTTCATCCCAACAAATTGGAGAGCGACACTTTCTTCCATACAGCGCTTCATAAGGAGCCATCTCAATGGTCGACTGGTAGCTGTTGTTGTACGCGAACTCTATCAATGGTATGTGTGAATCCCAAACTCCTTTGAAATCCATCGAACAAGCTCGCAACATGTCCTCAAGTATTTGTATGGTTCTCTCCGATTGTCCGTCTGTTTGTGGGTGAAAGGCCGTGCTAAGAGTTAACTTCGTACCCAAAGCATCCTGTAGTGACTGCCAAAATCGCGAAGTGAACCGTGGATCTCGATCCGACACTATGCTAACCGGTACCCCATGTAGTCTCACAATCTCCTGTATGTATAAGGTAGCAAGTCTATCCATCGGGTAAGTCATCGCAATAGGAAGGAAGTGTGCCGACTTGGTCAACCTGTCAATAATCACCCAAACTGCGTCGTGACCCTTACGAGTCTTTGGCAACCCTGTCACAAAGTCCATTGCTATGTTCTCCCATTTCCACTCCGGAATCTCCAATGGTTGTAACAAGCATGTCGGTCGTTGATGTTCCGCTTTTACACGTTGACATGTCAAGCATCTCGATACAAACTCCGCCACTTCTCTCTTCATACCACTCCACCAAAAATTTCTCTTCAAGTCTCGATACATTTTAGTACTCCCCGGATGAATCGTGTATCTAGACTTGTGAGCCTCCTCTAACACTTGTCTCTTCACCTCATCTATCGCTGGTACACAAATTCTATTTCGAAACACAAGGATCCCATCATTGTTCTTTGCAAAATCTTTCATCTTCTCTTCATTCAACCCATCAATCAACGTCTTCAATTCCGGGTCGTCCTCTTGTGTCCCTTTAATCCTTTGAATCAATGTCGGCGTAGCCCGAAGGTTGACAAAAATTACTCCCTGTCTCGATCTACTCGGACTCCAATCTCGAACATCTTCAAGCATTTTCCATTCACGGGTCATCAAGCAAGACATGTACGCCTTTCGGCTAAGTGCATCCGCTACCACGTTCGCTTTCCCCGGATGATACAAGATGGTACAATCATGGTCCTTAAGTCTTTCAATCCATTTCCGTTGTCTATTGTTCAGCTCCTTTTGAGAAAATATGTACTTGAGGCTCTTGTGATCGGTGAACACTTCAAACTTGGCCCCGTAGAGATAGTGTTTCCACTTATGTAGAGCAAAGATGATCGCAGCCAACTCAATGTCGTGGGTAGGATAATTTTGTTCGAACGAGGTCAACTTCCGAGAAGCATACACAATCACTCTCCCGTTTTGCATCAAAACACAACCCAAACCCTCTTTTGACGCATCACTGTATATCACCAACCCATCATGTCCGTTCGGTAGTGCCAAGATCGGAGCTGTGGTCAACCTCTTCTTCAGTTCTTGGAAACTCGCCTCGCATTTGTCATCCCATACAAAAGGTTTATTCTTTTGGGTCAAGTTAGTCATCGGAGTCGCAATCTTTGAAAACCCCTCAATAAACCTACGATAATAACCCGCCAAACCCAAGAAGCTTCGAATCTCCGTTACCGACTCGGGTCTTTTCCATTTCACCACTGCCTCTATCTTAAGTGGATCCACCGAAATACCATCTCCCGAAACAACATGGCCTAGAAACGAGACCTCCTCAAGCCAAAATGCACACTTGCTGAATTTCGCATATAACTTCTTTTCCCTCAACACTGACAACACAATCCTCAAATGCTTCTCGTGCTCCTCCCGAGATTTGGAGTACACAAGAATATCATCAATAAACACCACCACGAAACAATCTAGATAAGGCAGGAATATCCTATTCATCAAATCCATGAACACAGCCGGTGCATTTGTCAACCCAAATGGCATCACAACAAACTCGAAATGCCCGTATCGAGTTCGAAATGCGGTCTTCGGTATATCCTCTGCCCTAACCCTCAGTTGATGGTAACCACTTCGAAGATCAAATTTCGAATAAACAACTGAGCCCTGTAGTTGGTCAAACAAATCATCAGTATGTGGCAGGGGATATTTGTTCTTAATGGTTACCTGATTCAGCTCCCGATAGTCAATACACAATCTCAAGGACCCATCTTTCTTCCTCACAAACAAAGCGGTGCACCCACGGCGATACACTCGGCCTAATGAAACCCCGATTCAACAACTCCTCCAACTGTACCTTTAACTCCTTCAATTCTGCCGGTGCCATACGATACGGTGCCTTTGACATTGGAGCGGTACCTGGCAACAATTCAATACAAAATTCCAACTCTCTATCCGGAGGCAAGTCATACTCCGATGAAAACACATCCAGAAATTCACGTACAATCGGAACATCCTCCAACATAACAACTTTCTTAGATTTATCAACCACACATGCTAAATACCCGGTACACCCATGTGACAACAATTTTCGGGCTTTCAAAGCCGATATCATACGAATACCACCCATGCATTTATCACCCTCAAACACAAATGGAGGCATATGAGGCAATTCAAATGTGACAGTTTTCTTACGACAATCAACTATGGCATGATGAGTGTGCAACCAATCCATGCCCAAAATAACATCAAAATCACGGATAGGCAACACTACCAAATCCGCAAGCAAAACATGATCATCAATAACAACTTCGCATGCACGATGAACATCAGAAGCAACTAGGCACTCTCCCATCGGAGTAGACATCTCTAACACATAAGACAGCAATTCAGGCATAGTATGCAAGTGGCATGCAAAGTGAGATGCAATGTAGGAATGCGATGACCCTGGATCTATAAGGACTCGGGCTCGCTCTCTCGAGACAAATAAAGTACCTCCTATCACATTGGGAGCGTCGGGAATACCCCTCTGATCTAAGGCGAACACTCGACCCTGAACCCTCGGTCGACCGTCATTGTTCCTCTTTACTCCCGTGTTCTGTTGTGCACCACCCTGAGGTATACCCCTATTCCTTGAACAATCCTTTTGAAAATGCCTGTCATCACCACACAACAAGCATCTCCCCTGTTTCATCCAACACCTCTCCTCCGAGTGCCCAGTCTTCTTGCAGAAGTTACAGTTAAACCTCGACTCACGCTGTCCCTGGCCTCCCGGTTGCTGTCCCGTTTGGCCTGCCAGTCTACTCACATTCTTCCCCTTGTTAGAAGTCCCACCTGTGTTCGCCTTTCCAGTTTTTGCGAAGCGCTAATTACCATCCTGTTACCGGCTTACCGGTGCTCCTCGATGTCATGTTCAATTTTGTATGCTTTATCCACCGCGCTTTGGTAACTCGGTAGATCAAGCGGTAACAGCTGCTTCCTATACTCCGTCCTCAATCCCTTTACAAACCGATAGACCTTCTTTTCTTCGGTCGGAATCAAGTGCGAACAATACCGTGCCAATGCCGTGAACCTCGCAGAATACTGTCCCACTGTCAACAATCCCTGCTCAAGACTCAGAAACTCTACCTCCTTCTTTGCCTGTACCACGTCAGGGACAAAATGGTTCCTGAACTGCCGCAGAAATAGTTCCCAAGTTCGTTCCACACCTTCCTGTACCCAACTCGCCTCAAGTACTCGCCACCAATGTTTAGCGGCATCCTCTAACTTAAACACAGCTAGGACAACTTTTTCATCATCAGTACAACCGAGAGTAGTAAATACCTTGATAATGTGTTTAATCCATAGTTCAGCCTTGGTAGCATTAGGTTCTCCATCGAAACTTTGGGGTTTCATCTTCAAGAACTCCTCGAGAATAGTGGTATTGTTTTTATGCCTTATTCTCGTGGTGGTACTCCAATATTAAGTGGTCTGTAATATCTATCTGTCGTACTAGAGCCTCTGGTTGCAGTCTCTTACCTTCTAGCTGAGGTCCTACCCCTACAATATCTCGCTGTGCTATGTCGGTTATCATCTGTGATAGTCCTTGATACACATCATGGAAAACTTCATTCTGATTGTTCGGGCTCGATTCAGGAGGAACATTACACTGAGTATTAACATTTTTATCTCTTTCCTCATTTCCACCTGGACTCATACCGACCCTACTAGTGCTTGCTCCGTACTTAACTTCCACCATTTCGACCTACATAAAACACTCGACGTTAACGACTTAAACACACAACCAACCCTCCTAAGCCAAAGATTCTCTCGGCTAGCTAACTTATGCTCGATACCAGTCGCGACCCGACCCGGGATCCGATGTGAATCCCGCTCGAGCCGCGAGACAATGCAGAAAACACGAAAATAGCATCTCAAAAATTCCATTTAAAAGAATGCAAAGTCTTGAGAAAACCCTGTAATGCACGTGCAAGTTTTCTTTAAAACAACAAAAATCTTTTAACAATACTAAACCTCGACGGCGAAACAAGCCGGAGAAACAACACGTTAGCTAGCAACAACAAACTCGAGCTATCATGCTCGGTACATATATAAACATATCAGGGTACGCGGAATAAGAGTTAACAATATACAATAGCACGGCAACCATGCCGGCACAACAAAAGAATACATCATATAACAATCAGGACATCTACCCAACAAATACATTGTTTAAGTAACAAGTACACCCTCGGCCTCACCAAAAGAAAATACTTAGGCACAAGGTGCACTACCAAAAGATGTCGCCCAACGGACCCGAACTCGAACACTAAGGATTCCTCGCCGGCACTTGATCTAAAGAAAACAAATGAAAACAAACGGGGTGAGTTGAAAACTCAATAAGCTACTAATGCAACAATATGGCATGCTAGATGCGCGACAATAAATATAACAAGTATTCATGTCATCACAACATCATTTCAATACTAAACGAAAATAACATGTATTGCACATAGCCAAACAACCCCATACTACACGAGAGAGGCTCGACGATCGCCAACCGTCCCATACCGGTTGGAAACCATGACCACCATTCGTTCATATAGGAAGCACATAAGAACTATAAGTAAACACATTAAAAGGGATACGGTGTCGAGGTACACCTCCGACCAAACCAATACTTCCAACCAACCAACCAATAATATACCAAGTGTAGAGCCGTTGTTGACGTGCTCGAACAAGAAAACCAATAACCAAAACACATGTGAACCATTTTCTGTATTCACATCGACGGGTGATCTCGGTCCCTACAACCCAAGAATCTACCACGGATATAGTTTACCATGGTTGCGTTTATTCCGTACAACAAATGGCGCTATACCCCTACCGTGGCCAACGGTAGGGCGAGGCCCGATGTATTGACCTTCGACTATTACGTAGCCCGGCTCACGCAATAATCGGCGTCAATACACCGCCAACAAATATGCCATGGACTTAACTAAATGCACAAGTAGATGTTTACTCGACATTTAAATATAAAAGGTCATACTCCAAAGTAGGGAGTATACCACAACAACAACAATTGACAATGATATGAATGTCACAAGTGAGTTATAATAATCTCACACCACAAATAACCAACTTACAATAATTACAACAATTTACGTAATATTAAACACACAATCGGTGTAACCAAATTTTCTAACGAATCACTCGAATCATTCAAAAATTCCCAAATCACACACGTGGTCTCATTGATTATGAAATCCTAACGAACTCCGTTAGAGTCATTTTCGGTTTCTAATGAGTTCGAGTTTACGCGAATTAATCATTCCGTAAACTTAACAATTACTAATCATATTTCACATTTTTAACATGTAAACATGAGTCTCTAAACACAACCAAAAAGTCAACCACGAATTTGAAAAGTCAACATAGTCATATATACTCAAATTTGATGATTTCTAACATGCATCACTAAATAACAAGTCTAACATGTAAAACAACTCATAATTGAAGAAGAACAAGGGATAGTAGCTTACAAATTTAAGAATTAAACCAAGATTTTTCACATGCAACCCAGGTAAAATGTTCTCCTAGGCAAGAGCTTCGCGATGGCGAAGTCGGATCGTCGATCGGGTACCAAATGGCAAAGTTATGCCACTTCTCTCTCAAGAACACTCTTTCTCTCTCTCTAGAACTCAAGGTTGAAGAAGATGGAAATGGGGTGAATTAGGAGACCCCTAAGGTCACTTAGTGTCTAAGGATACCTGGTTTAAGTGGTCAAAGGTCGTGGTCAATCCTAGCCCTTGGATTAGAGTCAAAAAGTCAAAATAAAAAATTACAAAATTGGTCGCAGCAGGTGCGCTAGGGCGCAGCTTCAGGCGCGCTAGGGCGCGCGTACGGACGCGCTAAGGCGCGGCTCTTGGCTGAACTTCAGTCTGATTTTTGCAAAGTTCAGAGCACAGGCGTGCTAGGGCGCGGGTTTGGTGCGCTAGGGCGCGCTGAGCATTTCCAAGGTTGTACAAAATGATGTCTAAAAGTTCTCACATGATTCTAAGGTGATCCCAAACCCAAACCAAGTCCAAACAACATCCGAAACACAATCTAAACCACATAAAATGAAGCTACGAATGCACACCAAATCGAATGCGAACAACTACGAAACTTCTAACACACATTAATATACTCAAGAAGTGTACAATAAGCTCAAATGCCAACATATTCGGATGAAATTCGCACATGAAATGACGATGTCAATATGAAGGACATAACATAGAAAGAATGCAAATGATGCAAATGGCGCGGGCGTTACACAAATGCTGCAGAATACATGCATTCATTCCTTGAAGCTTGTCTAGTTTAAACACCAGCATTAAGATCACCAATGATTTGAGTGATAGGATGATCTTTAACTTCTCGAACATCTGCAGTTTGAACTTGTCCTATTGTATCGGCAGAGTTGAGTTCTTGAGAAGTGGAAGTGTCTGAAGCTTGGTTTTCTGAAGGGTATGTTAATTCCAATGTAGGCTGTAGTACTTCTGGTGTGGAAGGGAAAGTGGATTCTGGATTTTCTGAGTTCTCATTTGCTGGTTCATTGTCACTTCTTGAGGATTCTATCAAGTTAATTCTTGGAGGAACTTGTGAAGATGTGGGATCAGCAGAGTTGGAGCTTGGTTGTTCTGTACCTGTCTCATACTCATCAGAATCATTAGACACCTTAGGAGCCAAATGTGGCCCAATAAAATCAAATTCATCAAAAGAGACATGAACAGATTCAACAACTCTAAGTGAAGTTTTATTATAAACTCTATAAGCTTTTGAAAATTTGGCATATCCCAGAAATATCCCTTCATCACTTTTGGATTCAAATTTACATCTATGTTCTTTTCCATTGTAAAGAACATAGCATTTACATCCAAATATTTTGAAGAATCCAATGTTGGGAGATCGCCTCTCCATATTTCATATGGAGTTTTGTTATGAAATTTGTTGATAATGGACTGTTTTGAGTGAAGCGGCGGTGTTTCTTCAAAAATACATAGGCGGTTTGGCTTCGGAATCATAGTCTTTCTGCTTCAATAAGAGTTATGTTCTTTCTTTCAGCAACTCCATTTTGTTGAGGTGTACCAAGCTAGAGAAATTATGACCAATTCCATGGTCATCACAATATTTGGCTACACCATTGTTCTTGAACTCGTCCTATTGCGATCGACATCGCAATGTCATCCGCTTCGAGTTTGTAGTCTTCTGAAGAGTTCTGTTATGATGTCATATGCTTCATCTTTGGAGGACATCATCTCAACCCAAGTGAATCTTGAGTAGTCATCAACTACTACAAGTGTGTACTTGCTGCCACCAAGACTTGTAGTAGTAACAGTCCAAATAAATCCATATACGGAGGCGTAGAGGTGCGGATGTTGATAGGCAAGGCTTCCTTTTGAATGAAGATTTGTGTAATTTGCCTAGTTGACATGCTTTACAAAGATTATGTGGTTCAGCCGATATTTTAGGCAAACCAACAACTAGGTTGTCCTTTGATAGCTTCTCCAAATATTTGAAGTTGAGATGACTAAGCCTTTTGTGCCACAACCAGCTGTTATCATTTGATGACCTTGCAACCAAGCATAGGTTTGATTTTCTTCCAACAGCGTTTAAGTCAACAGCATATACATTTCCTTTTCTAAAACCTGTAAGGATTGTTGAACACGTCTCATTGTCCTTGATGAGAAAGTGACTTGAGGTGAATTGACAGACTAATCCTTTGTCACAGAATTGTGATATGCTCAAAAGATTATGCTTTAATCCTTCAACTAGAGAAACCTTACTGATGGAAAGGTTTCCTCTAATTATGCTTTCATAGCCAATCGTCTTCCCTTTTGAGTTGTCACCAAAAATTACTGAGGGACCTTTAGCTTCAACAATATTTGAGAGAAGATTTGGATCACCAGTCATGTGCTTTAAGCAGCCACTATCTAGATACCATAAGTCTTTCTCTTCTTCACTAACAGCCATGAAGCATTCCTGAAATATAATCATTTAAGAATATGGTCCCCGTTTACTTTTGGGTCCTTAAGGTTAGCAACCTTTTGGGATCCATACCTGTTTAACCTTTGGAGGTGTGAATCCTCTAGATTTGGGTATGAATCTCAGAAGGCATTCATGAATTTCGTGACCATGGCCTTTACAGAAAGAGCATTTATGAAAACCTTGAACATGTGTAATGATTTCCTTTGAAGACTTCTTATTATCAGCAGTTTTGGAGATGACCTTTGTATTGATAACAGGCTTATAGGACTTAGGCTGATAATGACATTTCTTAGTGATATTAGGTTTACCATGGGTAGACCTTTTATCAAAAGATTTCACATTTTCAGGCAAAACTCCTTTGAGCTTTTTATCGGCAGAGTTGGGATCAGCAATCTTTCCTTTGACAAATTTAATAGGTTTGAGTTGAGAATTCTTTGACTTGCCATCATCCTGTTTTCTTAGGGTGACTGATGGCGGTTTCGTTGCTCGACTCCTATTAGCAGTGTCATTGTTGACATTGCTTACCCTTGGACTTGTCTTTTGTATTTTTGGGATAAACAAAGGGAACTTTGTTAAAACCAAGTCCTTGCCTTTTAGGAGATTGCTGATTATAGGAAGCTTCTTCAGCCATTTCTTCAGCAATTACTTCAGTTGTCTCATTTTCTTGAGAACCAGATGGACTTCCTACATTGAACTCACTTTGGAAACCGATACCAGTTTTGTCGTCAAGAGTTTTTTGGTTTGAAAGAATGGTATCAAAGTTTCCTTTTGAATTATTCCAAGTATTGACAACTTTCTAAAGGTCATCTTTCTCAGAATTGATTTTCTTTATGTGTTCAAGTAGGAATTCCACTTTTTCAGTTAAGGCTTTGTTCTCTTTTTGAATTTTGATACTTTCAGCTTGTTGTCTATTGAGATCTTTGATCTCAGACATCAAGGTAGATTTCTCGAGACGCCAGTTCATGCTTTTGGCTAGTTTCACATAGGCAGTTTTGAATTTAGAAAATTCTTTCAGCATGTCTTTGTTGGCTTTAATAAGCTCTCCCCTTGAGGGTTCATTAAGCTCATCATCATCACTATCATCCGGTTGGAATGGTAGTGACCTTACTGAGTCATGGGGTGATTCCCTGGCCATAAGGCATATATTTGCTTCTTCAGCAAAGTCACAGGAATCATCCTCATCAGTATCTGTGTCACACCAAGTGGGCATGTTGCTTTCATCCATGTCCTCAGCCACCATGCCTTTTTGTTTTTGAAATTTAGACTCGGGATGTTTTTTGTAGAATTCATATTTTTGGCTTTGGACATTTTGAAGCAAAATGACCTGGTTTCCTACAGTTAAAACAGACAAGCTCATTTTCCTTTTGATAGTCTGCAGTTTTATAAGGAGCAGAGCTTTTTGGATGAGCAGCTGTTCTTTGAGGAAAGGCAGTTTTGTGAGGAGACTACCTATGAGATGACTTGTTAAACCTTTTGAAACGTTGATACTTCTTAACAAACATTGCAAAGGCTTCGTCTGAAAGAATGTCATCACCATCATTAGATGTAGATGGGGTTTCATCAGGTGTGGAATAAGAAGGTTCAACAGACATGGCTGGTAAGGATAAATTTTTAAAACTCTTTTCCATTTCTTGAGCTTGTTGTATTTCAAGCTCATAGACTGAAAGACTTGCATAAAGGTTTCTAAGAGTCAATTTATTCAAGTCTTTTGACTCTTTCATGGCAGTGATCTTTACATGCCATAGACTGCCTAGTGCATTAAGAAATCTCATGTTTATTTCTTTCTTTTCGTATTTCTTTCCTAAAGAATAGCAAGAGTTGACTACCTCATAGAATCTGTCATATGCACTTCGTAGAGACTCTTTAGGATCTTTCTTGAATGAGTCAAACTTCTGGATGCAAGTACATAGCTTGTTGTTCTTGGTTTCACCATCACCTTCAAGATATTCCAGTATGGCTTCCACATTTCCTTAGCTGTGTCCAGATTGATGATCTGCTGGTATGTGCTGATATCAACACAGCTGGTGATGATGTTGATGGCTTTTCCATCCAGAGCGTCATTCTTTCTGTCTTCTTCATCCCATTCTTCTTCAGGCTTTGGGACTTCAGGGTCAGCCGTTGGATCCAGTGTATCCAGAGTATTTGGCTTCATGGGAATTCTAGGTCCATCTGTAACACATTTCCACAAACGTTTGTCAATAGAGTTCATGTGTCTTTTAACTTTATCTTTCCAGATATCAAAGTGAACTTCATCCAGTACAGGACAATGGTTCACATTTAGAGTTTCCAACATTTGATGAGCAGCCATTTGATCTTTAATCTCTCAAGAGTTTAATCTTGGAAAAACTTGTTTTCAAAGAGTTAAGCTCTGATACCAATTGTTAGGTCTCAGGGTGCTCAATATAGGCTAGAAGGGGGGGTTGAATGGCCTATGTCCAATTTTTGAAATTGATTCAAAAACCTACTTCACTTAAGTTAGAAAATTTTGCAGGCGGAATAATAGTGAAGTATAGGACAAGTTGAGAATGGCTGATCTTAACAGGACAAGATCAGCAGTTCTCAAAACTATGGAATTCTGGAAATTAATCAACAATAGCAGTTCACATTCACACAGAAATAGACAAGGTATTTAATATGGTTCACACTTATAGATAAGTGCTATGATGTATGATTTTCAAATTAATCACTAAATCCTACCGCAACCGCACGGCTTATCGTATAGTATTTAGGATGTCGATCCCACAGGGACTTTGAATCAAGTACCGAAGAATTCGCAACTTAAATTATCTAGACAGATTGATTTCAAGGTTTTTGTAGAAATGAACTAAAATTAAACTAATTAGACTAAATTAACTAAGTAAACACAAAATTGGATTTTTGATTGAAAACAGTAAATAAAAGCTTCTAGGATTTCGGTTTACCACAACGACGAATTTATAAACTCCGCAATGATCTTCCCTTTACGATGAATGTCAAGTTTTGAAGGCGAATTGCATAAATATAGTTGATTGTATTCTCTCGAACTACTCTCAACCGTGCCTAGCTTAATTCAAATCCGATGTCTCGCTCAATGAATTAAACTAAACCCATTATGTCCTACAATTCAATTAGCCTCTAGAAACTCAATTAACCGTCGTTCTCATGAATTTCTAGTTCGATTTTAGGGTTCCATTACCTACACTTCACCTTTCGGTCCTTCGCTTTGGTAATTGAGATTATCGCATAAACGTAGGAGTTTCACCTCTCGGTTCTTCGCTTCCACATATTCATGCAATTATTAACGAAACTAAAATCGAATCAAAACGGGTAACATTCATATAGTAAACGGAAAGATCGTAACTTCATTCATAAATTCATCATGGGCTACACCTAATCCTAGAAATAGGAAATTACTCACACATGATTGAAGAAATCAACAAGAACATCATGGGAAACATTATAAAACAACGAAATGAAAATAATAAAATTAAAGAGAGGGAAAGAGAAAGAACTTGTCTCCAAAATGATTCCAAATGATGAAGTCTTCAATCTTCAACTTACAATCCAAAATTTGCCCTAAAAATTGTGTAGAAAAAGATATGAAAAATCCAAGTTTTTTGTAGAGAACGAGAGAGTGTCTTGAGAGAGAGAATGCGCTCCCTTTTTAATCTAGAGGGAGACGCACCTGAAAAGGGAGGGAAACTCAAGAGTTTCTTCCTAATTTAGACTTAAAATTACACTTGATACTAATATAGGGCGAAATAGTAAATCTGCCCAAAATCTGTCGATTCGCAGGTGCGAAAGAAATCGCAGCCAGGCTGCGAACCAAACTGCCTTCAACTGGAACAGCTGCCTTCAAATTCCACCTGCGAAATAAATCGCAGCCTGCCCACGAACAATGCTGATGACCCGAACCTCTTCCTTTCAGCTTTAAATCACCACCCAAGCTTAAACTTTGATCCAAAATGCTCCAAGTCTGCACAATTAAGCTCAAAGATAGTGAAATGAACTAAAACAACTAATTTTACTTTGAAATACACATTATTGAAGAGAAAACAAGCCTAAAAACATCCTAAAATATAAACATTTTGTACATTTATCACTCCCCCAAGCTTAAGCTTTGATCGTCCCGAGCAAAGAAATAGATTTCAAAACGAGATAGCCCAGGACCAAAGACTAGAAAGGACACCATCTCAAGAATGCAAATGCATTACATCATGGAATTATCACTCAAAACCATCAACACACTAGCAAACAGATTCTCATGATTTCCAAGCTAATAAAGTCTCAAACGCTCAATGCAACCCATGAGTCACTTAAGCAAAGAAATACCTAGCACCCATCTAGCTCGGATTATGCTACCTCATGAATATTAAAGCTGAAATTATCAGGTCAAGGGACACTCTCCATTCAAGCTATCAACTCAATCGACAAGGCACGGCAAAGGCAGCAACAAGATCATTAGGGCTTTATTTAAGCTTATAACGTTAGGCCAAGGTGAGGGATACAAATGAAGGAATGGATAAATCAAAGCAAGAGAGCATTAAATAAACATGTTAAATACAAACTTGCTCACGAGAAAGTGTTTCACTTTTTCCCAATCCACTCACCAATTTCAACAATCCCCAAACTAAATTTCTTGAATAGCTCACCACCAAATAGTAACATTCCCTTATTTCCTCGTGAGAGATTGAAGAGCACATGCATAACTTTTTCTTCCTTTTTTTTTTTTTTTCATTCTTCTTGATTTTTTTCAAGATTTTTTTTTTTTCAAGGCATGCTAACTTCATTTTTCTCTTTTTTTTCTTTGATTCTCTTTGATTTTCTTTTTGAGAAATCACCCACCAATTTACATTTTTCAACAATCACCAACATTTTTTTCAACACCCCTTTCTTCTTCTTCCCATTCCACCACAATAGCGTAAACATAGCACATGAAGCATCAACCCGACAAAAGCACACGATACACATGATTTCATTTAAAGCTCTCTTGAAGGGTAGGATAAAGTGTTTAGGCTAAATGGGTAGGTAAATGCAGGTTAATGAAACGAACATCGAATGGGGGTCATTTGTGTGCTGAGCACACACCATTCTTCAATTAGGCTCAAGGGGGACATTAGGGATACAATCTTTGCAATGGGTAGGCAAGAAAAGGCTCAAATGGTCAAAAAAAAATGGCCTAAATCACGTCCTTATCACCACAATACCCATGCCTAGCTTCAATCATCATCAAGCAAAAACTTTAAGAAAAATCCCAAGATATCAAAACTCAACTAAAATATTCACAAGGTAAACATAATACTTCGCTAAATAGCACCAAGAACAATACTAAGACTTTGTGAACAACACGAGCATACAAATTACGCCCAATATAGAATTAACAAGGGAATCGCTACTTTCTATCAACTAGCATGCAAATGACTCCAAGATTACTCCACCAATGCAATAAACATGCATCCTCTACAAGTACCTTCCAAGAACAAAAATGACCAAAACTAGAAGCTTAGGTGTTTCAAAAGCTCAAAATGTCAAAGTTTTAAAATTTTAAAATTATGCCCACAAATTGAAACCCGAACTGAAATTACTAGAAGCTTAGGTGTTTCAAAAGCTCAAAATGTCAAAGTTTTAAAATTTTAAAATTATGCCCACAAATTGAAACCCAAACTGAAATTACCATCTCTCTCTCCCCCAAGCTTAAAAATCACATTGTCCTCGATGTACAGAAACAGAAGAGATTACCAACAGGGGAAATGGAACGAACTCACCAAATTAGAAGCTGACCGAATCGCAGGAACCTAGAGACTGTTGGTTGGAATGTAGAGCAGCTAAAATGTCAGATTGGCGCTTTTGCTCTTCCTGGATTAACGTAATTGATGCAAACAGCTCCCGAATCGAAGATTAGCTAGAGCACTTATTGATTTTGCAGCCACCATGATGAAAAGAGGTGTCAATTGATTTTAAAATCACCAAAAATCCCCAATTTTCCACCTTTCTCGCGCCTTGAATCTCCCTAGAAATCCTAATTCCCAAATCTTCTCAATTGATGGATAGATGGGAGTAAACCCTAGGATTAATGTATAAAAAGATGAGGGAGAATGAAAGTTTTTAATTCCTAGGTTTTGATTTGGAGATTGGGACGGTTATACAAGAGAGGAAGATGAGAGAGTGTGGCTTGATTTGGGTGATGAATGTGGGAAGAGAGAGAGACTGACATTTAGTTTTGGGCAAGGGGTTATTGACGGTTTTTTTTTTTTTTGGTTTCATGGGTGCGAAAAAATTCCCACCTTAGGTGCGAACAGAGCTGGAGCAACTTCCTCATTCTTTACTTCAATTTCACGGGCACGAAAAATTTCGCACCATGGGTGCGAACTGTGCTGTGAGAATTCATATTTTCCACCTGTTTCAACTTCATGGGTGCGAAACTTTTCCCACCTTAGCTGCGAACAAATCTGCGAGAACTTTAATTCCCCATGTTGTAAAATTGCACCCTGAATATAATTCCCAACCAGGGCATGAACCAATCCTGCTCAATAAATTTTCTACCCTCAATTCCACAATGAGGCTTCATCAGGTCGAGCCTTCCCAAACAAAAATCTTTCTTCCAATCAAACGAGTTCATCTTTGGTCAAGCCTTCACACTGATCTTGCGATGCAACACAAAAAAAAAACTACAAAACAAAACAAATACTACAAGCATGATAAAAAAAACAAGAACTAAAAGTGAGAAAAAAAAAGTGAAATGAAAACGAAGAAAAACACTTGGGTTGCCTCCCAAGAAGCGCTTGTTTTAAGGTCATTAGCTCGACCCCTGTTTTGAATTCAATCCGGAAGTCGTGGTTTGTAAGAAGATGTATTTGTGGTACCCTTCTTGTTTTCGTATTTATCAGCATGCTTCCTTAATCTCCATCCATTTACCTCAACAACCTTAGGCGCATCTCGCCAATTCTCAACATCTTCTTCACGAAACCTCCTTCAAAAAGTACGCTTATCTTGCAACCGTTTGTGTTTGAGTTCTACTCCTGGAGCTTGCTCTTTCTTGAAAGTTTGGGTCGTGGAAACCAGATCATTCTTTTCAACTTGTACTTTTTGAAGTGGAGGACTAAAGTTTGCCTCGAGCAAGTGTGAATATGCAACAACATCAGCATTCCCATTGCTCTTGAGCTCATCTTTCACACAGAAACTATCCAAAGGATCATTAAAGAAAAGTTGTTCATGTTCTTTTTTCTTTGTTTGATCCACAGAATAAATCCTGCCACAATAATTCTCAAGAGAAAAACATTTAGAAGCATTTGACAATTCAAATTCAACTTTCTCCTCCTCAATATTCAAAGAAAGCTTTTTATTTTTAACATCCACAATCACCCCAGCAGTGGCAAGGAAAGGCCTTCCAAGAATTATGGGGATTCTAGCATCCTCATCCATTTCTAACACAACGAAATCGGAAGGAATAAAGAACTTACCCACCTTGATAGGTACATCTTCCACTATACCTACCGGATACTTAATGAACGATCCGCCAATTGTAAAGACATATTGGTGGGCTTTAAATCACCTAAGACCAACTTCTTAAACACGGACAAAGGCATAAGAGAATACCGCACCGAGGTCACATAAAGCATGTTCAAAATGCACATTGCCAATAACACAAGGAATTGAAAAGTTGCTGGATCTTTAAGTTTTGGAGGTATCTTATTTTGAACCATGGCACTAAACTCCTCCGTCAAAGCAACAGTTTCATATTCCTCAAGTTTTCTTTTATTAGACAAGATTTCTTTCAAAAATTTGGCATAAGTGGGCATTTGTGACAAAACTTCTGTAAAAGGCACATTGATGTACAACTTTTTAAGAACCTCTAAAAACTTCCCAAACTGTTTATCAAGTTTCGCTTTAGCCAATCTTTGTGGGGAAGGCACAGGCGGCTTATAGGGCGGTGGGGGAATGTATTTAGGTTCTTCCTCATCCTCAGTTCCATTTTCATCCTCTTTACCTTTCACTTGTTGTACTATCGGTTTAACCTTCTCATGTTTCTCAAGTTCACTATTTGTAGCCTTCTCGTCTATCACCTTAGGGACATCTAATTCTTTCCCACTTCTCAAGATCACAGCATTACAATGTTCCCTAGGATTGACCTCGGGCTTACCTGGTAACATTCCTGGAACTCCAGAAGATGAAGCGGCTAATTGTGCAATTTGAGTTTCTAACATCTTGTTATAAGTAGCCAAATTATCTACTTTAGATGTTAAATTCCTAATTGCATCATTCACCACTTGACCCTGTTGTCTAAACTCTTCATTTTGTTTCTGTTGGGTAACCACAAAATTCTCTAACAAACTCTCCAAGTTCGATTTTTGAGGGGGAGGGTTAAAAGGTCTAGCTTGAAAGCCAGGAGGGCTAAAATTATTCTGAGGTGCTGGGTTGGGATTGTTCTTATATGAAAAGTTGGGATGATTCCTCCAACCTGGATTGTAAGTGTTTGACATTGGATCATTGAGAGGCCTTTGGTTGAAGTTGTTCAAAGCATTGACTTGTTCTTGAGGTGCAATTTGAGGAAATGAATTTCCTACTTGACAGTCAATTGCTAAATGACCCAAAACACCACAAATTTCGCAAGTAAAATTATTACTACTCACAGCACTCACATTCATCTTTTCAATTTTTGAATTCAATGCATCAAATTTAGCAGCAAGCATATCAAGAGTATTAACCTCGTACTTACCTGGCACTTTGTTCGATGAAGTAGCACCTCGATCCTTGGACCATTGATGATGATTGGTCGCCATATCGTCGATTAAAGTGTAGGCATTATCTACACTTTTGTTCATAAGTGCACCACCCGCTGCTGCGTCCATAGAGGTTCTATCATTATATGTGAGCCCGTTGTAAAAAGTCTGAACAATCAACCACTTCTCTAGGCCATGATGGGGGCACTGCCTAAGCATCTCCTTGAATCTCTCCCATGCTTCATATAGAGACTCATCTGACTGTTGCATGAAGCTGGTAATTTGGTTCCTCATTTGAGCCGTCTTGCTAGGTGGAAAGTACTTCGCAGGAAAAGCTTGAGTTAACTGATCCCAAGTGGTGATGGAACCTGGTGGAAGAGAATGCAACCACGCTCTAGCTCGATCCCTTAGAGAGAAAGGGAATAATCTCAGCCTTATTGCATCTGTAGAAGCTCCATTGATCTTGAGTGTATCACAATACTCGAGGAAAATTTTGAGATGTAAGTTAGGTTCCTCCGTGGGCATTCCTCCAAACTGATTTTGTTGTAACATGGAGATCAAGGAGGGTTTGAGTTCGAAGTTGTTCGCCTCAACATTGGGTCTTGTAATACCCTTCTGCAAGCCTTGGGCATTGGGCACTTCATAATCTTTCAAAGTCCTATTATCTTCAGCCATCTTAGCTTCAAAGAGATCCTCGCCGGTTTGTGACTCCTTTTGAAAAAGCCTCCTCCGCCTATGGAAAGTTCACTCAATTTCTAGATCTGACTCAAAGAGAATGTCAGCAATTCGAGTTTTTCGCATAAGAGAGAGAATTAAACAAATAGCAAAAGCCAATAACTGAGCACACCAAAACAAATATGAAAAATAAAATAAAATAAAAGAGTGTCTAGTCTAATCGAATTGCAAATTGGCTTGATATTGATTATCGAAGTCCCCGGCAACGGCGCCAAAAACTTGATGTATGATTTTCAAATTAATCACTAAATCCTACCGCAACCGCACGGCTTATCGTATAGTATTTAGGATGTCGATCCCACAGGGACTTTGAATCAAGTACCGAAGAATTCGCAACTTAAATTATCTAGACAGATTGATTTCAAGGTTTTTGTAGAAATGAACTAAAATTAAACTAATTAGACTAAATTAACTAAGTAAACACAAAATTGGATTTTTGATTGAAAACAGTAAATAAAAGCTTCTAGGATTTCGGTTTACCACAACGACGAATTTATAAACTCCGCAATGATCTTCCCTTTACGATGAATGTCAAGTTTTGAAGGCGAATTGCATAAATATAGTTGATTGTATTCTCTCGAACTACTCTCAACCGTGCCTAGCTTAATTCAAATCCGATGTCTCGCTCAATGAATTAAACTAAACCCATTATGTCCTACAATTCAATTAGCCTCTAGAAACTCAATTAACCGTCGTTCTCATGAATTTCTAGTTCGATTTTAGGGTTCCATTACCTACACTTCACCTTTCGGTCCTTCGCTTTGGTAATTGAGATTATCGCATAAACGTAGGAGTTTCACCTCTCGGTTCTTCGCTTCCACATATTCATGCAATTATTAACGAAACTAAAATCGAATCAAAACGGGTAACATTCATATAGTAAACGGAAAGATCGTAACTTCATTCATAAATTCATCATGGGCTACACCTAATCCTAGAAATAGGAAACTACTCATACATGATTGAAGAAATCAACAAGAACATCATGGGAAACATTATAAAACAACGAAATGAAAATAATAAAATTAAAGAGAGGGAAAGAGAAAGAACTTGTCTCCAAAATGATTCCAAATGATGAAGTCTTCAATCTTCAACTTACAATCCAAAATTTGCCCTAAAAATTGTGTAGAAAAAGATATGAAAAATCCAAGTTTTTTGTAGAGAACGAGAGAGTGTCTTGAGAGAGAGAATGCGCTCCCTTTTTAATCTAGAGGGAGACGCACCTGAAAAGGGAGGGAAACTCAAGAGTTTCTTCCTAATTTAGACTTAAAATTACACTTGATACTAATATAGGGCAAAATAGTAAATCTGCCCAAAATCTATCGATTCGCGGGTGCGAAAGAAATCACAGCCAGGCTGTGAACCAAACTGCCTTCAACTGGAACAGCTGCCTTCAAATTCCACCTGTGAAATAAATCGCAGCCTGCCCACGAACAATGCTGATGACCCGAACCTCTTCCTTTCAGCTTTAAATCACCACCCAAGCTTAAACTATGATCCAAAATGCTCCAAGTCTGCACAATTAAGCTCAAAGATAGTGAAATGAACTAAAACAACTAATTTTACTTTGAAATACACATTATTGAAGAGAAAACAAGCCTAAAAACATCCTAAAATATAGACATTTTGTACATTTATCATGCTACGTCCACAACCAAAGTGGTCAACTTTGGATTTGAAAAATGTGTTCTAAGTTTTCCACTAGAATCGTTACAAGATAAATCTCTAATGGATTGTGTACAAAAATTAGTTGACCAGTGTTTGTGGGAGAATTGATATCTATAAGATATAAATTCTCGTGAGCTATGAATGCTAGGTGTTGCAATCAATGAAGAGCTTATATAGACTGATCGTCTTAGTGTGGAGCTCTTCAAAGAATGATATACAGATAGGACGTTTAAGCTTTTAATGCACTTGAAGAAGAAGAAGAAGATTTCAGAGTTGTAGTTGTTGAAAGAGTTAAATGCTTCAATGAAGTCTCCTTTTATATGCAGGGGAGGCCTTGGAGCCGTTGGAGATCTTCATGAGTTGCACAATTTGAATTTAAGAGCATTCAATGCTCTAATGTTGCTGTTGAGCTCTGATAGGCGATTCTGCAAAAAATAGTCTGTCTTCTGTCACTTTGCCAAAAATAGGTAGACTGCGTTTGCAAGCGGAATGTCCTTTTCTGAGATGAATGCCTAGAATGGAAAGCTTCATTGAATGCGTTTTGCAGTTAACGTTGCATCAAATTCAATGAAAGACTTTGTTGATGTCTCCAGACATGTCTTCGGCAGTTCTATATCGGACGTTCTTTGGGGTCTTCAACATGGCTGATGAAGCTTGGCTGAGACGAGCTTGTCTGATATATCAAGGAACTCTGCTGATGCATGCTTCGGCTGATGACTTAGAAGACAGCTGATATCCTATAGGCTATCTTCTTCAAGGCTAATTACAAAAAGCAACCCTAGGCTATTCAAGCTATGTCTAAGTACAAGTTGCCACTCTAACAGACACGCAGGCCTATTAGTCACCTTGACTTAGACTCAAGTTATGGATACAAGCAAATCTATATCAATTACAACAAAAATCAATTTTGTTTTCAAAAATATGTGAGAAAGAATATCGTGATGATTATGTGATTACTATAAGAAAATCTATCATATATCAGAAACAAATTGATAATATGAAGAGAAGTACTATAGTCAAATAGAGATTGACTTGCCTAGGATTATACATTTACTTCAAAAATTGCTCTTTGTCAAACTCATGATATATCCTATGGCAAATATGTCAACTTCATATATGATGGATGAATTACTTAGATTCACTTCTAAAGATTTGCCATCTTGATATAAGGCTAACGATTGTATCAATCTAACACCTTTTCAAGAAAACTTTCTATTAAAGTTTAGAGCAAATGAAATAAGAAGAGTTTCAAAGGAAATTCAAGGGAAATCAAATTTATGTCATCTCCAAAATCACTGTGATTATTAGCTCTTGGCCTAAGGACATCAATGATAAAGTCATTATTCTTCAACGGGAAGCTTCTGCCTAAAAGGATACACTCAATGAACTTCAGCTCAGCATTAGAACAAGTTCCTCAACTACCATGAGCAGATCAGTTCAAAAGAGTATAGTGAGAAAGTAACTCCTTCCATTAACCTCTTAATATCTTGAGTTACACTTATAAGCAATAGGCTGAGTAATTACTCTAATCTTGTGCTTATCAAGTCTCACTTGTATTATTGGATTTCTGGAGCTATTTTTAGCTCATAAATGTTGCTAACCATTTCTTTATGAGTACTTGAGACAGGAACTCATATGACAAAAGAGCCAAAGATGCAACATTACTCTCCATCGGCAGACATTAACCTGACTGCTGATTCATGAAGGATTGTGTAACGCCCCAAACCTGAGCCCAATTAAACGAGCCCAAGCCCAAAACGTCACTGCTCGAAATCCAACTAAACCAAACCAAATTTAGCAATACATCAAAATATATTCTTAAGGAAAGTCTGTAGCGGAACGATAACCCAAATATTACAATCACAAAAATTCAAACCCAAAATAATTTGTCTCGCAGGACTAACTTAAATTATTCGAACATTAAAATTTAAATTAGTCTAATTACAAAGAACTCAATAGAATATCTTCCAACTTATCCTTGCATGCGTGTCTCAACGTAAAAACGTTAACGTCTCACTTATGACCTGAGGAGAAGAATAAAGTGAAGGGTGAGCGAACAATGCCCAGTAAGTTCAGTCGCCGCCCCTCCAGTTTCTAAGGAAGGGTGGACGCACAAGGAGAATATTCGAAAGTGAAACAATGTCATAAAAGGTAGCTTGCAATTTATGTGATACTTTATAACGAAACGAAATAGTGCGAACGGATTAGTGTTTCACAAATGAGAGTTCAAAGAAAAGAAACATGCAAAGTACGAAGTCGAGTAATCCAATCGTCACCAACCGTCCCATACCGGCTAGTTACGACGGATTACTCACAGATATCATGATCACATAGGTAGTCCATTGACCAATCACATAAATGCCCCCGAAGGGTGCCAAAATTTTACCCCAAGGGTAACTAATAGAAGGTAAGTCATGACTACCGCACCAAGGGCCAAGTGGTGCAAAAATATAAGGTCCACTCTATACCCAGTGGCGGGTTG
This sequence comes from Platycodon grandiflorus, assembly GCA_016624345.1. Classification (NCBI taxonomy): domain Eukaryota; kingdom Viridiplantae; phylum Streptophyta; class Magnoliopsida; order Asterales; family Campanulaceae; genus Platycodon; species Platycodon grandiflorus. Next base: position 25,627,499 of record CM028363.1, read on the forward strand.
TTCGTAATCACGAACTAATTAAGGTTCACTCTATACCCAGTGACGGGTTTTTCAACTAGTGATCATAACGGAGTTCGAAATAAAACAACATTATCAAACGATACATACGAAATTTACTTTCGAAGTATAAGCATTTCATCAAAATACCAAAGATATGACACGAGGTTTGAAGGATATAATGCAACGAAACGCGAAACGACGGAGTCAAAGCAAATTCCGACACGAGGTCGGGCATGGTATTCAAAACGATAATTTCAAAAATAAACGAGTAACCTAACGTCGAAAGAATATATTCGCAAAAGAACCTAAAAGAAGCGAAATCCCTTACCGGCTAATTTTGCGGAGATAATTAACTCGTACCCGAATAATGTCCGTCACGCGCGCTCGTTCAAATCTAATTTCAACACATACAATACCAATCACTAACTAAATCTCCTTTAACAAAATATATTCTAATTACTAAAAAAAAAAACAAATACATTTTGTATTTCAAAATTATCATTTTACGATATATATATATATATAATATTAAACACACACAGACTCAATTACATATTCTATGATATATATATATATATATATATATATATATATATATATATATTAAACACACACATTTATCTAACACACATACCTACACTATACACACACACACGCACAGCACACACGCACAGCACACACGCACAGTACACACGCACACACAGTACACACTACACACACAGTACACACTACACAAACACATTTACCAAAGCTGGGATAAAACACTCACCCACATCTCTCTCTTCCCTGTTCTGGAAGTTTTTTTTTTTTTTTTATTCATACATAACAGCACCCACGTCAGTTATATAACATAATCTACATATATATATATATATATATATATATATATAACACTTGGCACATACAGTACACACCCAATGAATAATCACAATTATTTACATATAATTTATATTATAGTAGTATATATACATATAAAGGCAAACATGCAAACACACTATCACACATACAGTACACACACATAAAGATATAACAATTCTCTCACTCCACGTATTCCAAACTCTCCACAATTGTCAACACTACCATCATTGCTATCTTATCACATTTACTCATTCTGAAACATAATAGTTGCTATATAATATTACTCAACCCATCATTTGCGAAAACTATTCATCTCTTCTTAATTACGGAATGTCAAGATCAAATAAAAATCTTGGTTTACCTCAGTTGACGTTTCGTCCTCGTCCGCCTCCCTCGATTCTCCTCCCTAAGCCGACTTCTCAAGAGCTTTTCTTTGTTTTATCACTTTGCGTGGAACTAGGTCATCCTATATAACGTCTCCTTTATATATTAATATGTCTCGCTAGGGTTTTGCTATTCTTAACCCGAAACAGGCCCAAAAAATATATATATATATATATATAATTATTACAATTTAATTAGGTCTTAGTATTACTAACTTAGTCAAAGTGGGCCAAGTCCAATAACAATATCAAAATTTATCGAATCCAACTTATACTTTTATTACGAAAAGACAATCAGCCCAAATAGTAGATATATTACCGGCCCAAACGAAATTATGTCGAAAAATCGTTATTATCGCAATTTATTAAATAATAACATAAATAACGGGGTATTACAGATTGCTAGCCACTCAAGTCATCTATATCCTTCACTCACTCAAGGTCTAATCAATACCTGCTGGACGAAGAGATCTACTGATGTGCCCTCAATATTGATAAAGACCACCTCTCCTGCATACATAAAACAGGTCAGCTACTGTCTCATAAAATGACCTGTGTTCATGTCTGCTGAATTAATTTGTTAATATAAGTTATCAGACATGCTGCATAAAATCTTATCACACTGTGCTTATATTGATGTATCCATATGCTTGTGTGATCTGCTTTATGCAAACGATTTTCGAAAACTTATCAGCACTTTTCATATCGGCTGATTTAAAATATTTCAAAAACCTATAATTGGCTGAATTTTCATATCTGCCAACCAACACTTCATAAGTTCAGTTTTATGTGCTGACTTATAGGAGTAAAAACCTTTAAATGACTTATTCTCTAAGTCCATTAAAGGTGGAGGCACACTTTACGAAGACTGACTACCTCGATTAAAGTTAAGACTGTTCTCAAAAACTTTGGAAAATTACAAAAGCTTTGACTATCAAAATCTTTTCCAAGAATCTTGAGAAAATCTAGACATCACAGCCTATCCCTGCGAAGGCATATTTAGAAGGACAACACTACAGTAAATCTCCATTATTGAACGTCCTTCAGTCTTACCTCCATGAGTTTAAGTAGAGCTCCTTCTTCATCCAAACTCTACAAAACATTGATACAAAACATTGATTCAAATTTTCTCAAAATGTTACTAAGTTCAAGTCCTAGAAATCGATCAAGTCAATTCCTTAACAACGGGGTATGATTCCTTCATATTCATTCAAAGTTGTTTTGATTTTATTTCTGTTACTCCAAATAAGCTGATCTAAAAATTCTCAACGATGTATTCTAAAAATCAAAACAATGTATAACTGTGAAAACTATTTTCAAAATCTTTCTAAAACACAGTTATTAAGTCTGAGAGAAATTTTATCAACTCATTTGTATCAGAAATCATTAATTACATATTTTCATTCTTGTCTTGAGAACAATTGATAAAAGAATCTTCTTTTGTCTTGTCTGATAATCCTGAAAGCTTGTTGGCAAAAATAAGCTATATGCTACAAACTTTTGATTAGCAGAACACGTAAGAATACCTTCAATCAATTGTATCAAAATATAAGATAGAGATTTATTAATTAATGCTGACAAATGTGATTCCACTCCATTTCCAACTTTTAGTTATCAATCTCATTGATATTCTAAAATGTTTTTAGATGAATCACTATGAAAATCAATTAGCATATACCTATCCGACCTTCGGAATTCTGCTTGTATACATGGACATCACAAAGAAGATCCCAGAAAAGAGTTATCAAATGTTTGGAAAGCATTTGATAAATTGTTGTGTGCAACAACTCTTCTGGTTATATGTAAGTATGCCGGCCATCACCCCAAAGATGGCTGATGCAGATAATTCAGCTTGACTGAATTAGGTAGCTAATAAGGAATTGATGAGGATGACGAACTCCTAATCGTCGCCATACATCCCTGAGCAAATCAAAGTGGATTCATGGCCGAAGCAGTAAATCCTTAGTGGCCATCATCCTTCGGTGCTCTCATAATGACCCGAAGAAGTGCACGTGTTCTGCCTCCGACTAGAGCAGGAGGAGATCAAAAACGGACACAGCCATCTTGATCCAATCCAAAATCCTCGACTGATGACCTCTCATTATGTTCCTAGGATTAGGATATCTTGGATACTACTTTGTAACATATTTTTCTACTCGAAATTGAATTATTATGTATCTTTATCCTGTAATCTGCAGTTTAGTCAAAATTTCAGTTGTACTGTTCTTGTAATCAGCTGATCCCTACTATGTATTGTCCAAAACTACTTGGATTATTGAATACAAGTTCTGCAACTTTCCATCATGAGTATGTACCTATGTGAATTCCTCTGATAGCATGAATTAATGTGTTTTAATTGTGTTGATCTACATATCATTCTTCTTCATCATAGTGTTTACTTTCCCTTGAATTGAAAAAATTGACCTTAATGAAACGATCACACAATTTTTACACAAACTCTGCTGAAACCCCATCAGCAAGCTCGTCCTATAAAATCGGCTATATTGAGTCTTAGTCAATTACCAAAAAGTTAAAGTCTTTGCCTTACACTATCTGATAATTGCCTTTTTGAATTAGAACATCTCATCATGATCTAATTCAAGATCTACCGAACACACTAGTTGTTCAACAAAGGTAGACTGCAGTTACTTAACGGATGACTTTTATGTCTACATCTTACCTTAAGTTACTATAAATCTATTACTAAATCTCTGACCTCTCTATTCCTCATACAAGATTAATAGTAAATCTACTTTGAACCAAATTGTCTACTGTTTCAACCTAATGACTATTGTAAGCATTTGAACTTATAAAGAATTTATCTCATCAAAGTATATGAAAATACTTTCATTATTCAATTACTAAAATTTTTAGCTTTTAACTTCTAAAAATCAAAGGCTTACACTTTCTTTCAAAATAGCTCAACAGCAATTTGTGCTCACAGTTATGACAACTATCAAATCTAGTATGATCCTTGAGATTAGTAATGAAAAGGCAAGGTTAGTAGTTTCTCCTGACGATACACTCTTTCGGCCAACTACTAATCGGCGAACAGACTGAATTCAAAACACTCTGATATGCATTATCACATACCTATATTTCAAAAAGAGCTGAGAAAGACTTTAGTAACTTGACCTGCTTCAAAAGATAGCCAGAAATTTTAGGATTCTTAGGAAGACTGTTGCTCCCAAAGACTAGTCCTTCCTCAGGAGTGAATGGCCAATATAACCCCTGTTGTTTATATTTCATGCCTCACTCTCATCCACAGGCTTGTATGTAAATACATTTTAGCAAAATCACTTCCTTGCTTAAGATTGATACAACCTGTTGCACAGAAGAAGCTCGGACATCACTTTAGGTACACTTTCAATATCTCACTTGTCTGACTTCTCCTTTCAAATATTCTAAGAAGTGTTCCTATAAATTCATACTATTAGTAGATCATTGCTTATCATACATTTTATCATCTGCTAATTCATTTCTCTAAATCAATTAAGATATTAACTATATAACTCAACAAAATCATTAAATTGGTGTCAAGAAAAACATCAGACAACCTCCTTATTAGCAGATCTTACCTCAGCAGATAACCCATATTAACTGCTAATAAAATTCCAAATCCTCGAATCAATGAAATCCTAACCAATACTTCACAAAATCTCTATGAGTGTAAAAACTTAACTTGAACACTTAATATTCGTCATTAAACACTCTAAAAACTAGTCCACTAGTGTAAAAATTGGTGTCAACTAGTATCAAGACTAAAAATTGGTGTCAACCCTTCAAACAATTGGTATCAACCTTTCTAAAAATTAGTATCAACTCTAAAACCAGTCCACTGCTGTTTAAATACCTTTTCTAACAATTGGTATCAGCTAAGTATTATTTCTAACAATTTTTCTTCTAATAATTGGTATCAACTAGTATCAAAACCAATCCCTGTAAAAATTACACCACTCAAAAACAGCTGATATCTCTAGACTAAACTCGGCAGTTGTACCCAATTATATCTCAATAAAGGCTGACAAATTAATGTGTTTAAATATATATTTAAACCTCTCGTTTAAAAGAAACGTGTTTATACATTTCCCCTAGACTGCATATATCATAGCCATAACCACTCTCAGCATGATGACATAATCCTAAAATCAGAAACATCATTACCATGTCATTAAATGCTTTCACTCTCATAAGCCCCCAAAACGTCATATCACATTTCTCTAACCAAGAAACCCCTTCATCTTCTCAAAACTTCAAGAGACGTATAAAATGATGACATACATTCAAAGCTCTCTAAATATATTCATCATCTCTTCAGCTTTTCTTCATCTTCCTACCCAACTCTTTATCGCCACTACCAAATATACCAACCTTAATCATGTGTTCGCCAAATTTGTTTGATTCTGAATATCGACCCATCTCCTATAATGAAATGCGAACGAATAATGATCTTCCTAGCTACTCCTCAACCAACTCCTCAACCAGTAATCTGACGACCTCGCCAAATTAGTCGACGAGTACGAAATCGCTTGCGAGATCCAAGAAACAATGTGTCCAACTTCATTCCTTGGATTCCTTCACCAAATCCTATTTCAATCACTGCAACAAACACTACCCTCACTCTCAACTCCTCAAACGCCTCACCTGAATCATCCTCAACTCAAGAAGAATCTCAACCTACAAATGTCAACTCTGCTTCTGACTTAGCGGTCAATGCTCCCTCTAACTAGAACAGAAGACCTTCATCCTCTACTCTATGTTAAATGAAGTGTCTATTTTTAATTTTCTTTTGTACTTTGTTTGTAATATATTTTTGTTAAAATTACGTTTACTACTTTCATTCTGCTTTACTTATTGTAATCTGTTCAAGTGCATATTTTTTTTAAACTGCCATTCTCAACAAAAACATCTATACAAATGCGCATACCCTCTTATTCCACCTTAAAAATTGACACATTGACAGAAGAAACATGATTTATAGAACATTCTTAGATGCATATCTCATGCTTCAGATCCTTGTTGACATACTTCTCAAATAAAATATCTTACTAAAATAGGTAATTCATCTGTTCTTCATAACTTATGAAGTGACAAATTAAAATCACTATAACTCATACTCTCTGGCTCTGCACCATAAAAATTGGGATGTAAAATTCACAACTTAGCATTGCACCATAACTTACTTGACATAAATTTCTAAGGAGGAGAGTCCGTATACCAAAAACTCATACCTTATGAGTTGTCCTAATCAGACTCTATAACTTGTCCGATACGTACAATGATAAACGTGTACATATATATATTAAGGCGAAGATATACTTCAAGTAACTTTGCTATTAAGAAGAAGATATATATATATAAGGAAAGGAGATAGAGAAGGAAAGATTATGAAAATGCATATACTAAACCATAACAGAAAACTATATCTGCAGACTTCATATTGGTACACCCATTGTGACCAAGGCCAAAAGAAAACGTATTGGTAAATCTATTATGGCCATTTAGACACAAAATTCATTCCCACTACATATCGTGCCCATAATTCATACCTTATGAATCAAATTCTTACACCTTGTCCTCTCAACTAAACAGACTCCTTATTCAATCCTCATCATCTCTACAAACGTGTGATTCCTCAAAATCTATTGTAACCATTAAGGAGGAGGACATTAGAAAATTAGTAATAGGAGGAGATTATCCAACAAATAGGAGGAGAGCCTATAATCAAAAATAGAGGAGGAGAATCTATATATAATTCTTCATCTACAAACCAATAGGAGGAGATTATCGTAATAAACAAAGCAAATATGACGCTCCACACTGACCAAATCAGCTATTTCTAAAATCTAATATGCCACTCCTCACTGTTCAAACAGATCCTTCAACAATAACTATCATACCTTATAACAATTCCTACAAACAGGAGGAGAATGTTGTAATTCAAAAGGTCATGAGTTCAAAAGATCATGCTTTATAAGATCATGGACATAAGCACATAGGAGGAGATAATTGTTGTAATGCATACGGTCATGGACACAAGAAAATAGGAGGAGATATTATTGTAATCCACATAAGATTTGCTTGCATCCATAACCTTCACATAAGATTTGCTTGCATTCATAACCTAACATGTAGCATCCATAAGCAAATAAGAAGAGTTTGGTATCAGCATTACTGTAATTGGTATCAGCATTGTTGTAGCCAACTTTACTCCGCTCAACCTTTGAAAACGTCTGATACTTAATCAACTCGATTAAGCAATTGGTATCAGCATTATTTATGAGTGAGTCAACTTTACTCCTCTCAACCTCTGAAAACGTCTGATACTTAATCAACTCGATTAAGCACACTGATTCATAACTTTTATTTGCTCAACCCTTCGATTAAGCACACTATTTCATAACTTTTTCTTGCTCAAGCCAATTCAGATCATACTTATTACATCACAAGAAAAACATCTTTATGGCAATACTATCAACTATATCTCATAATTGCCTGAACATTATTCTACTCATTGCTCCATAATTGTACCTTCATTTATCGAGTCTGTAAATACGTAGCAATAGGTGACTATACATACACTATCGCTTGTAAGTTCAACCTAGGGCATGCCTTGATATAAATTGATTATTCAATAATGGCATGTTATTACTAAGGATTGAACATCTACTTTAAAGAGCTGTATGTATAAGTCAAATAATAGTAATGGCCCCAAGCAAATAGGAGGAGATTGTTAGGAATATGCCTGTAAATCAGCTGATATCTATGTATGCATATTCCAAAACAGTGATTTGCTTGTTTCCATTACAACGCATGTTTCACAAGTGGCTAAAAGGGCTGCGTACCGGTTAGTATGGCAGCTTGTTGAAACAATGCATAGGTCATTAGACTAGGAAGTCTCTGTACATATCCAAGTCTTTGTCCTACCAAAGTGATGACAACCTTAATATGGATTAGCTCTCTTCATGCGCCAACAGACGTGCTCATCGGCAATGTCTCACCAGTAGACATCCCTTCCAACAATGTCTCATCAGCAAACTCTACTTCAGCAGTTATTACATCGGTAGATCTCAGTATCGGCCAAGATCCTTATATGAACAAACTGCAGAAAAGCTGATTATACAAGAGGAACATCGGTCGTTGATCAGAACGCTACATGTCAAAATAGATCCGTTACAAGATCTTTGTGACAAGCCAAAGATACGCATCGATGACTGCACCTTCACTATTATCCAGCAGACATTTCCTCTTCCGTGTTTAAAGTCCAGACTTCGAGACCAGATTCTTTAAAAAGACGAACACAGTGCGCTATATCCCAGGCTAAGTATGTCAAGACAAAATCTATCAGCCTGATTCACGGACCAAATTCAAGACCAAAAGCTTACCGGACGGTCTTTGCCCAACAGTCTGAACGACGTACTCCAGTGCAATTAATGTCTCAGATTTCCAACGGGCAGACTCATTTAATGCTCCAACGAATTCATCTTCTCCAACCTATATAAGAAGACTCTCATTCTCACAATCACAAGATAGTGACATGTATGCAAACATCTGTGAGAGGCCGCGGTATTAAAATCGATCTTCATTCTTTCAATCTGAATACCACACCCAAAATAGTGAGAATCACAAGTGTAAGAACAAACACTTGTGTACGAGAGAAACAGAAATTCCAAAGGCTGAGAAGTATCGCTTGATCAAAAACCTAGTTTTTGATTTGAGTTCTTTCTCCCTTCGAAAGACTCAGTCTCTTCAGTGCTGCACTTCAAACCTTCAGCAAGAGACCAAACCTTCCTGCAATTCGTTGACGACTAATCAAGCTTGAAGATGTCCGATGAAGAGCCAGAGCATAAAAATCCAAATTGCATTCATATCGGCAGACTTATACTACATTATAAGTTGTGTCGATTGTGCAATAAATTGTCATCACATTTGGCCGAGTGCTTAGCACTCAGTTGTTCAAATACCTGCTATTTGAACAACGCCTAATATTCTCTTCTCACAACAAATTTATCGAGTTGAAACTACAGGAAGATACCTCAATCAGTTTTGAGTACATCTTCTAATATATTTTCGATAAATTTGATTTCGCTTTCTTAATCTCTCCTTTTTCTTTCTTAAGTAGATTGCTAGGTTAGAGAGTCTATGTTGATGTACTAAGCATGTTTGCCTTTGAGTAAACCTCTGCTGAATTTTAATATAATATATATTTTGATACATTCAGCCTTTATTTCTCTTTCCTGTATAACTTTCTTTATCTTGTGCAATCTGGTTGTAGAAAGCAATTGATGCATTTAATATAAGATTTTAGTTAATTGTTATGCTAAAATTGTACATAAACAATTACAGTTACTTTAATCTTGTCTGTTATACTTAAGCTGCTTATTCTTCTGCTGCTCTAACTCTCATTCATCAACCAAGTATAACAACATCTTCCTTCTGCATGTTCTTCAAATCTGCCGATCCAAGTTGTCCGGTATAACAAACATCGGCTAAGTAGTTAGAACTAGGAAGATGACCTATTTATATTAATTATTTCATCCATGCTTTCAACTTAAATGTAAAAATAGGATGAAATTTTTAATACACTGAGTATAGGCTATTCACCCCCCCTCTAGCCTATACACTGAGCATATCACCATGGACCTAACACTTTGATACAACGATAACCTGCATACTGCATTTAATGACTCCTTTCTTATTAGGCATTAATCTCAGAAAAAGGACATTCTGCCTGCATCAACTGTCTACCTATTTTTGGCAAAATGACATAATTCAGACTGAACCTGGCAGAACTACCTATCAGGTCTTAACAGCAAGAGTGGAGCATTTAATGCATTTAAATTCAAATTTTCCAAGGCTGAAGATCTCTAACGGCTACATGGGCTTCCCTAAGTATAAATAAAAGACTCTATTGAAGCATTGAAGAACTCTCTGGATTAATAGCTCTGAATTTACAACTCTGAAATCTTCATCTTCAACAAGTTAGTTCATTAAAAGCTTCAAAGTCAAATCTGTAAAAACATTCTTTGAAGAGCTCCAAACTGAGACGATTAGTCTTTATAGCTCTTCATTGATTGCAATCTTTAGCATTCAAAGCACACGAGGATTATATCTTTGTAGATATTAATTCTCCCGCAAACACTTGGTCAACTAATTTTTGTACACGATCCATTAGTGATCTATCTTGTAAAGATTCTAGTGGAAAACATAGTACACGATTTTTAAATCCAAAGTAAAATCAGCTGATATAGTAAAATCAGCTGATATGCATCAGAAGGCTTCTAAGACTGCTGGTAGGAAGATTATGTTATACTTTGCTGATATAGAAAGGTTTAAGCAGCGAAAGAACAAGCAGCATAAGTATAGCAATTTAGATTAAAGCGGCTGTAAATAAATAGGTACATGTTTATCAAAACAGTAAACTTAAATTTTGTATTAGATGCATCAATTACTTTCTACAACCAAATTGCACAGGATATATCATATATTACAGGAAAGATAAGTAAAGGCTGAATGTAATAAAATCTGATTTATATTAAAATTCAGCAGAGGTTTGCTCAAAGACAAACATGCTTAATACATTAACCTAGACTCTCTAACCTAGCAATCTCCTTGGAAAGAAAAAAGAGAGATTGAGAAAGAAAAATCAAATTTATCAAAAATACATTGGAATATAGTCAACATTTATCATGTTGTCTTCCTGTAGTATCAACTCGATAAATTTTTTTGTGAGAAGAGATTATTAAGCGTTGTTCAAATAACTGGTATTTGAACAATTGAGTGCTAAGTACTCGGTCAAGAATGATGACAATTCATTGCACAATCGACAGCCCTTATAATGTAGTATAAGTCTCCCGATATGAATGTAGTATGGATTATTATGCTCTGGTTCTTCATTGGACATCTTCAAACTTGGTTAGTCTTCAACGAAGGGCAGGATGCTTAATCTCTAGCTCTAGATTTGAAATATAGCTGCTGAAGAGACTGAGTCTTTCGAAGGATGAAAGGACTCAAATCATGAAAAGAGTTCTTGATTAAGCAGAGCTTCTTTGCCTTAGGAATTTCAGGTTTCTCTCTCACAAAGTGTTTGTTCTTACACTTGTGTTTTTCTCACTCTAAGTGTTGTTACAGATTGGAAGCACTAAGATCACCACCACTTGAATGAGGAATGCGAGATTTCGAATATAGGCTGAAAAAAATGAAAGAGTCGTTGGAGCTTGGATAAGTTTTGCCCGTTAGAGATCTGGATCATCAATGCATTGGAGTACATTGTAGAGACTGTTGGGCAAAGACTTTTCGTTTAAGTTTTTTCTTGAAGTCTGTCCATGATTCAGGCTGTATGAATGAGATGTGACATGCAGGCCTGGGTTGTAGCGCACTGTGTTTGGCTTTTTACGGAACATAGCTTTGAGAACTGGGACCAAACACAAAAGAGGAACTGTCTTCTGAATAATAGTTAAAGCACAGACATCGATGCGTATCTTGAGCTGTCAGTAAGATCTAATAACAGATCTATTTTGAATTTTAGCTTCGAGCAATAACCGATGTTCCTTTTGAGAATTATCAGCTTTCTTGCAGCTGTCTGGTGAAGACTATGGCTATACTGAGATCTGCCGATTGTAAGACTGCTGTGGTAAAGACTGCTGATAAGACATGGCTGATAGGAATGTCTGCTGGTGAGACATTGCTGATAGAAATGTCTGCTTGCGATGGTAGAGCTAATCCATATGAAGAGTCATCGTTACTAGGTAAGACATAGACTCAGACATGTACAAAGACTTTCTAGTCTAATGACTTATGCAATGTTTCATCAAGCTGCCACACTAACCGGTACGCAACCCTTTTAGCCACTTTTGAAACATGCGTTGTAATGGGAACAAGCAATCACTCTGTTGGAATATGCAAATATATGCATCAGCTGTTTCACAGGCATATTCCTAACACTTTGGAATTGTAGTTAGACAAGACTAATTTTTCTTTAATCCATTCAATTTCAGATTTAGGTACATTGATACCTTCATTATCTATCCTCATTCGAGGAGACCAACCTATAAGAATAGCATGCCAAGCACGTTCATCAACTGATTTGATGAAAGCATCCATCATAGTTCTCCATATAAAATAATTGATACCATTAAGAATGAGAATCTTGTGAAAACAATTTTTATGATTACTCATCAAGGCTACAATCGGTAAGGACCTTCACTCTGTGCATCAAGTGTTGGCTCTGATACCAATTGAAAGGATTGTAGCTAGGGTAACTCAAAATAAACAAAATAGAAATGAAAAACAAATAAAATAAATATTAAAAAAATAAAAATAATAATAATAAATATCAATGTATTGACCAATAAGCTCAATGAAGTGAACACATTGGAGAGCACATTGAGAAACGAGGCAGTGGAATATAAAAATAAGTATTTACAGGAAGTACGAGATTTAACACAAAGGAGTAAATTTTAATCAACAAATAAACAACTTGTTGATTTGTGCCAATATGGCAAAACTTTCACTAGTAAAAACTTGTAGTTAAATACAAAGATGAAAACTTAACAACTAGTGAAAACCGTATGAAAAGCTCTACATGTAGCAGATATGTACGTTGTATAATAGCTTACCTAAAAATAAAAAAGATATATCAATATGCTTTACTAAACAGAAGATGGGTGAAAAATAAAAAGACTGCACTGGAAAACACTATGAATGAATCCTTCGAAGTACGCACATAGAAGACTTCATTCGTAAAAACGCAGCAGCAGCTTTCCAAAACTCTCTCTTTTTTAACTCTGTGTAATCTCTTAATCGCTAATTGCTGTACTTCGTGAGTCTTCATCACTGAGTCCTCCAGTATATATAGTATTCGAGTATGCCCTAGAAACCTTGTTCAATAAGAAAACAACTTACTATAAAAAGGTTAATAAGTTAGTGAAATAAAATAGGACTCAATACCTAAAATAAAGACTTACCATTTATCTAGGATTCCTAACTATAATACAATTAGGTCAGCCATGAATCACAAGGAAGTAATACGGCACTCATAAGATACGGTTTACAACAACAATAACAAGATTAATTATAAACCCTAATTTACAACAACTTCATAAACCCTAAAATAATATAATCTCCCTAAAATATCATTTCTTCAAAAGAATTAAAAACACATAAATAAATAATTAACAATTAGTAAAACAAGAAAGACAAAACCAACAATTAATTAAAACAAAATATAATAACGAAAATTCAATTCCTAACAGAATTTGATGAAGACCCATCAATTCTGACCGTCGCGGGCCTACCACCGTCGCCCGCGAGAGTGAGGTCATATCGGACGCGGGCGTCCGCTTGTCCAGCTTCCCTTTCGTGGTCTGGCACACAGTGAATTTAGGAATTTCACTTTACTGAATTAAAGAAGGCAAGGGTAGTTTGGGTATTTAAAAAAACTAACGAAAAGACTAACGCTAACGGTATGAAGGGGAGATCTAACAAAAAAATAAAAATAGAGGGACCAGAATGAATTATTTTTTAAAGGGGGACCAAACGCATATATTTGTTCAAATGGAGGGACCAAAAAATTATTTTAGTCAAATTAGTACTCCAGCCTCCCATTTATCTAACTGACGTGGGTTTGAAAAATACCACCACACACACACACACACCATTTTATCCGATTGTGCGCGGGGTTATATATATTCCCCTCATTTCAACGGTTAGAATGTTTGGGGATAAGACTCTGAAAGAAGACAATTCCATGCTTCACTAAATCTGTTCCTTTCCATCACTAATTTGGTAATTCTCCTTATTTGGTGATTCTCCTTACACTCCCAGCTGCATTTTCTTAATGGGTTCTTGCTGTAATTTTTGGAGCTTGAAGCAAATTGCATTTTCTGCTGATTTTTTGGAGACCCTCTTTCTGTGTTTGTGTGTTTTGTTATCGCATGCCAATTTCAAACTGTCATTTTTGAGTTATGAGCTTTATGCAATTGCCACTCAAGAAGGTAAAATTGTTATGGTCAGAGATTTCTGTGAAGGCAGCCTATCTTTTTTCTGTTGATTAGGTGGAACAACTACTCGGTTCCTTTGTTAGGCTTTTAATAGTTTGTTGCCATTTGGGTTAGGATAGGGAAGAACCTTAGTTGCATTGGGATTTGGAGCTTCATTTCTCCTGCATTCGTTTCTTACAAGGTTTTAGATTTCTAATTTCTTAAAAGTTTAGGCGTTTCGTATGTTGTTTGGTGTGCGTCGCAGTACCAAGTGCGTCCCCTGAGTGGTACCAAAATAGGCCCTCCTATGGCTGTTTTTATTATTGTTAAATTTTTATCCACTATGTATCTGCTGAGAAAGAATGAGTGGGTGTGAGGGCTTGCAATTGTCTACATAGTGGTTAGGGTGGATACATTGTGAGGCCTTCTGTATGAGAGAGATTGGAGCTAAAGCTGGGGTGTTCTCAAACTGTAGATGTGGATGAATATATGTCGTTATCATCTCTCTTGTATGGGTAGGTTGATAGGTTTTTGATAGTTTCTTATCAAAACCCATGTTCATGTGCTTGTAACTCCTGAACTTTTAATCAAGATTGTTCTTGTGTGTGTGGTGTTTGCGTCCTATTTTCTATTTTTTCTTGCATTGGTCAAGCTTGGCTTGTACCTTAATGTTATTCACAAGATAAAGCTAGCTTGAAATATGTTTTTCAAAATTTTATTGGGACACCGTTACCTTCCTAAATCCTTACTTGGTCAGCCATGATAATTTAAGATAATTTGTTAAACTATATCACTTCTCTCTAAAAGAATTATTCTGTTTTATAGCAGTATAATCAGATGGCCCCAGAAGAAAAAAGATGTACAACTATGAGTATTCCAAAATGAGTCCCCTTTTTGTTCACGATCATGAACAAAAAAAAGACCTCCTATCTTGGGACAGAGGTAGTAATTTTATTATGGCACAGTGACCGAATGCCTACTAAGTTGATTGATTCAAGAAAAGTCCATGAAAACAAGTTGAAGTTTGAGATATCTTTATGCTTTCTCTGAAAAGGACTTCAACTCGAGGGAGTTTACTTTGAAAACAGTTGGGAGGTTCATGTACTTGTTCCTGCGAATCACATAAACCTTGCTTGAAAGCTCATTCACTCAATACTATACATCCAACAGATTGCATGACGTGTCTGAATTCGTCCGAAGTGTATATGTCTACAACAACTATAATAAATATCCTGCAACTCTTGTGATTATAAACTTTTACGTGCAATCAGTAACAAATTCTTGGGTATGTCTAGAATGGTCAATTATTAGAAATTAGAAGTATAGAAGCTGTTCAAATCAGATCCCAATACAGTAGTATCAATGAGCTTATCTATGACTTGCATTAGTACATGTGAATTCTCTTATTGCTTCGAGAATGGTTGCTGCGCTCTTTTGCAGAACATTCATAGTTACCAACTAATAAGAAATCTAAACTCTAAAGACCAGGACGAAATTAGCACCTAGGTCTACATTATATCTAACACAAACAATGTCTGGATGATGTGTAATACTCTCCGTTGCTCAAGACCTCAAGAGATTCTCTTAAGGACTTCACACCGTGAATGCAACACTAGAGGAGATTAGAATCAAAGAGCAGTATAAGGAAGGGCGACTACCAAGACAGGCCCAGATAAGTCTATACTACCTCTACCCTGAAGAGGAGTGATAGCCTTCATGCAGCAAACCACTATCCTGCAACCTATTCCACCACGGAGTTCTAAATATATTATAGCTCCAACATTTGCACCGAAAGCATGTTTGCTGTACCTCAAGAATCACTCTTCGGTTTTTTGGCTGCCAACCCCCAATTATCTTTACCAAATGTCAAATATTCTGCTCTCAAAAGCATCCTGCTTATGACAACAAGCATTGAAGTGAACAAGGGATTTGCTAGTAACCTTAGTAGAATGGCAACACAGAAGCTACCAAGCCAAAGTCATCCACAAGGGAACAGCGTATAACAAGTAGATGGAACAGAACATAATCATTCTCCGTCTGATATATACGTATGTATTTAGCTTTGATCTGAACAGGCTAAGCAAGGCCCTGACTCTGGTCATAAAACATTAAGTCATCATCTGAAAGCTTTCTTCTCTATATTGATGTTGCCTTCTGAGCAAGAGAGTATTAACACTGTTCCAGCTCCTCTGGTTAATATGATTAGTTGTTCCTTTACTCCGCCGGGCTGTTCTTTGACTTTGTGAACAGTATACTTGCCTACATTAGAGGAATCTGAGAGCACCCAGATTAGAAAATGGTTTTTGTCCCTCAACGCTAGAGTTAGGGAGAGTTAAAGTTCAATCTGCCAACCCCCCTTGTCGGAATTTCACAACTTAAGGATTATAGATTTGGCACTTCTTTCTCTGAGCATAAATAATTTGGATAGGAGCAATATTACCCATATTTTGCTATGCAACTGTTTGGCTCTTCAGGTAGATTTGCCTTTGTTTGAGTTTTTTTTTTATATAGCTGAATTTTTGAGACCTGGTGGTGGAAAATATTGTGGACTTCGGACTGGATGGAAATAAGGTGTCCATTTCTAGTGGGTGCAGAAACATAGTGGACTCATCTCTCTGAACTTGTGTTGATTGTTCTCTAATTACTATCTGCCCAGTTTCCCACCTCGTTTGTTGTTTCATTCAAAGTGCAAAGTATTCCAAGCAACTTCCTTCGGGTACTGAAGTTGCAAGAGAGAGGAGCGCATTTGATTAGTTTTAGCTAATTCTCTTTGGAGCTTATATAGAAGTGGATATTGGTTTGAGCAGTTTGGTCCTTGGGTTTGAAGGTGTTTTCAAGTTGGGTCCTGCATGCTCAAGTGAAGAGCATAGCCAGAAATTGAGAAGATAGTCTTTAAGACTATTCATTTGATGCAAAACAAGTTTGGGATGACCCAATTGATAGGCTTGTATTCTACATACCCGAAATCTAGTAATTTTTTAAAGTTCTGCTTGTCTTTATGTTCTTGTTGACCCATAGAATAAAGAGGATGGTTCAAACGTTTTCTCTTGTAATTATTTCAGTGTGGTATATGTTCAAGCACTTAGGACGAATTTGGGAAAGGACAATTCATGGTTTAAGATATATTTGAAGCATTCCATTTAGAATGCATAATTATTATTGTATGTACTTTTTGATTGTTAAGAAAGATATCAATTATGAATTGAGAATGTTAACTGACCCATCTGATTTGTTATCACAGTTCTCAGGTTGCAGTTTGGCTGTCATCAGACTGAAGTATGGCATTTTCTTTGCGTACTTTCTTTCTCTCCAACGAGGAAAGCATTAGTTTGTATAAAAGATCACTTTTTGCTATTGATGAAAGGTTTCCCAAAAGTCGGCCAGCTCCTGGTAGTGGTGTAGTAATGGTGAGAATGTGGTCTAATAAGAAGTCTAAATACTTTCAGCTCTTTAGAGCTTATAGGATATCTGCCCGTCCCGAGTGCAGATATTTAAATCCATTTTCACATGGGCGGGAAGAGTGTTTCACTGATGCAAGTTTTAAGGTAACTTCTGACATAAATATTTTCCTTGTTTTCCATGATAAGTTTTGATTCTTTTTTTACTAGAAACTTTGCCTGCCCCTGCCTCCTCTTCTCTTTTCTTATATAGGAAATAGAGGGATTTGATCTTAAGAGGGCAACAACATCGATTCTTTGGAGACAATGGAGCCAATTTATAAAGCTAGCTTTTGTATTTGTTTGTACATTTGTGGTCATTCCAAGGGCTGATGCTGTTGACTCTCTTAAAGTTTGTACTTGCTTGCTCAAAGAGTGCAGGTATTTCACACAAAATTGGTTTAAATATTTTCTGGACTTTGTTATTGGTGAATGACGTCCTCAAGACTTCAGTTGTTACTCTAAGCATAATTAGACATGTCCTGTTTGATGTTCTGTAATTGATGTTTATACAACATACACAAGAGGTTCACTTGCGAGTATCAGATGATACCGATACGCTAAGGATATAAAAGATAAGTCCTGGTTTTCGAAAGGATCAGATGAACGAGTTACTTCCTAGTTTTTTGTCTCTACTCCCTTTCTTCACATGTCAAAGTTAAATCTATTTATAATGGAATCTTCATGCAAGCTAATGCGAGCTTCTGATCTTGTCAGGGTGGAGCTTGCAAAGTGTATAGCTAACCCATCATGTGCTGCTAATGTTGCTTGTCTCCAAACATGCAACAATAGACCTGATGAAACTGAATGCCAGGTTGGTTAGTTTCTCAATTCTTCTCCATAAATCCAAGGGAAATGAAATGTGCTTGACAATACTGGTGTCTGAAAGAGTCCCTTTTTCATTTCCCTTTACAGATAAAATGTGGGGATTTATTTGAAAACAGCGTTGTTGATGAGTTCAATGAGTGTGCAGTCTCACGAAAAAAATGTGTTCCTCGTAAATCTGATGTGGGTGAATTTCCAATTCCAGACCCTAATGTGCTTGTTAAAAACTTCAACCTCAAAGACTTCAGTGGGAAGTGGTACATAACTAGTGGTTTAAATCCCACTTTTGATACCTTTGACTGCCAACTGCACGAGTTCCATACAGAAGGTGACAAGCTTGTCGGGAATTTGACTTGGCGAATAAGGACTCCAGATACTGGATTTTTTACTCGAACAGCTGTGCAGAAATTTGTGCAAGACCCAAGCCAACCGGGGATTCTTTACAATCATGACAATGAGTATCTTCACTACCAAGATGACTGGTATGGAATTCTTTTATACTTCTATGTTGGATGCTTGCATTTGTGTACTGATGCATGCAAATTGATCTTGGTCAACTCGAGCAGACCTATTCATATATTAATATAATTGACATAAGATGAAATCATTCATTGATACTTACTAGTGCTATGCATGAAATTGAACATTTGCAGCATCCTGAACTTTTGGTCTAATGGTTGATTGGAGTATATTAAGTTTTACCAATGTCAAAAGCTCTGGAAAGATGTCACAATGTAATATAATATATACAATAGGGCATGGAAGCATAAATCTTCATCATTGAAGAGATTGTCATACTAATCTGGAGTATGTCAGACGTGTCAGAATCACTGAATGTAATTCAAAATCCTGACAAGCTGCAGAAGATTCAGGGTCTTGAGTTTGGTTAAGATATGATTTAAGGGTTGCTAGCATTTGCCTAATTTTCCATAGCAGTAAGCATGTTAGCCTTTATTCGAGGAAAAAAGACTGAAGTCACAAATTATCTTGCGCTTAAGACATATTTTTTTCCATGTTGTGTCCTGATATTAAATTTTCTTAGTGTTCTTTATAGGTTTAAATACTTACTCTTTCCGTTCCACCCAAAGAGTCCACGTTTGAAAAGTCTAATTATTAAGGAATATATAAGTATCATTGGAGTTGGTTATAATTACAAAAATGCTTAAGCATATTTGACATGTTTATATCACATTTGGAGGATAGAGTTGAAAAGTTTATGGAGAGTGAAGGAATAATTTAAAAAGTGGACTCTTAAAATGAAATATCCCAAAATAGTAATGTGGACTCTTTGCCTGGAACGGAGGGAGTATTTACTAAATTTTTTTTTCGTATTCTCTTTCCATATAAAATTTAATAAGGTTAATATTGGGTTTGCATATGTGTTAGTTTTTAGCCTTGGAGGATATCCTACTAACATTAAGTTTGTCGCTTTACCAATGAGAATTATAGTTATAATAATCAGATTAACTATAGGAAGAAGACATAACAAATCACGAATTGATTACATAGCTCAGGTGGTAAGACGCTTCACCTACAACCGATAGGTCGTGGGTTCGAGTCATCAAAAGGGTAAGTGGGGAACCACTATTGATCCCAATTAAAAAAAAGAAAAAAAAAAATTCATAGTAGATACAAAAGAAACTAGTTAATAAATTCAAAACTTGCAGTAACAGTTATAAAATATGTGCAATAATGAAAAATTCGATTTTTTAGATACAATGTTCTATATGGAAAAGGTCTAGAATTTAAAACTTTAACATCTATGAAGTTAGTTTCCATATCAGATATGCTAACCAGGTAGTTAAAAAGTTCAATTTGCAGCAGATAACAGTTACAAATATGTGCAATAAGGAAAGAATTAAAGTTTTCTTAGATAGGATGTTCCATATTTTGTTAGAAGGAAAAGGACTGGAATTTAAAATTTAAACGCTCATTGGGTGGGTGAAGGAAAAAACGAGAAAATCACGGAGTAATTAGGGTAAAAAAATATGAGATATGTTTTCATTTTTTTTTCCTGAATTGGTAACATAACGTTGACCAATAAAGTAGCTACACATATTTGTCATCAATTAAATAATTCAAAATTCTCAAAAATTAGCTTTGAAACTTTGGAGCTCATCTAGAGCTTATCACATTATTATAATATATATATATATATATATATATATATATAAGTGAAATAGTGTGACCCGAATTATCTTATCTCTTATTTCATTCTTATGTGTACAAGCATTGTATTTATCTTTCTTATACTTTCCTTTTAGTTATTTATTATTCTTTCATGAAAACATTGGTATCGAGAATTTTTACTACTTCAAATTATTAAGTTAATGACAAAATGACCCACTAAAGCTCTATTTTTTACATACCATACTTTATATTTTTATCGTTTTACCATTTTTCTCATGATACGCACCTTTCTTAGCCCCCAACCCCTAACTCCATCCAAAATAGTTATGGAATTTAAAGTTAAATATTCATAAAACCCCGTCCTTCTCTTTTTCTGCACGAACTTGTCCTTCCCTCCAATTCCATTAGATTTTGGGCATTAAGTGCACATGTAATAACACATGCTAGTTTTTACATTTATTATCCTAATTAATTGACAAAAATACCCTTAAAACTTAATAACACACATGTACACCCACCCACATACACCCACACACAAACACATACACACACAACCACACACACACACTCACACACACACACACACATATATATATATACACATATATATAGTTGAAAAAATTACAATGCTTATAGGAAAAAATGTTTTACAATGCTTATCGGAAAAAAATGTTCATATATACATCCTTTAATATAGATGAGCATCACTTCAAATTTCTTTGTCGTGGCACTAAGAATCAAACTAGTTCGTTGTTGCAAGCAATATTGAAGGATTTCAAATGTTGGTTTAGTTGTTTCTTGGAGGGATACTTATATTTTTTATCATCGTACTAATTGGAATTTATAGATTTGACCAACGTACTTTTAATATCCTAAATGTGACCAATGTACTCACTTTTTGGGTGCGATGTGGTCCTTACCATTAACGCCCCATCTAAAATTTTTAACGGCCCATTGACGTGGACTGTTTTGATTGAATTGATGCTTGCGTGGAGCTTACGTGGAGATTGTAACGATAAGTAGTCCAACTGTACATATATATATATATATATATATATATATATATATATATACATATATACATATATATATATATATATTTATATACATATATATATATATATATATATATATCCACCAACTTTACAACAAACTCACCTACTCTCACTCTCTCACAACTCAACACATCACGACTCTACTCAACAATGGGTAACCAAGCTCAGCTCAACGATGAAAACTACGTCCCAGCATAAGCTTCCATCGGCGGCGACATTCAAGCTAGTTGGCTTCAAAAACTTCGTCCACGTCAACCCCAAGTCCGGCCGTTTCGCCATCTACCGCTTCCACCACGTCGAGTTCTAGTGCTCCGACGCCACCAACACCTCTCGCCAGTTCTCATGGGGCCTCGGTATGTCAATCGTCGCCAAATCCAACCTATCCACCGGAAACATGAACCACGCTTCTTACCTTCTGCGCTCTGACCTCTTCCTCCATCGTCGCGGTACCCCCAACGCCTCTGCCACCTCATCCATTCCAACCTTCTCCCACCCCGCTCACTGCGCTTTCACCTCCCCCCACAGGCTCGCCGTTGGATCGTCATCGAAGTCGATAACACCGGCCTTTCATTTTCTGCTAGCGTTATTCACGGTGCTAAACCCTCATCCCCGCCCATCCACCTTGAAAATTCTACCATCTTAGCAGAAGCTCATCTCTACAGCGACGTCTTTTTGCGCTACATCAACTACAAACAACCCCCAAACAATACCTTCCTCCCAAAATTCGAACCCGTAGACAAGACGTCATCATACCAGGACCTAGACTTTGGCATCCGCCGCCTTGACCACGCCGTCGGAAACGTACCTCCCCTTGCCGTAGATGTGGTCCTTGGGTTTTTGTTTTTTTTTAACCCTAAGTCGAACACGGTTGTTTTATGAAAGGGGAGAAAAGGATCACGTGATTATAACGTGATCTATTTACCGTTGCAATCTCCACGTAAGCTCCACGCAAGCATCAACTCACTTAAAACATTCCACATGAGCAGGCCCGTTAAATTTTAGATGTGGCATTAACGATAAGGATCACATCGCACCTAAATAGTGAGTATGTTGGTCACATTTGGGATATTAGAAGTACGCTGGTCAAATCAGTAAATCTCAATTAGTACGATGGTCAAAAATATAATTATACCTTTCTTGGAATAAAAAGAAAAGCAAGTAAAGGGAAATTTTGAGATTTGAGGGTTTTGAGATTGAAGATGAGAGCAGGAAGATGAAGTTCGTCTAAATTGAAGAGGAGGGAGAGGAAATACAAAGTGGGCACCCATGATTGAAGGGGCAAAAAGATGTGGATAGAGAAGAAAGGTGTAGAAAGAAAAAGAAACATAAAAGATAAAATTAAAGTGGACAAGGGGGTTTTCTTAATATTCAATTTTAGAGTAAAAAAAAAAACTTTTTTGTCAATCGTACAATTTGGGGATAACCAATTTGACCAACGTACTTTCAATATCCCAAATGTGACTAATATACTCATGATTTGTGTGTAATGTGTTTCCTCCTGTTAACTCGTCGTTCAATTTTGTAACGGAGCTGCTAATGTGGACTATATAGGCCCTATCTCACTTAAGTGGTTGCTCGTAAACTAACTTTGAGGGTATGTTTGTAATTAAATAAATCATAATTTTAATTCTCTCTCCATCTCTCCCGCGCAATCAGGCCAGTCCTTTCCACTCCTTTCTCTCCCCCTCTTCTTCTTCGTCACCATTCCAAATCTTTCCACTCCCACCCCAAGTGACCCACCTTGATGTGATCTCGAGGGAGTTAATGTTGAATCTACACTTTGAAGGGTCTTTGTATCAAGGTTTGAAGTTTGAGGACGAGTTTGAAGGCTTGGAGGATGTTTCTACGGACTTTGGGGCCCTATTTGTCAATTTTGAAAAGTTTAAACACGTCAAAAAGGCCCTTCGACAGAACTTACGGCGCTAGAACTGCAGTCGCAACGCTAAGGCGCTACGGCAGTTTTTCAGCTTTCCAAATTGGTGTTGATTATGACCTATTTTTGATATTTTATCTTTCCTTTTCTTAGTATTCCGCCTCCTAGGTGTTTTAGGGTTTCTCTATGATATTCTTTAGGGTTTGTAAGCCTATTTAAAGACGTTTAAACATTGTTATTTTCAGAGTTGAGTTTTATGATTATTAAGTTTATGAGAATTGTGTTTTCTCTTTGAGTATTCTGGAATGAATACTTGGGTGCAATCATTCGTGTGTCGGTGGTGCATCGAAATTCGACTTATCAATAGGAGAGTCATCCCATTTGTGGCGTCATTCACAATTCCAAGGTTCACATCTAATTGAGGGCGTTGGGTTGCGGATTCATTTACCATCAAACCTATCTAGGACAATTAATTGTGGGCGCTGGGTTACGATTAGCTTTTCCATACTATCTTCAATTATTGTCGTTTTGATTTTGTTTTTGATAACCCTAACTTCGCTAGGTTTGTTAAAAAAAGAGTGTTTTTGTATGTCGTATTGAATAGTCGAAATTCTTCTTCTTGAGGTTTTCTATCCTTACAATTTTCTTGAGTTTCTTTTGGGTGAGTGAGTCAAACACGAGCGTATACACGTGAGGGAATGATTCACCAAACACCGTGTCCGAAGAGCAGAAACAAATTCAAGATGCGTTGACAACTTATTTAAGATGCGGTGGATAGTATTTTTGATAAGAAATTTGGGAAGGTGAATATGGTCAATAACGGGAGCATCCAAGGGAGCATGGAGAACGTAAGGCTTGAAGGGTTGAACCCTTTAAGGAGGAATTTGGGGACATTGAATCAGAATACTATAATCCGAGCAGAGGTAACGTGGTATTCCGATGGAAATTTCAACGTTTGAAGGCAAAAGCAATTGTGATATTTACTTGGATTAGGAACGGAAGACGGAAGAGGTCTTTGAGGATCATATGTACTCCGAGTTGAAGAAGGTGAAATTGGCCGCAGCTAAATTCATGGGCTATGCACGCATATATGCGTGGGGGATCGATCCAAGCAAAATGGTGAAAGGGCAATTACGTCATGGCCGGAGATGAGACGTGTTATGCGACGTTGATTTGTGCCTAATCACTATTATAGGGGCGTTCAATCTCGCGCACCTTTAGAGTCTCCATCATTGAAGCCGAGCTACAACAAAGGGGAGAAGAGTTCATCCACTTCTACAACCAAGGCCAAGTTAAAGTCAACTGTCAACTATTCTTTCGACCTCAATAGTATCATTCATTTTACACCAAAACAGGTATGTACGCATCAATTGGGGTTATAACAAGAGAATGTGAAAAAAGAGAATGAGGGAGAAAGGATTGAGCAAGAGGGAGAAAAGAGTGAGGATGACAAAAAGATTGAGCCTGAGGGAGGAAAGAGTGAGTGAGGAAGAGAAAAGTGAGCGAGAGAAGGATGAGAAAGAAGAAGAAAAAATTCAAGAGGTTAAGTCTTAGGGAAATTTTGTGGGAGAAGGTGAGATTGAGGGGAGAGTTGAGCTTATTCTTTCCAAAGAAGCTCCCATGAACAGTTATGAAGATCCCTTTGACTTTGAAGTTCCTACAAAATCCTTTTCTTGGTTCATCAAATGGATGATTGATGATCATTTCTTTTCAACCCAATCGGAGGATTGGTTGCATCTCACATCACGAGCAGAGGTTCCTAATGCAGATTTGAGGCCAAATCCTTTTTAAGAAGGAGTGAATGATGTGATCTCGAGGGGGTTAATGTTGAATCTACACTTTGAAGGGTCTTTGTATCAAGGTTTGAAGTTTGAGGACAAGTTTGAAGGCTTGGAGGATGTTTCTAAGGACTTTGAGGGCCTATTTGTCAGTTTTGAAAAATTTAAACACATCAAGAAGGCCCTTGGACAGAACTTATGGTGCTAGAACTGCAGTCGCAGCGCTAGACGCTACGATAGTTTTTCAACTTTCCAAATTTGTGCGGATTTTGACCTATTTTTGATATTTTATGCTTTAATTACTTTCCTTTTCTTAGTATTCCGCCTCCTAGGTGTTTTAGGGTTTCTTTATGATATTCTTTAGGGTTTGTAAGCCTATTTAAAGGCCTTTAAACATTGTTATTTTCAGAGTTGAGTTTTATGAATTATTGAGTTTATGAGAATTGTGTTTTTTCCTTGAGTATTGTGGATTGAATACTTGGGTGCATTCATTCGTATGTCGGTGGTGCATCGAAATTCGACCTATCAATTGGAGAGTCATCCCAATTGTGGCCTCATTTACAATTCCAAGGTTCACGTCCAATTGAGGGCGTTGGGTTGCCGAGTCATTGTATCTAGGACGATCTTGGGTTTTCCTCATCACGCCCGCTCCCCTCCGACCGCCAACACCTACGGTGACTCGACCGCTCACCGCACCCTACTCCCCGCCTCCTAACTGCACCTGATCCTATTTTGTCCTAGAGTTCCGCGCCTCCTATAAGGGCGAGCAGTACGACCACATTTCCGGCATCTGGCTCGAAGGAGTCGAACGGTTGCGTGTACCAACACAGCCGAGTTGTACGACCCCTTTTCTTTGCCGTTATTCTTGTTAACCTCGTCAACGACGACTTCACCGGCATTTACCACGTCAACGTTTTTGTACTCAATTACGGTGATAGCGTTGTTAGATCTCTGTCATCTCGATTCGTTGATTTTGTAAAGCCAAATAAAAAGTTAGGTTTTGTGAGAAATCAGGTAATTGAACCTGAAGAAAGCATTATAAAGTTATTGGACGTATACAAAAACGAGCGGAGTTGATAATTCAATATCGGGAAATGTCAATGAGGAGTTCTGGTTCAGAATTGAGAATGATTCTGATGTGTATACAAGGGAAATTCAAGTTAAAAGTATGTGTGTGTGAGACAGAGAAGGAGAGAACTGAAATTATGATTTAAATAATTACAAAAAGACCCTCAAAGCTAGTTTAAAAGATCCACGCAAGCAGCCATTCACATTAGGAGCTCTGGTACAAAATTAGATGGCGAGTTAACGGGAGGGTCACATTGCACACAAATCATAAGTACATTAGTCACATTTGGGATATTGGAAGTACGTTGGTCAAATGGTTACCCTCAAATTGTACGATGGGCAAAATTTTTTTTTCCCTTTTAGAGTTTGTTAGCTACTTTGGATGGAGGTAGTGGCCAAGGGTTAAGTGAGGTGCGTATCATGAGAAGAGCGGTAAATTGATTTAAAAAATGCAGTTTGTAAAATCGGAGCTTAAGCAAAGTACGGTGGGTCATTTTGTCATTCACCCCTTGAAATATTATTAAAACAAAATCAGTTAATTACAAACCAATCAAATAAAAGATGAATTGATTCATTAGTAATATTTAAACATTATCAAGTCAATATATGGACAAATTAAAGTATTAACATCTAAGGTCACAAATTTAATTTCAAAATTCACCTTAACAAAATTAAACCAACAGTTGGGGTATTAGAAAAGGTGTGTACCTTACCATGTGTGCTAATGACTAGTTTTACTTAAATATAAAATTATCATTGTACCCAAAAAACATAAAATTATCCTACTCAAATTTTATAGGATAACAACATACTCCATAATTAGGGCTGTAAAGTTTGCCAAGCTATTAAAAATCGACTTGAGACTGGCTCGGTAAAGTCCTGCTCGACTAGAATCCGTTTAAAAAATGAGCCAAACTCATGCCTAGAAGTAGGCTCATTTTTCAAATCAAACCAAATATGAACATCATGAGCTTGCGTGACAGTCTTGCGAGGATTGTAGATTAAACGAGCCTAGCTTGAATTGGGCTTGGCTCACAAACCGCGGCTCGGTTCATAAGGCCCAAGGGTTAAGAGAACTCCCAAGTCACACCCCAAGACCATTGTGAATATAAACATTCATATGGTATGGTATACTCAACAGGTTATCTTCAAGAAAAAATGAAATTGGTGTGGAAACCAATCGTCAATCAACTACATTTTTTGTCTTATATTTCTTTCTTGCGAAAATCCTAAACTCATCTTGCATAAACTCTTTCCAGATGCTATTATGTGTCATTAGTGAGCGAGTAATTTGGCTTGTATACCTTTTTTTTTTGGTAATTTTTCTTGTATTTGAACAATTATTTGTTGATTAAACCTCTTTTTTTGTTCATTAAAATAAATTGCAAATTTCTCAAGCTGAGCCCAAGCTTGGTCACGGTATTTCTACATTCAAGTCCAACCGAGCCAATCTGAGCAAGCTAAGAAAAATATGAGCCAAGCTTAAGCTTCTTGAGTTTCTAATTTTCAATTAAGCCTAAGTCGAGCTTGAGCCCTTAGACGAACTTAACCGAGCCAAGCTTGGTAATCAACTACTCGCTTCGGTCCGGCTTATTTACACCCGTATCCATAATTGCTATTTATACAAGGAAAACCATGTCCTTCAACCCTCTTAATATAACCAATAGGATCATGTCACTCCCTGGTTAGTAACTACATCTTAGAATCTTAACGAAATCTTTACTTAATTATGATTAAAATACAAACAAAAATTAGTAATAGAATTTTTATATTTTTTAGTTTTTAGTATGAGTTTATAGTTTGACGTATACAAAATATTAGGTGACATATTAGTACTTATGCAAGCTAGAGACTTATGAATTTGTTATATGATATATGTACAATTATAAGTAGCATATGGTATAATATAATGATAGAGTCATACATGTTCATTACAATGACTTATTTAAAGTAGTATGCAACGTATTATCTCATCTGTTTTACAGTATATAGTGTCATATGAGTTTACTATATGACGTATTTAGCATATTAGGGGTTGTATAGTACTTGTGCCATATAGTACTGTATGGATTTATTATTTGGCGTAGATACAATTGCAAGTAGCGTATGGTGTAATAATAAAGTTGTCAAAGGTCATTACAGTAACGTACATAAAGTAGTGTGTCACATATCATCTCATTTAGGATAACTCAAGATTTTACATTATATAGTGTCGTACATGATCATTACGGTGAAGTATAAAAAATAGTATCTGAAAAAAAAAAAAAAAAAATTTGTGTCATATCATCTTAATTAGGATGACTCAGGATTTTAGCATGTAGTGTCGTATGAGTTTACAGTTTGACGTTTATAACATATGAGGTTACCTCTAGTACTTGTGCAACGTGATGCGTTCTGGATTCAATACTAGGGGTTTATACTATTGCAGATAGCGTATGATGTAGTAAAATAGTCGAACAAGGTTATTACAATGACGCATATAAAGAATTATGTGACTAATCTGATTTAGTAAACTTCTGATTCAATTGCATAAAGTATCTTTTGATTACTTTTTGGCATTTATAGAATATTAGGTGACGTACACTAAATTGCTTGTTGTCTCTTATTTTTTTTCTTTTCCACTTTTTCCCTTATACTATTTTGTTTATAAATTGTCGTCAAAATGAATCCTAAATTATAATTCTTTTTATAAAATTTCTCTATCCTCTCATCCATTATTCGAAAATGATTTGGATCAGTTTGGATCGAAAATGATTTCCTTTTATCCCTGCATTGACTGGAGAGACATCCTGCTCCATTTATTAGCAAGTGTACTTTTCAAAATAAACACTGAAATTGTCTACTTTAGTACCATATGGTTGTGAATAAGCCAATTACCACAGACTGGCTGGGTGATTTATATACTCCTGCCGTTTCAAAAGCAGATGGACACTTTCCTTCTTTGTTTGTCCCAAAAGGAGAGTGACACTTTAATATCCTATTAGTTTGTGGATGAGATTTATCAAGTCATATCAATTAAAGCAAGTTGAAATTGCGGCCAGACAACGTATGGGTATTTTAGGGAGACTAAGGATTTTCAACCATTGTCTTAATTTGCGCAATAAGTCAAAGCATCCATATCCTTTTGGGTCTGAAGGAGTAGTATATACTAAAACTTCTCGTTTTTGTATTACTTCTCAATCCAGTTTTTGGTCTATGGAAAACATTTTTAGCTTCTGAAGAGATTGTCGATTAGCATAAGCAACTTTATGTTGCATATGATACTGCTTATTATGGAAGCTATCAGATACATTCAGTAGAAAAGGTAGAAACCTACACACTACTCTGAAACAATAAAGTATAATCATAGATATAACTTATTGAAAGATCAAAAGGATTTCGCAGAGAACAGAAAGTGTGTCCATGCAAACCTGCCCCCTTCCAAGACGAGAAGAGCAAAATTTGTGTTTCCTTTTCAAATATTTGTTCTGTATTTTAAAGACTCATTTTCAGAAGAAGGCAAGTATACTATGCTTATGATTCCAAAAGGTATTGGGTAGTGAACAAAGAAAAATCCATTATGATAAATGTGAACCAAGGAGGGTTCAAGATATGAGCTATGCGAATTTTGCATGCAGTTTTTTTATTTTTATTTTTTCACTTGCATCTCATTTTCACCTGGCCCGAACCACCCCTTTTTCTTGTAACTGCTTTATAGCTGAATTTCCTTATAAAGTTCATCTTACTCCAACTATTCACCTTTGAAGAAAGGCCTATTCTTTACCTCAGGTAAAATCAGCTCATAAAGTTTCCATTTCCCCTACGTTTTGGTATCTATCCTCTCTTTTGATACAAGGTTTTCATTGGTGGAGAGAGAGAGAGAGAGAGAGTAAATGCAATAATGCATACATGCAAATAGATTTGTATCAAAGTCGCTTTTAAGAGATTAGAGGAGCTGAACTCTGTGTGTCGACTTGAAAGACTTTGGGGAAAGTGGGGTGGGGGGGTTAGAAATGTTATAGTATAAAGCATGTTATACACTGTAGTGACTCTCTCTAACAGCTTAAGCTTTTAGAAGAGTTGGTTACTATCATGATACCAGAGCTCATGGTTTGGCAAGGATAAGGGTTCAAATCACCCTGCTTGCATTTATCCTAAAAATATTACAAAGGGTACGTATTGGCCCTATATAAAGTGTACCTCTCCACGTATGCACGTGATGGGGAGTGTTAAAGTATAAAGCATGATATACATTGTAGTGCCTCTCTAGAATAATGGAGTGTTAAAGTATAAAGCATAGGGGGAGTGTTAAAGTATAAAGCATGATACACATTGTAGTGTCTCTCTCTTATTATTCTTGACTCGTATGCATTATATCAAAAGTTCAAATTGTAATTGTAGAATGTGAGTGTCTTAGAGGGGTGTGATGTGTGCTGGGTATAATGCTTGGTGTGACATGTCTATATCAAAGAACCTCAAAGAGTAAAGATTTATTTATAATGAGTATAGGATGACACAAGGAAAATTCCAAGATTCCATGCTTAGGTGTTATCATCGTATTGACCATTCAATGATCATAGGACAAGTGTCCCATAAGTAGGGACCACAATCACCTCTTTTTTTCCTCGATAATCAGGTCACGCACATAGCACATGTGTTATCGCACATGTACAACGAGTGAGACTTTCTTTTGACTTCAACCGCAAACCAATAACCCTCGAGGTTCCCAAAACCGGATCAGCCTCTTGGGGATTTAGAAATCCTAGGCCAGCCATTGCACTTAGATAGATCACCCATTAGTGCCCTAAGTCGGGTCATCTCTGAGGGACGTAAGTGCTGGCAGTAAGTTGTTGCCCCTTACCTCAGGTATCGAGTTAATTCCTTGGTACCCTTATCAAGCAGAGATCATGGCACTAAAACCAACTTGATCTCTTAGGCCAGGCCAGAGTTTTCATCGGAACCCTTAGCTTTGGGAGATACGGGCTGTAGGGCAGCTTGATCTCTTAGGGTAGGCAAGAAGTCCTCCTAACAGAGCGTTTTGACCTTCAGGCCAGCTTGCTCGTGGAGACTTTTAATAGAGCCGGGGTGCGGCCGTAGAGATCTGGGTGTCATTACCCTTAGGCTAAACCACTCAATCTCGGCCCCCCTTTGGGCTATCTCCCGGCACCTAGCATGTTCCCATACATTAGGTCTTAGTTCGGGGAAGAGTGTGTGATTACGTGGCAATCACACGAAGTTACGTGTCACAACCCCTACTACAGTAACAAAACTCGACTGGCTAGAATCGTTTACAGACAGAGTAGTGAGATGAGAGAAATAGTGAGGAGGTGTAATTCATTATAGTTGTGCATAACCATGTTAATCTGTTCTCTTTTTGTGTGGTTATTGTTGTGTGTGTGTGTGTGTGTGTGTGTGTGTGTAATGTAACTAAGTGTCTTATATCCTATCCTAGTATACAGTTTAAAGCAGTGAATAGGATCATCTCTTTTTGTGTGTGTATTGTTGCACCTTCATAACACCTTATCTTTTCTCCTTTCCGCGGCTTCATGTTACTCTTGGGTGCTGCTTCTTGTTCTTCCTTGCAGCGTAGAAGATTGCTACATTATCGCTTAAATTAACATGTGCAGGTATATCTTGTCCTCAAAAATAGAGAATACAGCCGACGACTATGTATTTGTGTACTACCGAGGCAGGAATGATGCATGGGATGGATATGGTGGAGCTGTGATTTACACTAGAAGTGCAGTTTTACCTGAAAGCATCATACCAGAATTAGAGAAGGCGGCTCAAAGCGTAGGGCGCAACTTCAACAGCTTCATCCGAACTGATAATACTTGTGGACCCGAGCCTCCTCTGGTGGAGAGACTGGAGAAGACAGCAGAAGCAGGAGAGCGGACAATTATAAGAGAGGTCGAAGAATTAGAAGGAGAAGTAGAAAAGGTGAAGGACACTGAGGTAACTTTGTTCCAAAGGTTGGTAGAAGGGTTTAAAGAGCTGCAACAAGATGAGGAGAACTTCGTTAGAGAGCTGACCAAAGAAGAGAAAGATATTTTGAACGAACTTAAAATGGAAGCGAGTGAGGTAGAGAAACTCTTTGGACGAGCACTACCACTGAGGAAGTTGAGATAAAAATCAGTATCAAAGATAGTAGAGGCGTACAACCAGTTGGCTGATAGAAACATATACTATTTACGTGTATAGCTTTGTTGTTATATACTCTGAAGATCAAATTTTGGGAGGATCTTTTATGTTTAGTTCTTTTTTCACAGCCCACGCGTGGAACTGTGCTCATATATACCATAAAAAGAGAGCCTTTGGGAAAATGCCTTTGGTTGATTTGTTCTAATTTACCTATATTCTTAAGCTTCCGTTGTTTGGTCAAATTCCATAAGCCAACATTTAGAGCTCCACTGTTTGACCAACTCTCTGGTGAAAAGCAGACGAATCTCTATATGCTTTGTCCTGCTGCAGAAACAGGAATCGAAGAATCAGGCTCATTGACACTCATACTATCATTGCAGAAGATTGTTCTTGCTTCAAATTCTGCAAAATTCTTATTAACCAAATGGCTTCACTTGCTGCACCTGTGGCTACCAGTAAGTTCTGTTTGCATAGTGCTCTTCTTCTACTAAGTAAAGAATGCTGAAGTTTCTTGTTCCTTGCACGTTGGAGTATCTGCTTGGACTTGGCTAGTGTTAGTGAGACCTATAAGCAATCCGAACCTGTGTCCCCTCCTAATGGGAGGAGGGGTTTGGGTCGGGTTTCGGTTCACCACCAGGCTGTCCCGAAAGCTTTCCGACCCAGCCTGTTTGTGTATTTTTACTAAATTGTCATTACTTGTTATATTATTTACAATAGAAAGAGATTGGAAAATGGTAAATCCAACCTATTGTCATCCCTTCATCCACCTTCTCTTTTCCATCATTCTTTGGCAGCATACTTTATTAGAGGTCTAATGTTTTAATTTTTTTTTTTTTTCCCACCTCATTGCATCACTTGAACTCTGAGATATTGTTATAATTCTGGGTAGGGCATATGACAGACTACTTGTCAATTAGCACGCTGGATTGAGCATCATAAGATGAACATTATCAATGGGATTAAAGATGGATCAAAAGGATTGAGTCCTTCCACTAATGATGATTGATATTTATTAAATAATATCTCAATACATCGCTAAACAATTTCATTATTTACTTGATTTCCTTGCTTCTTATTGATTTCTAATACTATTAAATAAAAGTACAAATGATACGTATTATATTAGACAGTGGTTGTTAAAATATTATTCAAAAATTCTAAAGCAATAAATTTTTTTTTTTTTTTGGCAAATATAACGAGACGAGGGTAGTATTTTCTACCTTCCAATAAGGGAGGAATTTATGGGTTTCAATTTTCTTGGAAAACTATATGACTCCTATTCCAATTTTGGCTTTAGGAATTAGTTTTTTAGATTGATTTTGTGAATATATATTTGAAAATAGAGGATTTTGGGATGATAGAAAGAACCCACTAGCAATCACTTCCTTGATCGCACATTTTTTTTTTTTCTTTTCAATAAAAGTTAACATAGGACAATATCCAATTAGTTTTTAACATACATTAATTGTGTTTTAGATTACAACATTTTAACTATTGAAAGAATATTAAAAAAATTATCAACAACAATTTCTAGAATTTCGTAAGGACAAATTCCTTTGACCAACGAGCTCTAGCTCAACTGATACTGTTCAATTTTTCTAACGGAGAGGTCGGGTGTTCAAGTTTCACTGGAGACAACCTCGTACATAATAACTCTCAACGGTGAGGTCGGGTGTTCAAGTCTCACTAGAGACACCGTTATTGTTTAAGTCTCACCAAAGGGACCATTTAGTATGTCTCACGTCTCTTAACAGAAAGGTCGAGTGTTCAAATCCTCTCGAGCCACAATAAAGGCACCACATAGTTTTAATTATAGTCATTCAAGATATTAAATAATAATAATAATGGTTAGGAAAACGTATATGTTCACAAAAAAAAAAAAAAAAAAACAAATTCTTTCAAGCCAACAGCAGGCTCAACACTACCATCGAAGATTAATTTTAGATGTAATGTAGTGTGGAGACACCTCATCGATGACAAAAAGATTAAAATTATATACATATATATATATATATGGAGGAGTATTTAATGGTAATTTTTTTATTTAACCATCAATGGTTACTCGCATTATCAACCATTGGATCAAAAATTAAAGGTTGAGATTTAATGCATTAAATGACTCACTTACATGCATTAATTGCATTTTCCAACTAACCATTAAATCTCAACCTTTAATTTTTGATCCAATGGTTGATAATGAGAGTAACCATTGATAGTTAAATAAAAAAATAACTATTAAATACTCCCCCATATATATATATATATATATATATATATATATATATATATGGGGGAATATTTAATGGTTACTTTTTTTTTTAAGTTACTCTCATTATCAATCATTGGATTAAAAATCAAAGGTTGAGATTTAATTCATTAAATGACTCACCTACTTGCATTAATTGCATTTTCCAACTAACCATTAAATCTCAACCTTTAATTTTTGATCCAATAGTTGATAATGAGAGTAACCATTGATGGTTAAAAAAAAAAAGTAACCATTAAATACTCGCACACACACACATATATATATATATATATATATATATATATTTGTGTTTTAACGGAACGTAAAAATAGATGGATGTTGAGATTTTACACACATTTAAGCTATTTAAACAGGAAGGAGACCCACATGTTTAAGTCTTAAGTAGCTTTAATAATAGTTAGATAACTTTTCTACTGTTAATCAATGATTAGGGACAATAAGTTAAGCAATGTTACCTACCAATTGCTCCCCACCCATTCAATAAACTATCTATCTGTTAGAGAAGGGATCTAAGCAACAACCATTGTTAATCTGTTAGTTGCATTTGCATCGAAGACAACCATCATTTCAACTTACACATTTAGTGGCCCTCTCCTAATATTCTACGTTAGCTGCACCTTGTCACATGAAGTGACTGATGGAAATTTATTACTCCTCCGTTGGTTAATTATTGTTTTATTTAATTTGACATATAAATTAAAAAATTAATTAACTTGATTATTAATATTGATATAATGCGTAATTTTTTTTAATGTCTATGTGTATACGGCCCATAATAAAGTAGGAAAAAAAGTAAGGGTAAACAATTATTTTAGGATAGACAAAAAAGAAAAGGAAGACAATAATTTAAGAACGGAGAGAGTATTTCCAACGGTATTTCAAAAAAACAAAAATCATTTTCAGCGATAATTCCACATTTTCATATGGATGATTATACCAACAAACGTGTACATCAATTAGTAAGGGTTTTTTTTAGCTTAATAGCATAGGTCTCAGTTTCAAGTCATGAAAACGCATTTGCATTAAAACTTATTGAGAAAACTTTACCGTTCTTATAGTCCTACCCCGCTCGAAGTTTAGTCATGGACCTATGTGCATGGGAACACATTTTGGAAACCAAATAAAATAGTGATAATTATGCTTTTGCCCAATTAAATTTCACCCAATTTCTATGAAGCCCTAACTTTATCCAAAATTTCATCCCGGCCTTAATAACTTTGTATTCATTTTTAACATGCCCTTCTGTCCACTTGGTTAACGATTTATGTAAATGAAATGACATGTGCCGGTTACATTCTATTTTTAAAAGGGTAAAATATGCAATATAACTGTTGAAGAAACCCTTATTGAAGAAAACCTAATTTTATCCCTTCTTTGCGACACAGAGGTCGTCTTTAGCCTAACGGAATTTGTACCAAGTAAATCGAACAAAGGACATCCGATCCTCCTCCCCTTCTCCCACAAAACTTTAACACTTTTCATGAGAAGTTCTCATACTACAATGAGCCTGAGATTAATCCATGCTCGCGATACTTAGTTTGTCGTTGACCTAAGGGCATTTGTACTTGATGAGTCAAATAAGGGACATTTGAATTGAAAAATAGGACATCTCGCTAAATAAATCGCTTCATACAAGAACTCAGTGGTAGTCAAGTTGTTAAACCAACTCTTTAAATTGAACAAGTATGATTCATCTAGATATTGTGATGTTGCTAAACAATGAATCAATCCATTTGTTTGAGATGATAGGTTATCCTCTCAAAAACAGGGTTTTGCTTAAACAAATAAACATTCTTTGCTTAGAGTGCAATCATTGGAAGTTGGAACCCTGAATCTTGAAGATAACTAATTCATAATTAAGAGGTGCTTAGTTTATTGATTAGGCTTAAATACTAATTTGGTCACTCTACTTTCATCTAAAATTCATTAAGCTCGTTTTACTTCTTTTTTTCGCAGTTTAATCACTCTACTTGAACTGGAGAATCAATAAGCTCACTCAATCAATGAGCTTATTGATTGAAAAAGTCTAAATAGAATTATTAAAGTCTGAAAAAAAAGAAAGTAAAGTAAGCTTATCAAATTTTTGAAAAAAATAGACCGACAAAATTGGCATTTAAGCCTATTAATTACACTACAACGTCTTTTGATTTGCATTCATAGGATGCCGTGAGAAACATCCGCCTGATTTCTCATTAAGGATGACATTTGGATTCTTAACAACTTGAAATTTAGTACACGTCGTTTTATTTTTTCCATTTCACTTAAAGAATTTATACTTGAAAAAGTTTAAAATTTAAAAAATTTATTTTTTCCGTTTCACGCAAAGAATCTACATTTGAAAAGATTTAATATTTAAAAATTATATTAATTATCGTTGAAGTTTACCATATTTACGAAAATGTCTAAACAAAGTCAAGATACTTATATCATATGTGAAGGGTAAAGTTGAAAGGTTAAGAAGATTGTAGATATAATATTTGAAAGTGAACTATATAACTGAAATATCCTAAAATAAAATAGTAGATTTTTTGCATGGGACGAATGAGTAAAAGATTAATCACATTTGACAAGTCAAACTTCTTAAAATTCTAACTTTACTTACTTATATCTCCTTTAAATTGCATTAAAATTATAATTTAAAAAAAATGAGACTAATTTTTGGGATAAATCTACCTTTAAAATTATAGCTTTACTTACCTATACCTCCTTATATCACATTAAAATTGTATCTTTTTCTAAGAAATGAGATTATTTCTTTGAGATAAATTTTCATGTTTATAAGTTAATGTAAGATACATTGGGTTCTTGTTAGTACCTTTTGTATAGATTAGTTTTGACAGTGATATTTATGTTAGACTTATTCCCAAATATTAAGATTTTTATGTACAAAAGATTTTAAACTTTCTATCACGTGAAGACATCTTTACAATAGAAACACTTATCTCGTTAATGAGTCGAAGTCTAAAACATTGCAAACGTACAAACAACATTGCTGCAAATCATTTTGATAAGTTTTTAGACATAATTACACAGGTTAGATATTTTCATGTTTCGAAACAACTATCTCAAGTCAATATTAACAAATGACACATGGAGCTCATGCTATTTTCATGTTTCGAAACAACTATCTCAAGTCAGTATTAACAAATGACACATGGAGCTCTTTCCATGGATAAATGATTGGAAATCATTTATTATTATTCTACAATTACGCAGCAATCATTTGACATTGAGAAACGTGTCCAAACTCCAGCCAAGAAAAAGCCTAGAGACAAGGAGACAAAGACAACAAGTTGTTTGACAAGTGGGAAAACTAGTCGTTGTGTTTTAACATCTAATTGATACAATTTAACCCGCACTTTCTATAAATAGAGCTTCACTCAGAGTTACAAATACACAGAGAAACCCAGAGATGTACATACAATAAGATTGAACTACAAAGAAACAATTTTTATCCACAAAAATAAGTTCTTGAGAGAGAACTATTTCTTCAAGGTTTACAAAAAGAGCTAAGTTGTCATCTTCAACAAAAAGTCATTACATCTCTGAGAGAATCACATCAAGAAGGTCAAATACAAAAGCTTCAACAAATTATTCAAGCTGAATCGGAGCTTCAATCAGATAACTATTTTGAAACAATTATCCCCATTTAGCGAGAATCTTAATCGATCTTCATCAAGAGCTTCCATCAGACTTTCAGAGTTACTCAAAGGAAGCATTAACAACCAATTGTGCTATGTAACCTATCCTAGTTGGAGAGCCAACTAGAAGAAGAAAATAGAGTTTTTTCCTCTAAATCTTGTATTTAAGAATAAATATAATGAATTATTGCCTCACCAAGCTAAGAGGGCTGCAAGGGCCTGAGGGGTGGGTATGGGAGAAAGTTACTTCAAACCACCGTAAAAATTTATTTTGACAATATCTCTTAACTCTTTTAAAACTAATTTATCTTCACTTATCTCTTTCACTGCTTTCCTATTAAACAAACAGCTAACACTTCCTCTGAGCATTCTTCTATTAAGCCTGTCATAAAACAAGATCATGCATAAGTTGTTTTAGAGCATCTTTACATTAGTAATTAACTCATAATTCTGCTGCCCATAACTATTGATTCTTTATCAAAATTTTATGATAATTGTTTTAACGGAGTAGTCAAAACAGCACACATGTCTTCAGACTTCACTTTTATTCAGATTAAAGAGTTATTTAAATTAGTAATTATTATAAAAATGGACCTCTCAATTGGTAACAAAGCAGGTTTCTTAAGAGCTTTTAATATCTCCAAACTTAACATCTTGTGCAGTATCCATTTTTATAAATTTTGAAAAAAAATATGGGCTTAAATATCAATTTCGTAACTCTACTATTCGCACAAATTCAATAAGCTCACTTTACTTTTTTTTTTTTCACACTTTAATCACTCTACTTTGACTTTTCCAATGAATAAGCTCATTGATTGAGTGAGCTTATTGATTCTCCTGACCAAGTAGAATGATCAAAGTGTGTAATAAAAAAGTACAATGAGCTTAATAAATTTTGGGTGAAAGTAAAGTGACCAAATTGGTATTTAATCCAAAAAAAATGTCTCTACCAAGGAGAAACAATGATAAAGATATTTCCCACACTCATGATAAGGATCCAGTTATGATGTATTTCATGGCAAATGAAGAAAGTAACGATGGAGAAGATTTTGTAGATGAACCAGAAAATATTCACTACTGCAAAAGAATTGAATCCCGTAAGTAACTATGAAAACCTTTGTGTAGAAGGATTAAAAATATTATTGTGTATAATTCTCAAAAGAAGAAGGCTTAAATTGCAATTTGGTCATTCAACTTTGGCAGAAAATTCATTAAGCTAACATTACTTTTTTTTTTCTTCACAATTTCATCACTATACTTGGCATAAATCCCACGTTTATCACTTTGTCCAGACTTTTGGATGAAAAGTTTACTATTTTTTTTAAAATTCCAAAAATACCCTTACTAATAACTATCCATATAACTTAAAAAAATAGGCTTAATTCTCAATTTGATCACCCTACTTTCAAAAAAAATGTAGGCTTAAATACCAGATTCGTCACTCTACTTTTCCCAAAAATTCAATAAGCCGAATTTACTTCTTTTTTTACATTTTAATCACTTTACTTGGACTTTTCCAATCAATAAGCTCATTGAT
Organism: Platycodon grandiflorus; assembly: GCA_016624345.1. NCBI lineage: Eukaryota > Viridiplantae > Streptophyta > Magnoliopsida > Asterales > Campanulaceae > Platycodon > Platycodon grandiflorus. The sequence continues at coordinate 25,667,453 of CM028363.1, forward strand.
TGAGTGAGCTTATTGATTCTCCTGACCAAGTAGAGTGATCAAAGTATGAAAAAAAGATGTACAGTGAGCTTAATGAATTTTGGGTGAAAGTAGAGTGACCAAATTGATATTTAAGCCAAAAATTTACTAAGCTCACTTTACTGTTTTTTTTTTTTTTTTTCACACTTTAATCACTGCACTTAGACATAAACATCAAGTTCATCACTCCGCCCAAATGTTTGAATAAAAAGCTTAAAATTTTCCTAAAAACTCAAAAATGCCCTTACTAAAATATTAAAACTCATTGCAACCAAGAACAAACAAAAACCCAAAAATTGAGCAGCTAGACTTTTCATTGGTGACTAGATCATGATTGAGGAGGTCGAAATTAGCGTTAGGGTTTGGCCAGGGAGGGGAAGAGAAGGCAGAGATATACGGTGGCCATGACGAGAGAGAGAGAGAGAGAGAGAGAGAGATGAGATAGTCTGGCACGAAAGATTTTCCTTTGATTCATGACTGATCCCATCTTCAAGCTTTCATGGAAAGTACTTAACTCTTGAGTTAGCATCATGAAAGGGGATGGGGTTGACCTTGTTTATGAATGAATGGGAAGCTTCCACTGCTGGAAAAACGCACATTAACGACGGAAATATTCGTTGCTAATTGTATGTTTCCGTCACTAATTCCATATTAGCGATGAAACTCCGTCAAAAAAAAAAAAATTGCCGCTATTTGAAAATGGGGGCCTTTCCGTTGAAAATTAGTGACGGTAATTACCAATGGTTGTAAACTGTCGCTCAATATTCGTCGCTAATTAGCGACAGAAATTAGAGACGGAATGTTCCGTCGCTAATTAGTGACCAATTCCATAAATAACTAATGATCAATTCTATAAATAATTGAATTAACCTAGTAGTGTTAGCCTTGTTTATTCACAAGTCCAAGTCTTCTCACTATTTTGTTCGCATACGCGCTTATTCGATTATTTTATTTTTTTATGATATGCTAATATACCAAACATCCTTATTAAACAATACAAATCTAATACACTAAGACATTTATAACATAAAACTAGCATACAAATTACAAAAATAACATAAATATCACAACTAAATCATAACTAACATTAAAAAAAAAAAAAACATTGAAAATATACCAACTAAAGCCTTTAAAACATAAATAGCATGCAAATTACAAATATCTAAAACGTTTACAAAGTTTATTATTGCATAGCATACAAATTAAAACAAATTAAAATACAAATTAAAAAAAATAGCATGCATACAAATAACATAAACAAATAATACTAATATTTTTTATAAATTTACAAAATAGCAAACAAATTCACATAACATAATATCATACAAAGTTATAAACAAACATTAAAATTAACAAATACAATATCACAAAAAATAAAATAAATACAAAAAAGGAAAATAATTACTGTTAATGGGAGAGAGAAAGAGGGGAGGGCGGCAGTGATGGTGGATGGTATGGACACACCAATCTGTTGAGAGAGAGAGAGAGAGAGAGAGAGAGAGAGAGAGAGAGAGAGAGAGAGAGAGAGAGAGAGAGTGTGTGTGTGTGTGTGTGTGTGTGTGTGTGTGATATATTAGAACTAAAATTATAACAAATTTTGAAAAAAAGTAGGAGTTTACCGGAAATAATTACCGGCGGTGACGATGGTGTGGTGGATAGCGGCCGGAGAGGAGAGTGGCCAGTGGTGTGGTGGATAACAGCGGCAATTTCGTGGGCAGTGGTTTCGTGATGGTGGCAGCGACGGTTTGGTATGTGGCCGGATATAGAGAGGGAGGGAAAGAGAGAATAGAGAGGGTGAGAAAGAGAGAGAGTAATTCGTGGGGGGGGGGTTTCGTTGGGGAGGGGAATCTGGGAAAGGGGTTTGGGAAGGGAGGGCCTGGGGAAAGGGGAAAGGGAGGGTTGACTAGGGGGAATTCAAGAATATTTAGCGACAGAACCTCCGTCACTAATTCTATTATTCAGCGACGGAGTCTCCGTCTCTAATTTTCCAGCATTTTTGCCGCGATTTTTAGCCGCGGACAAAAGGAATATTCATATTCCTTAATTTAGCAACGGAAATTAGTGATGGAAGGATTTTCGTCGCTAATTTAAAATCCCGCTACTTTATATATGGTTTCCGTCGCTGATTTTGTTCTTCCGTCGCTAACTAGCAGCGAAGAAAATTTTCATCGCTAATAATTTCGTCACTAATATGCGTATTTCTAGTAGTGTTCCCTGCTTTAGCTTGGTTTGACAAAAAGAGAATATTGAATATTAGTAGTTGAAATTGGCTTTCCGTGGGTTCATTTGAATTGAGATTCCCCATTCCAATAGATGGGGTAATGGCCTAATAGGTCCAATGGTGGCTTTGGTCCTTATGATTCGTAGCCATTTAGTGGAAAAGTCTTGTGTTGATGGAAGTTTCTCAAATTTTGAGGAATTTGGGTTAGGGATTGGAGAATTTTGGGGTGAATTTTGAAGAAACTAAAAAAGAAGAAGAAATGACAATGACGAGCTTGCAAGATGGAAGGCAACTCATCTATACACAAACTCAGCTAATCTTTCAGATACTTATTTTCTCTTTCCTCATTTTCTGGAGGTCTTGCTTCGTCGAGATCTGATGGAAAACAATGTGTTTTTCATTGACAGTTCACCGCAAGCGGTGTTCTTGTCTCTCACTTCTTCAAGGCAGTGACATTGTAAAACGAAGAATTTTGCTAGACTAGAAATGTAAGGAAGAATAGAGCAAAAATCTTGTCTCTTTCTCCCTCTTCTTCAAGAATATTTGCTGGCTCGATGTTTGTTGATGTTGACATTGTTGGTTTGAATTTGGGAAACTTTTTTTTTGGAAAAAATCAAATAGTATATATTTATTCTTTTGTCAAAAAAAATCAAAAATAGAAAAGTCAAAATAATACAAAAAGAGGGGTATTTTAATCCTTTTAACTATTTCCTTCCAACATTACATACAGAAATAGATTGAGTAAGTTTATTGATCGTAAAAATACTTAAACTGTCAATTTTTATTTTAATGATGATATTAGGCTGAGGTTTATTACGTCTCTAGTTTAAATTATTTAAATTAGGGTGAACAAATAGCAATTTAGTTCAAAATTAGTAAAGGGCATTTTGGTCTTTTTGCAAGCCTCCATCGAACTTAACTAACGGAAGTCAAATTCAGTAAGCTTATTGACTCAAAATGCCAAGTATAGTGATGAAATTAAGAAAAAAAAAAGTAAGGTTAGTTTAATGAATTTTCTGACAAAGTAGGGTGACCAAATTGCGATTTAAGTCAAAGAAAAAATATGAAAATAGCTTAAAAAATAACAATTCCTGATAATATTAAACTCATTAAAGAACTAACCAACATTAAAAAAACAACAAAAACAACTTCAAACACAAGTACTTGTATGCGACCTGAATTTTTAAAAAAATTTACATGATAAAGTGGTGATATATAAAGATGAAATACTTGATTTAAGTGTTGATTTACTAAATGCAAATTCTAATAATGAATATTAAAGAGAACAATTTGCCGAAATGAATCAATAAATGATTAAACTTGAAAAGGATAACAAAGACGTAAGAGAAAAGATGAAAAAGCGGGCTAAGTCAAGTAACTAAGACATTTTATCAACCTAAGACCTCATAAAGACCTCAACACACTACACAAGACTGACAAGAGTACAAAAGACCTAATAATAATATAATTAAATCATCATTACACTACTAAATACTATAGAAAGAGATATGAAAGATCCAATGAAAGGATTGTAGTTAGGGTAAACTAGAATATTCAAAAAGTAAATTAAAAAATAAACTTGTAAAATAATAAAACTCTAATGGACTAATCTATGAGTTCAATGAAGTGAATACATTGAAGAGCACATTGAGATAAATGACAACAGAATAATAAAAACAAGTAATTAAAAGAAGTACGACATTAACACAGAGGTGTACACATTTAATCAACAAGTAACAACTTGTTTTTGTGCCAATATGGCGAAACTTTCGCTAGGAAAAAACTTGTAGTTTCAATACAAATATGAAAACCTATCAACTAGTGAAAATCATACGAAAAGCTCTATATATAGGTGATGTGTACATTTTAAAATAGCTCACCCAAAAATATGAAAGATATAACAATATGATCTAATAAACAGAAGACGGGTGAAAATAAAAGCACTAGCGCTAGAAACATGATGAATGAATCCTCGGATGAAGGGTTCATTTAGGAGCTACGTAAAACAGCAGCAGGCTTTAAAACTCTCTCTCTCTCTCTCTCTCTCTCTCTCTCTCTCTCTCTCTCTCTCTCTCTCTCTCTCTCTCTCTCTCTAAAGTCTCTGTATATAATCTTTAAGCTCTAGTACTTCGTACTCTTCAAGGTTGAGTCCCTCGCTTTATATAGCCTTCAAAGAAACCTAGAATCCTTGTATAATAAGAAAACAACTTAACATAAAAAGGTTAATAGGTTACTGCATTAAACAAGGATTCAACTTACAGAATAAATAGACTTACCATAAGACTAGGATTCTTGCATAGAATTAAACTAGGTTAGCGGTCTCTTTCAAAGATGCAATATGACACACACAATGCCGAAAGCTTAACAATTATAAACTCTAAATATTAAACAATTTCATAACTAATATGATATAATTCTCCCTAAAATATCCTTTTTTTATAAGGATTAAAACATATAAATAATTAATTAACAATTACTAAAACCAAGAAAGGCAAAACCAAATAATTAATTAATTTAATGGTTCAAATTATCATAATCTCAATAATCCAATATCTAACAATCTCCCCCCTTTTGCCTTTCTGGAAAAAAAAACACAAAATGATAATAATATCAGTTAAGTATATAAACACTTTCAATATTCAACTCCCCCTAAATTCAAACACAAAATTAGAAGACTTTAATTTTTAAGTTTTCAAAACAAAATATTGACACATGTATATATCAAATTTATGAGCACTTAAAAACAGATAAAAACATTTTGATATATCATAAACTCCCCCTCAGTTAAAAATCCCAAAAAATATTTAAGTTAAAAAAATAGAGTCATCCTCATAATAAAGCAACGCTCCCCTTAATTAGAGATTTACTAGTCATGTAGATAGCTTAACCCAAACACCATAACGTGATCCAAAAGTGATCACATTGTTGGATTATTTAGAGTTAATTATAAATATACAAATATTCAAATGAGTTTATTAAATAATTATGATTGGGTATGGTATATCATAATTATTAAATAAAATATTTATAGAAAATTTAAAGTTAAAGGACACATCATTTAAAGTAATATGACTCTTCAAATATTGTCTCTTGCAAAAGACATATATTTGAAAGTAAAAGATACATCCCTTTAAAAGGATGTATCATTTGAAAATGTGTCTTTTAGAAAAGGCATCTCTTCATTCAAAGTGGTGTAGTTATTTCTATAAATAGGAGTGACTTTCATTCATTTGAGAGGACATATTAATCAATTTACAAGCCTTGCAAACGAGAAAAATTCTGCAGATTTTTTCTTTGCAAAATACACCAAACAGATTCCTAAGTGACTATAATTGAAAGAGCAACAATTATAGTTGATTCTTCTTTGTATCTCAAAAGTAATTTCGTGGTAACCTGGTGCTCTAAGTAGGGGCGAAATATTACTTTTAGGAAAGTGTGATCCACGCCTAGAAGATACATCAAGTTTTGTCATATCCATCACAATTCCCTACATATTGCTCTAACAATCTAAAAGTAATATTTTTTCAATTTGTGATGGCTACAATTCGTGATATGGCGACCAACTTTCATAAGTTGGACAAGTTTGAAGGTGTCGGATTTCGTCGTTGGCAAAAGAAGATGCACTTCCTTCTTTCGGCGCTCAATGTTGCTTACGTGCTAAGCACACCCAAAACGGAAGAAAAGGAGGATGAAACATTGGAGGAAACCCGCAAAAGAAACAAGTGGGAGAATGACGACTACGTTTGTCGTGGTCACATACTTAATGGCATGATGGATGCTTTGTTCGATATTTATCAATTTGTGGAATCCGCAAAAGAGTTATGGGATATGATTGAATCAAAGTACATGGCCGAAGATGCATCAAGTAAGAAATTTTTGGTTAGTAATTTTAATAATTATAAAATGGTTGATGCTAGATCTATCATGGAGCAATTCCATGAAATTCAAAGAATTGTGAGCAGCTTTAAACAACATGATATCAAGATGGATGAAACTTTTACCGTTTCTTCCATAATTGATAAATTACCTCCTTCGTGGAAGGATGTTAGAAATTCTTTGAAACATAAGAAGGATAATATGAATATCGAACAATTGGCAACTCATCTACGCATAGAAGAGGGTATCCGCATGCAAGATGAAGGAAAGGATAATTCTAAACCTTCTAGAATACTATTAACATGGTAGAAGATGGGAAAGCCAATGGAAAGGGCAAGAAACGACCCGGAGAATCCATCAATGGCCAATTTGGCAAAAAGGCAAAGATTCAAAATAAAGGAAATTGTTTTGAATGCAACAAACTTGGTCATTTCAAGAAAGATTGTTCCATATGGAAACGGAAGATGGCTAAGGGTCAAAAGAAAAAGGGTCATGGCGAGTCTAGTCATGATCAAACCTTTGAAGGTAAAAGTGCACAATTTATTTTGAATTCAGAAATTAACTTTATTGCAATGATTTCGAAATTAATTGTGTAGGATGAAGATGCCTCATGGTGGATTGATTCAGGAGCATCGAGACATGTATGTAAAGACCGTCATTTGTTCAAGACATTAAAAAATCTTGAAGATGGAAATGTTCTCTACATGGGCAATAGTTCTACCGTCAAGATCCAAGGGATAGGACAAGTAGAATTATTGTTTTCTTCCGGAAAAACTCTTATTATCAAAGATGTATTGTATGCTCCGGAAATTAGGAGAAATTTAGTCTCTGGTAGTCTCTTGAATCGATTTGGTTTCAAAATGGTATTTGAAGCGGACAAATTTGTATTATCTAAAGGTGGTAATTTTGTTGGTTTAGGTTATCTTTGTAATGGCATGTTCAAATTAAGTATTAATAAAGTTAATAGTTCTATTTACTTTATTGATTGTGATTCTTCTCTGTGGCATTTTCGTTTTGGACATGTGAATTATAGAAAATTGTATGATATGTCTAAATTAGGATTAATACCCTCATTTAACATGAATTTAGAGAAATGTAGAACATGCATGCTTACTAAGATAACAAAAAGTCCGTTCCCAACTGTGGAAAGAACTTCAACATTGCTTGAATTGGTGCATAGTGACCTATGTGATTTTCATAGCACTCCTTCCTTAGGAAATAAAAAGTATATTGTGACTTTTATTGATGATTATTCTCGATATTGTTACGTGTACTTAGTATCTTCTAAAGATGAAGCCCTTGATAAATTTAAAATTTATAAAAATGAAGTAGAATTGCAACAAAGTGCCTTGGTTAAAAATTAAGAACCGATAGAGGTGGTGAATACTATAATCCAAGTTATTTTCATCGGTAGGAATAATTCATGAAACTACTGCTCCTTATGCACCACAACAAAATGGTATTGCTGAAAGAAAGAATAGGACATTAGAAGAAATGGTTAATTCTATGCTTTCCTATTCAGGTCTAAGTGATGGGTTTTGGGGAGAAGCTATGCTAACAGCATGTTATATACTTAATCGGGTTCCTACAAAAGGAAACAAAGTTACTCCTTATGAACTATGGTACAAGAGAAAACCCAACTTGAATTATTTCAAAGTTTGGGGTTGTAGGGCAATAGTAAGATTGCCAGAACCCAAAAGAAAGAAATTGGGAGAAAGAGGAATTGAATGCATCTTTATAGGCTATGCAATAAATAGCAAAGCCTATAGATTCTATGTTATAGAAGAAAATGACTATGTATCGTTGCACACGATCATAGAAACAAGAGATGCAATTTTTGATGAGAAACGATTTTCTTCAATTCCTAGACTAAAAGAAGTCAAATATAGTACCAATGAGGGAACTCAATATCTTGATAAACAAGTTCTTGAAGATAATAATGAAGAACCTCAACCACAACTTAGAAGAAGTAAACGGGTAAGGAAAGAAAAGTCCTTTGGACCAGATTTTTGTGTTTACTTGGTTGAAGGTAATAGGGATTCAATTTTGGACCAATATTGTTACAATATTAAAGAAGACCCTACTACATTTCAAAAGGCTATGGAGTCTCGAGATGCCGCATTTTGGAAAGAAGCCATCAATGATGAGATGGATTCCATAATAGGAAATAATACTTGGGTCTTAGTTGATCTACCACCAAAATGTAAGCCAATTGGTTGCAAATGGATTTTCAAAAAGAAAATGAAAGTCGATGGCACAATTGACAAGTTCAAAGCTAGGTTAGTAGCACAAGGTTATAGGCAAAAACCTGGAGTTGATTATTTTGACACATATGCACCGGTGGCAAGAATTACCACCATAAGGTTGTTGATTGCTCTTGCAGCAATTCACAAACTTGTAATTCACCAAATGGATGTTAAAACGGCATTCTTGAATGGTGAATTAGAAGAAGAGGTGTATATGAAACAACCAGAAGGGTTCGTTTTGTCTGGACAAGAACACAAAGTGTGCAAATTGATTAAATCATTATGTGTGCAAATTGATTAAATCATTATATGGGCTAAAGCAAGCACCAAAGCAATGGCATCAGAAGTTTAATGATGTTGTGTTGTCAAATGGATTCAAGTTGAACGAATCGGACAAATGTGTATATAGCAAGTTTGATGATACCAATAAAGGTGTCATAATATGCTTATATGTCGATGATATGTTAATTTTTGGAACGGATTTAGAACAAGTTAAAGAAACCAAATCATTCTTATCATCTAAATTTTCCATGAAAGATATGGGAGAAGCAGATGTTATCCTTGGAATTAGGATAAAAAGGGAGAATGAAAAATTAACTTTGACACAATCTCATTATATTGAGAAAGTGCTCAAAAGATTTAATTACTTTGAATGTTCTCCGGTAAGTACTCCTATTGACCCAAGTTTAAAGTTTAGGCCAAACGAAGGCATAGCAATTTCACAAATGGAATATGCAAGGGTCATAGGGTGCTTGATGTACGCTATGACAAGTACAAGGCCTGACATCGCATTTGCGGTTGGAAAGTTGAGTAGGTACACAAGTAATCCAAGTCACTCTCATTGGCAAGCAATATATCGTGTACTAAAGTACTTAAAGAAAACCATTGATTATGGTTTAACCTACAAAGGTGATCCTCCAATTTTAGAGGGATATTCTGATGCTAGTTGGATAACGAATGAAGAAGATAATTCTTCAACAAGTGGATGGGTATTTCTACTTGGGGGAGGTGCAATTTCTTGGGCATCCAAGAAACAAACATGTATTACGATTCAACTATGGCTTGAATTTGTAGCATTGGCATCATCGGAAAAGAAGCCGAGTGGTTAAGAAATCTCTTGTATGAGATACCTTTATGGTCAAAGCCGATATCACCTATTGTTATACATTGTGATAGTAAATCGACTTTGGCAAAAGCATATAGTCATGTTTATAATGGTAAGTCAAGACATATAAGTTTGAGACATAGTTATGTCCAGGGACTTATCAAAGATGGAATTATAACAATTGACTATATTTGGACAAATATAAATTTAGCTGATTGCTTGACGAAAGGATTAGCTAAAGGTGATGTGCATAGAATGTCCAATGGGATGGGTCTAATGCCCTTAGATATGAAACTCACTTAAGGAAGTCTTAACTCAACGTTTAATACAACGTTAAGTCTTGAGTTCAATAAGATTAATTTCTTAGTTGGAGTTTTGATAGCACTATATTATCCCAAAGGTGAGTGCTAATATACCTGCAATTAAGAAGAGGTTGGTATTCTTAATAGATTTCTTGATAAAGTGTTTACTTTGCAGGGACACCGTTAGAGAAATTTACCTATGTAAGTGCGAAGTTTGGCCGCTTCAAGAAGCAAAGACTAGGGCAAAAGGCTTTGATGCACTTATGAATAGATGTGGACACAGGGCCGATAATGTGTCAGAATAATTAGGAATTATGTAATGACCTTTTGTGTATAGCATCTTCAATAGTTCAATATATATTACTTGGTTCAAACTTTATAGTCACCTTTGTAATATGAATTCTTGGAATGTGTGTTATACTATGTGAAAGTTCAAATCCTAAGGATACTTTCATTTATGCATGAGGTTGCAATGTGTTTATTTGTATTAATTGTAATTTTGTACATTTATAAATTACTCTAAATGGGGGAGGATTGTTGGATTATTTAGAGTTAATTATAAATATACAAATATTCAAATGAGTTTATTAAATAATTATGATTGGGTATGGTATATCATAATTATTAAATAAAATATTTATAGAAAATTTAAAGTTAAAGGACACATCATTTAAAGTAATATGACTCTTCAAATATTGTCTCTTGCAAAAGACATATATTTGAAAGTAAAAGATACATCCCTTTAAAAGGATGTATCATTTGAAAATGTGTCTTTTAGAAAAGGCATCTCTTCATTCAAAGTGGTGTAGTTATTTCTATAAATAGGAGTGACTTTCATTCATTTGAGAGGACATATTAATCAATTTATAAGCCTTGCAAACGAGAAAAATTCTGCAGATTTTTTCTTTGCAAAATACACAAAATACACCAAACAGATTCCTAAGTGACTATAATTGAAAGAGCAACAATTATAGTTGATTCTTCTTTGTATCTCAAAAGTAATTTCGTGGTAACCCGGTGCTCTAAGTAGGGACGAAATATTACTTTTAGGAAAGTGTGATCCACGCCTAGAAGCATCAAACAACCAAAGCCAACAATATCTTGTACCTTCAGTTTTAACAAAACATCACAAAAATAAAGTTGTTTTGAAGTGAGTAGAATAAAGTTGGTGTTTCTGTTAAGCATCTTCAGCAGTTTCAACATCTCAGCAGCAGGTTCTGTATCATCAACATCTACCCCTTTGTTTTGTCCAGAAAGAATAGAAGCTTGGACCTTAGCTTTAGTCCTTTGTAGTATTTCCACTTGAGCCAAATAATTGGCTATCTGTTATTAAATAAGAGAAAATTGTGCTTGCAGAAAAGTGGAGGCCAAGGTAATTGGAGTAGAGATGTTGGGAAAGTCAGATGTGCGTTCAGTGGGGACAATATTTGAGACCTCATTAAGAATAGGTTGCAGAGGAACTTCAAGATTTGCAGCAGGATTCTCAGGCTATTATGAAGGAACAGGAAATGGATATACAAAGAGGGAGATCCACTACCCTCAAAGTAGGTTTGAGTATCAGCTTGGAGAGGTGAAGGAATTTTGGAGGTTGGGTATGCCTATTTGGGGAGGTAAATTAGAACAACTTGCTTAACACAAATTTGATGTACAAGACTGTGAAACGTGATGGATCTTTTATGGGAGTTGGAAGTGGCAAGGATGCAATTTCTTTGAAGATAAAATTTCCAAGGTTGAATGGTAAACCTTTCCCAATACAGTATAGTAGTCTAGCATGATCCTCAGTTAGCACAACACAATTTCCAAAGGGAATCCAGTTTTCAGCATAAATTTTGTGAAGAAAGCTATAAGAGGATGATAGTCTGAAGGAGTACAGAGGTGAGGTGTACACAATAATTATTCCTTTAGTCAGATCTAGGGTAATAGTATCCATGTATGGGAGATTTTTAGTTTCAGGGACATCTGGAATGTGAAGAAATTCATTGATCACTAAAGGAGAGAATTTGATGATATTTTTCCTAACATATGTTAGGCCAAAATTTGGAGAGCCCAGGTTCATGATATCTGTAGGCAGGTTTGCATAGAATTCAAAGACAAGATCCCTAGTATAAGGTAATGCAAACTGGACAAACTTAAGAAGGCTTCTATCAGTGAAGAATTGAGTCAAATTATATTAGCAAACTGAGATTCTACCCATACACGCTCATTAATTAATGATCTACCCTTAAGAGATTTATATCTAGCATGTGCAACTTTAGAATAAAAATGTGTGTTGAAAGCTGCACTTACAGACATTGTAGAAGTAGATGAGGGCTGCAATGGAGGCTCATCAAAGGGTTCATTCATGGTTTCCTGAGATTTTGGATCTTCCAAACATGCATCATTCCTAGCAGTAATGGATGCTGTTAGGGGTGGGCATTCGATTTCGGGTTTTCGAGTCCCGACCTGACCCGATCAGGTAAAAGCACTTCGGACCTATTAATTTTTTAAAAGATAGTTTTTGGTAAATACCCGACGATGTATATTTATCGGGTATCTTGGTTTCTACCCGATACCCGATCGGATACCCAAAGTTTAGCCCCTGTATCATTTGTCTGATTTTAATTTTTAAGTTTTAACCTAAAAGCTAAACGATCCGCCGATGTCTTCTCTTCTCCCTCTCTGGCTCTCCCTCTCAACAAAATAATCGACACCCTTTTCTTCTCCCTCTCCGGCTCTCCCTCTCCACAGACCACAGCCACTAGTCCACCAGTCCACACTCCACAGTACAAACCCTCCAATCCATTCACCCCCACCCACCATCCACCGGCCTCAGCGACCTCGAGAGTCCACTCCTCGTTGGTGTCGCACCAGGCACCACCGCACCAGCACACAGCTCGCACTTTATCCGCCAATGACAACGGCAATTAACGTGTTGTAATTTGTAAAAGCCTAAAAAGTAAGCAATTTTTAATTTAATTGATTTTTTGTATTGATTCTAAACGAATTCCTTAATTATATGTTATGGAAAATTTCATTGAGGGGTTCCTTGGTTTACTGAAGATTTGATTTGATTCTATACGAATTCTTTTATTTTGTTGCTGTGTTTGAAAATGAAAATGACTACTTGTATAATATTGGAAATTTTGTTGTTGTGTTTGAAGATGAAAATGACGTGTTGAAAATGACTTGTTGTATAAATTATAATATTGATGTGTTTGAAGATGAAAATGATTCTATACGAATTATTTTGATTTGATTCTATACGAATTCCTTTGTTTTGCATAAAGATCTGAAGAAGTTTCTTGCTGTATAATATTGGAAGTGCAATTAAAGGTTATTGAAAGTACCTCTTGATATGATGATATCAACATTAAGTTGAGATAGGACAATAGATTCAGGATATGTTACAGTTATCTTTTCCATTCTTTTTCCCTTAAAAGAGTGTTGTTTAGGCTGGTTGGAGCTGAGTTGCGACTTGACTGTACCTTACTTCTTATGTAGCTTGTTTATGCTCCATTTCATTCCCAACAAAATAGATTCAGGATATGTAGCTTGTTTTATCAATTGACTAAATAGTAGCAAGTTTTCATACTTTGTTTAGGCTGGTTGGAGCTGAGTTGCGACTTGACTGTACCTTACTTCTTATGTAGCTTGTTTATGCTCCATTTCATTCCCAACAAAATAGATTCAGGATATGTAGCTTGTTTTATCAATTGACTAAATAGTAGCAAGTTTTCATACTTTGTTTTGCTGTTAATAAATGGTTGACTGAATATTTTTTAGATGTCCAAGTCAACGGTAGCATCCATTGATTATGAAATAAACCCAAGAGTAGACGAGCCTACTCAGTCTCAGCTTACTCAGGTTAGTACTAATATGGATGTTGAAAAAGGTTCTACACAATCTGATGACGTTGACAAGAAAGAGAATGATAAAAAAAGACCTAGAAAAAAAGTTGAATCAAGGTCACCATATTGGGATCATTTTGATAAATTTGTACGTCAAGTTGAGAATGTGAAAAAAGGTTAATGCAAGTACTGTTTTAAGGTGATTAAGGCTGATCCAACAAAACATGGGACTAGAGCTCTTAAGAATCACTATGAGTCATGCAAGAAAAAACCCCAAGTAGTTAAAACTAGTCAAACTCGAGTTGCATTTCAACCTCGGGTGGGTGATAAGGAAGCACCTCTTGTTTCATAGAAATTTGATCAAACTAAAGAAAGAGATGCATTGGGTCATTGGTTGGTGGTTGATGAGCTTCCTTTTAAAACTGTTGAGAATAAGGGTTTTAAGTCTTTTATGTCAGTTTTGTGTCCCATGTTTATGGTTCCATCACGAAGGATCATAACGAGAGACATCTATAATTTTTATATAGATGAAAAAAATAAGTTGAAGGATTTCATTAAAAATCACTCCCAAAGAGTTTGCATCACTATAGACACATGGACATCAATTCAAAGAGTTAACTACATGTGTCTCACTGCACATTTTATTGATGATGATTGGAATTTGCAAAAACGAATTTTGAACTTTTGCCCAATTTCTGGACATAAGAGTGAGGAAGTAGGTAAAGGAGTGGAAAAATGTTTGCTTGATTGGAACATTGATAAAGTTTTCACTATTACGGTTGATAATGCTTCTTCAAATGATGGTGTAGTTGCATATTTATTGAAAAATTTTGAAAATTGGGGTACAAATGTTTTGGTGGTAAGTATGTGCATATTAGATGCATTGCACATATTGTCAATCTCATTGTGAGGAATGTTAAGAGCTCTCCAGCTAGGTACAAAAGATTTTTAGAATGTGTTGATATGGAAAAGTTAGATACAAATAAATTGTTAAGTCTTGATGTACCTACAAGGTAGAATTCCACCTATTTGATGTTGGAGTCCGCGACATGCCTTAGAAGAGCTTTTGATTCTTATCATGATTTAGATCTTGGTTATGCAATTGATCTTTCAAAGCAACCATATGATGGGATTCCGACGGATTATGATTGGGAGAGGGCTGAATTATTGTTGAAGTTTTTGGCTCATTTTTATAAGCTTACTTTGTGCATTTCTGGCTCGTTATATGTCACAAGAAACAATGTTTTTCATGAAATTAGTGGAGTTGAAATGCTTCTAAAAAGTTGGTTGGAGAGCGATGATTTTGAATTGAGTCAATTGTCAATAAGGATGAAAGAAAATTTTGACAAATATTGGGGTTCAATGGAAAAAATGAACATGATTTTTACTATGCAGCGATTCTTGATCCACGACGTAAATATATGTTCCTTGAGTTTTCATTTGAGTCAATATATGGTGTTTATGAAATTGACAAGAGTATGATGATGAAACATAGTGTGAAAAATGGGATGCAAGAATTGTTTGAATATTATAAGTTGAGATATGGGTCAAAATTAAATGAAAGAAGTGAAGCCACCTCATCATCTTCATCATCATCTAAGGCAACTGTGGATTGTTAGAACATTTATTTCATAAGACTTGTACACATGATTAAGCACAGGATCATATTTTTCACGTAAGCATAATGAACGTAAATTGAAGACATACCGGAACCAATTGAAGCCATTAGCACGAAGCAATTGAATCCGATGAGCTGTAATGCGGAACGAAAGTCTTCAATTCAATTGGGTTTTGATTTTCACCCCCTTATCTATTTCACATGCAATGGAACGTGTGTATTTTGTGGAGACGGCTAATAGGGCAAAGAATGTTAGAAACCCTAATCTCCAAAAGACCCTTTTAAATAGATAGAGGATGGAACCAAACCCTAAAAATAATTAATCTCCCACCGTCCATCAAGGTGTAGAGATTTATTGGGCCTATTAAGATTTAATATACTTTAAGTATACTAGATGAATACATTATATAAGCCCATAATGTTATTTGGCTAATATAATTAATTAAGGCTCGTAACCAATAAATATGTTATTCTAAGTTGGACTCGTAGGTCACAAAACATGGGCTCGACCCCGTCGGGTCTTACATGGATAACTCTACGATGCCATTTAGAGATTTGATAGATGGATTTAACAGGTGCAAGTATGGAGGAAAGGGTCAAAATCTTAAGTCGGAGTTGGAGAAATATGTAAGTGAGGATTGTGAAGATGAGTGGGATAACTTTGATCTACTAAATTGGTGGAAAGTAAATTCTCAAAGATTCCCTATTCTCTCCAAGGTAGCTCGTGATGTATTGGCGGTTCCAGTGTCCACAGTTGCTTCAGAGTCTGCATTTAGCACTGGTGGGCGTGTCCTTGATGCATTTAGGAGTTCTTTATCTACTAAAATAGTTCAAGCTCTTATTTGTGCTCAAGATTGGCTTCGTTTGGACTCAACACCTATGTGCATGGAAGAGGATTTGAGCGAAGTAGGATTTGAGCGAAGTTGACTTGCTTGACAAAGGTATTTAACATTTTGTGTTTTTCGTTTTTTATCATTATTTTACACATTATTATTCTTTATTGCTTATATCTTTTGTTTTTGCTAAATTAACAAAGTTGGGGGTAGATTCAACAATCATTGACGTGTGATTGAGCCACATTAGTATGTTTCATCTCCATGTGTAAGTTAACTAAATTTTATTTTTGTTTGTCAATTAATTACTAATTTAGTATGGAGTATTTAATTGTTAATTTATAAAAATCTTGTTTTATTTTGCAGCCGACGTGAACTAGTTGCCTAGACGTGAAGGAATGAAGGACGATGATTGGATATTTATGCTTTATTGTTTTTGTAGTTTATTTTAAAATGTTAGTTACTTATTTTGGACAATTGAATTTTTTTTATTGAAGGGTGAAGACTGAAGACTGTTGTGTAGTTGTTTTTGTGTTTGTGGGTTTATTGGGTAGAAACTCTATTTGAATGTGTTATTAAACTCATAAACTGCCTGCTTTAGAACTTGGAAGCTTGTTGGTTTATTTGAATGTGCTGTACTGTTGTGTGCATTTTATTGATGTGCTGCCAAAGGAAAGGAGAGACTTGTTATTGAGCATGATCAGAAACAATCCTGAAGGAGGGAATTTAAGAAACCCGAAATCCGAATAAGAATTACCCAAAATTCTCGATTACCCATAGTACCGGGTTTCTACATCCATCGGTTCAGTTTCAGTTAGGAAGATTAACTACCCGAATTATCGGGTACCCGACCCGAAAACCCAAAATTTTAACTACCCGACCCGATGCCCACCCCTAGATACTGTGCTGTTTTCATCATCTCCTTGATCCTTTTCTTTTTCAGCCTCAAAGTTTGCATCACTGGAATCATCAAACTCTGATGATGAGCTAGATGATTTCTGGGCAGGAATGGGCTCAGTTTCTTGGCTCTTCAAGTCAGCCAGTATTTGAGCAATGGTAGCATTGTTAGAGAAAATTTGTTCCCTATCTTGATCACTTTCTATGACTTCTTCATCTTCTTCAACAGGCTCCTTCCCAACAGAAATCGTTGCCTCTGAGTTTGTGTCTTGACATCAAGAAGAGGGTTGTGGGGTGTTACCATAAATTGAGTCCCATCATATCTTCGGTGTACAGCAACATGTGGGTATTCCAGGTCACTTGCGGCAGCAGATGAGACTTCTTCCAAAATTTTTGGAATTTCTACAACAGGCTCTTCCGTAGCAATCTTTTGCTTCTTTCATGGTTTGGAGGGATTTGAGAACGAACCTTCATCTTGAAAAACAGAGGAGTCGATGTTTTGACACCTTATGGACCTTCGGACCCGTGGTTGACCAATTGGACCACGGGTTGCAAGAATCCCCTCAAAATTTTGTGGGTTTTCCACATCAATTGGAACAATTTCCCTCAGCGGGGCTTGAATAGGCTGGGCTTCAACGATGTCAGTGATAGGGTTTGGAGAAACAGGGGAATTGTTTAGAGGGTTTTGCGTTGACGGGATAGATGTGGCTTCATTCATGCTAGGAATAGGTGGAATGTACTCAGAATCACTTGAAATCGAAGGAGAGAAAGTAGGAGAGGCCATGAGTTCTTTCGGGAAGATTTTGGGGAAAAAGCTAGCAAGGACGATCTTTGTCTTAACAAAAGAGGGTTTTCCTGTGGCTATAATATACAGCACTTAAACAAAAAGATTAGAGAAATTATGAGTGCACAAATAAAGATAATTATATAGCTTAGAATATCACTTCGTTTAGGATTAGAATTAATAAACAACGGGCAGATTTTTAGGAATTTGAAGCATTGTTCTTAAGCAAATTAATCGCTTACAGGAAGGAAAAAATATATATGGAGTATTAATCAGATTAGTTCAAGGATTGTGAAAGAGAATAGCCAGAATTATAGGAGATATTAATCAAGAAATATAAAAAAAATTGAAGAAATAATGAGTGAGAAATTTTGAGATGCCAAAAATTTGAAACAAATTTTAATCAATATGAATCCTAAACCAATCAGGATACAGGGAATACCACTTAGAACTCCACACAAATAACGAAATTTAATATGAAGTTATATATCAAATTTTAAACGTATTCCAAAACAACTTATACTAATTTTGACATCAACAAATTCTTGAAATTAAAGAGATTATTTCTCAATTCAAATTGTACAGAGATTCAGGCTTTCCAAAGAGAAACACAGATTAGCCAAGTATGCATGTCCTAAATCGTGCCTAAAAAGATATGGAAGTGTATAACAAAAACACTCAGCAGTGATAAGGACTATTTTCCATCAATGAGGTCTTCAATGTCATCACATTAGACACCTATTCATTTAACAAACAGTGAATTGAAAATATGTTCCCAAAAAGTCATATATAATGAGATACATTGATACTCAAAATACATAGGATTTATCCAGTAGGTAGCTTTCACTCTTTGTTATAGACAGCTCTTTTTCACATGATCAGAGAACCAATGAAAAGAGCACAACCAATGACAGATTTTTATCCATGTGAATAGCTTTCATCAAATAATTCAAATGTAGTTTTTTCCCTCAAAAGACTCCAATAACACTAACTGAGTTTAAACTTTTTGTAGGGAACATTAAGAGCAATATTTACTTTACAGAAAAATCAATTCATAGTTTTGTATAAATAAGTTTCTTTTGAGAAGAAATTCAAAACAACATTGAGTTAAAGAATAGTCATGCAATGAAGACAAGAAAAAAAAACATGCCTAAAGAAATAAATAAAAGACAAATATACATATACAAGAATGTGGCTACAACGTAACCACATTGTGTGACTCAATCATACAATGTATAAATCAGGAGGTTCCCGTAGAATGGGAAAACTCCTGTGAATCAATGTCTTAGCAAACAAGTGTATTCTAAGATCATCATTGGCAATATATTCATAAGGAATGATAGTTTTCTCAATCAAATCTTGAATAAAAATCAGTCTAATGTCATAAAAGTTGAGTTGAGAATGATCAATAGAAAATTTTGATATATAAGAACAGTGATCATCATTCCATTCATCCCATGTGTCACATGTGTAATTCAAGGACCCTTTTTGGTCTAATTATCAAACATGATTGAAATATATTTAATAAATCATTTTTATCACGAATCATGGTTTGATTTTCTTCACTCATCATATCAAAATGATTTCCATCTAACTTTGATATCCGAGGCAACATATGACAAATGTTAGCAAAAATGTTGGTAAACATACTCCACACAAAATTCCTCAAGTACTGATCTAAGGAATTACACTAACAAAGAACAATGCCTTTTTGAAATTAAGATGGACATCATATTTAGATTCAGGATTATGACAAAGGATGTGTATTTTTTCTTTTCTTATAGAAGAGTAGGCAGGATTGATTAATTTAGTCAATTTCTTCATCCTTTGAGATTTTAACTTTTATTGAGTAGACATATGTTTGTATAAATTATGAAGCTCTAGGCACTTTAACATGCACATATTGTTGGTACTTAAGCTCACGGAAGATGCATACTCCAGTTTTGACAAAGAAATCCTCATGCTTATGTTTGAACAGTGTATGCATCATGTAATTTTTCACAAGCATGTTGCTAAATATATTCTGGATATGACTAGAATATATAACCAGTAATCTAGATATGCCTTTATCATGCAACCTTACCTTCTAGCTTCCCTTATCATAGGTAATGGCTTGGTAAGCCATCAACATGTCTTTCAGTATCTTCTTTGAACTTTATTACCTTTGGTATGGCCTTTTCAAAGATATGTACAGAACCTGCAGTGTTAATCTAAAGAGAAACATTAATAATGGCAAAAAAATTAACCAAAGTAGTTCTGGTAAAAACAGATGAATGAGGTTTCCAATGTCCCCTCATTGGTGATCACATTGATTTTCAGAAATTTTTGTAGAAATTGCTTTACAGTTTTTAAAATAGAAATCATACCAGAAACTACCACGAACATTAAACAACCAATTGTTATTTAAGGTCAGAAGATTAAACCAAGTTTTTCCATCTTACAAATTCAAACTCTTAAGAACCTTATTTTCAGAATATTTTTGTTCAAAACTTTTAACAACAATTTTCATGTTGCAAAACTTATTAGAATTATGGTCAACACACATAGATTCCCCCTGTAATTCTTTATCAGTTTTGAAACAGGAAAGAGAGTTTATGTTTACAAAATCAATCAAATTATAGGAGTACTTTCAACATACTTCAACCAAGTTGCTCAATGGGCTAATATTACAAGCATTACCTTGTGAGACACCTAAAGGATTTATTTGCAAAGATTTTTCTCTAGTGAATAGACTAAGTAGATTATCATTCAATTTAGTTTCTTCTTCTTCATTATCACTAAGAGTAGCACTAAAATTCATACATTTCTTACGAAGAGTATTAACACATTTATTAGCATAGTGGCCAAATCCTTTGCAATCTCTACATTGAATTGAATCAAGATTTTTTACCTCACTTTGAGTAGTAGACGTACTACTTTGATCTTGAGCTCTTCCTACCATAGGTTTAAATGTAGAAATTCTACTTTCAGATTGAAAGTTTTGCGTCCTTCTAGTAGCACCTTGATTTTTGTTCCTATTAAAAAATGTACCAAACTTTTTAACAAATAATGTAACAGAGTTACCACCTAGATTGGATTTGCTCATATCAGTACAAATATAAAATACCTCTTCATCCTTATTAGTCTGAACTTTCAAGGTAATCTCCTTTTCTTTGCCTTTAGATTGTTGAGTGAGATTCATCTAAAAAATTTATAATATACTAAGTGTAGAAGTATCATGAGCTTCTTCCACAACAGATATTAATTTTAATATTAAACCTTTCAGGAAGAGATCTCATGAGTTTACTCACCAGATCTCTCATTGGAGATAGGATCTCCTAAAGATTGTGATTCATTAGACAACTCAAGGATTTTGGTACTATAACATGTAATATTTTTAGAATCTTCCATCCTTAAGTTTTCAAACTTAGTCATGATCATTCTAAGTTTAGTTTGCCTTAAACTATTTGAGCCTTCACAATGTCTTTGAAGAGCATCTCATATATTTTTGGCAGAACTAAAATTAGAGATAATTTTAAATATATTTACATCAATAGAGATACTAATAGCATGCATAACTTTAGAATTATAGTTGGCTAAGACAAGTTTTTCAGCAGACCAATCTATTTTAGATTTGGGCAAATTGTCTTCATCTCTCACAGGAGGAGACCAACCAATAAGGATAATACGCCAAGCACGTTCATCAATTAATTTGATGTAAACACTTATCTGGGTCTTCCAACAAGAATAATTGGTACCATCAAGAACATGAATCTTGTGAAAATCATTATTCTGATTACTCATCATGGCTACAATCAAACAGGACATTTACTTTGTACGTCAAGTATTGACTCTGATACCAATGAAAGGATTGTAGCTAGGGTAAACCAGAATATTTAAAAAGTAAATTAAAAAACAAACTTGTAAAATAATAAAACTCTAAAGAACTGATCAATGAGTTCAATGAACTGAACACATCGAAGAGCACATTAGATAAACGGCAGCGAAATAATAAAAACAAGTAATTAAAAGAAGTACAAAATTAACACAGAGGTGTAAACATTTAATCAACAAGTAACAACTTGTTGATGTGCCAATATGATGAAACTTTCACTAGGTAAAAACATGTAGTTTGAATACAAATACGAAAACCTATCAACTAGTGAAAATCATACGAAAAACTCTATATGTAGATGATGTGTACATTTTAGAATAGCTCACCCAAAAATAAGAAAGATATAACAATATGATCTAATAAACAGAAAATGGGTGAAAACAAAAGCACTGTGCTGAAAACATGATGAATGAGTCCTCGGATGAAGGGTTCATTGAGGAGCTTATATGTAAAATAGCAGCATGCTTTAAAACGATCTTTCTCTCTAAAGTCTTTGTATATAATCTTTAAGCTCTAGTACTTCGTACTCTTCAAGGCTGAGTCCCTCGCTTTATATAGCCTTCAAAGAAACCTAAAATCCTTGTATAATAAGAAAATAACTTACCATAAAAAGGTTAATAGGTTAGTGCATTAAACAAGGACTCAACTTAAGGAATAAATAGACTTACCATAAGACTCGGATTCTTGCATAGAATTAAACTAGGTTAGCCGCACACAATGCCGAAAGTTTAACAATTATAAACCCTAAATATTAAACAATTCCATAAACCCTAATATGATATAATTCTCCCTAAAATATCCTTTCTTTAAAATGATTAAAACATATAAATAATTAATTAATAATTAGTAAAACCAATAAAGGCAAAACTAAATAATTAATTAAACTAAATAATTCAAATAATCATAATCTTTATAATCCAATATCTAACACCCAACTTTAACTATCAACGATGTAATGTAAGAAAAAACTATGGATTTAATCAAAGAAATAATCAAAGCTTTAATTTTAAAAACAATTATAGATATAAGCAACGTCATTATTAAAGATACAATCCAAGATACAACCAAAGGTATAATCAAAGAACAAATCATCACAATATGTTTTAACATTCTAGATGTAATCACACTCTAGAACTTTCTATTACAAGCAAGAGTATTCTAATCGTCTCTCTTTAAGTTAAAGTACCACTCAACAAAGAATTGTCCAAGGGTGAGTTACAAAAGATACTAACAAACTTGACCCATTTAAAAATGTACCATTCACTTTCATGTTTATTTTTGCAGAATGCATTTAAAAAAGAACAAAAAACTCAAGGATAAAGTAAAAAGCTCCATGTTCATTCCTCTCCAAAAGCTCAAAATACAATCCCAAACTCGAGGACCACAAAACCTATAAATAGTGCAGCCCTTAGAGTTACAAATACAAAGAGAAACATAGAGATGTATATACTTAAGATTGAGCTACAAATAAACAATCTTTATCCATAAAAACAAGTTCAAGAGAGATAAATATTTCTTCATGGTTTATAAAAGAGCATGTTGTCATCTTCAAGGTCAAATACAAGAGCTTCAACAAATTATTCAAGCTGAATCAAAGCTCCAATCAAATAACTATTTTGAAACAATAATCTCCATCCAGCGAGAATCTCCATCAATCTTTTCAAGAGATTTCATCAGACTTTAGAGTCACTCAAAGGAAGCATAAACAACTTTGTGCCTGTGTAACTCATCCTAGTTGGAGAGCCAAGTGAAGAGAAAAACTGAGATTTTTCTCATAACAATCCTTGTATTTAAGAGTAAATATAGTGGATTATCGCCTTACCAAGCTAATAACATCCTTAGCATAAGTGATGAAAATATAGCCAAAAAATATTTTTGAATGCTCTACATTTTGGCCAAGAGAATAAACCAAGGGTTAATATAAGAAAACTTATATATTTTTGACAATGACATTATGTAAAACAAAAAGATTTACGATAACAAGTACTTGTCATCTTTGAGGTACCCAAAATTATATACTCTTCTTGAAAAAAAAGTTTATTTGATTCGACACATATTAAAATTTAATTAATTATATATGTGTATATATATATATATATATATATATATATAATTATTGCATATTTTTCCATCAGTATTATGCGAAAGTAAGATCCATTACTTAAATTAATCAGTAAATCAATAAAATTTAAAAAAATACAAAGCACAATTTTTTAATATCCTAAAATTCTTCCGTTTCCAAATAATTGTCTTGCTTTCCTTTTTTGTTGGTTTTAAAAAAAAAAGTTAGATTCTAAATTTCCCTTTTAGAAAAATACTTTTATAATTTCACCCTTACTTTTCTCTCTACTATAATGATAGCTCACATGCACATGAGCTTTAAAGAAAATTACACATTATATCTATATTTATAATAGAGTAATTGTTTTTTCTTAATCTGTATCCAGTCTAACATGATAATAATTTAAAAATTGAGGAAGTAATAGATTTTTTCTAGGCTCTACGGGGTGTAGTTTAGTGGTCAAAATAAAATAAAGCATGCTAAAATACAACCACGTGTCCCATAATTGATTCATGCAAGTTTCGTTTTCAATTTGATTTAAATATTAATTTGGTAACTCTATTTTCACCCAAAATTTATTAAGCTCATTGTTTTTTTTTTTTATACTTTAATCACTCTACTTGGACTGAAAAATTAATAAGTTCACTCAATCAATGAGTTTAATATTGATTCTTCAGTCCAAATATAATAATTAAAATATAAAAAATATTATAAAATAAACTTAATAAATTTAGGTGAAATTAAAACGACCAAATTGATATTTCAGCCTTTCAATTTTGCTGTGGAGGCATTGACAAGAGGTAGTTGGTGGGTTTTTATAAATATTTTATCCTATAAATTAATTAGTACTATAATCCTACCATGGTGATATTTTTTTCGATTATTAAAAAAAAAAAGAACAAGAGGGTATATAAATACAATAAAATAAGGCTGGTTTGTAAGCTAACATCACGGTCGCAGTTGTCGTTTGTTAGGTAACTAACGACAGATCAGGATATATCCACTCTGTGGCTTTTCCGAAATTCCCTTGACAACGTAAGGGCAAACTTACAGGAGGTATCCAACCGTAAAACACGGACCGTTAATATAGCTTACGCGCCTGGCCATCTTACTCTCCCGCTTAATTAAGCTGCTTGAGCTGTAAAGTGGGACCCTTTAGGGCGAGTAGGGACAGCCCGTGAGTGTAGCAGCCTTTCCCAGTCCTCTATTCAACCGTGAACCTTTTTTAGCAGAATTACAATGATGACTTCAAGCCAAGGACTTACATCACAGCTGTTGGGAATTTTGGTCAAGTTTTCACCTTTTTTTTTTTTAAAGCGATTATTTATAGTCCGTTTGGTATTGCGTTTTGATCAAAATATAAAAATAAAATAGAGCTTATTTATAAAAATTGCATTTCAATACTATAGTAGAAAAATTATATTTTTAAAATGTAGCTGCATTTTAAAATTATAGAATTCTTAACTTTTTTCCAAAATATAAGTTTTAAAACACTGCTAGAAAAAAAATATTTTAAAATAATATCTTAAACACATTTATAAGAAAAAAATTATTTTTTAAAAAATTTACATTTTTAAAATGCTACACCAAACGAGCTCTTATACACCAACACTTAGAGCCCGTTTGTTCGCGCGTTTTGACTAAAACACAGGGTTAAAACGCAGCTTATTCCTTAACTTAGTGTTTCAATGCTGTGGTAGAAAGCAAAACGCAGCTGCATTTTAAAACGTTGGAATTCCTAGTTTTTTCTCAAAACGCAGATTTTAAAACGCAGTAAGGAATAAAAAGCAGCGTTTTGACATAATATCCCAAACACATTTATAAAGAAAAAAGACGCATTTTAAATAATCTGCGTTTTAAAAACGCTGCATTTTTAAAATACTGCGTTTTCAAAACGCTACATCAAACGGGCTCTTAATATTAGTACAACATCAACCCCTAATTGGTGGGTAGGTAATCACTAATTAAATATAAGTGTTCTGTACAAGAGAGAGAGAAGAAAAAAAAATTAGTGTTATTTACCAATCAAATATGTTGGTGCTATATACCAACGCTAAGTATTAGTTTAAATTTGGACTCCCACTTACGTACAAATCCACTAGCCAGTATTTTTATTTCATTAGTTTTTTCATAGTTTTATAATAATAGAATAAAAATTTAAAATAAAATAGAGAGAAAAACAAAAATATAAAAATTTAAATATATGGGTTAAGAAAAGTGTTCTAACCTAATGTATTAATAAGAGATTCTAGCAATATAGGGTGAACATGCTATTATTCTAATGTATCAATAAGAAATTCTAACAATATAAGGTCACTAATAACCTGATACGAGATTTTAGTAATATTATTAAATAAAATACTTAGTCACTAATTAATCACAAATATATATATATATATATATATATATATATACTCATATATGTGAATAACGCCTTTCTATGTATATATAAAAATAAAATAGTGAAATTTTAAGGTTAAGCCAAGGTATTGGATGAATTTTTAAAGCAAACTTATTAGCTTTTCGGGTCAGTTTATGAGAAAATTTTATTTTTAACACTGAGAAAAAATTATATTGAATCACTCTTAAACTATTTTACCCAACAACCAATTTCTATGAACAATTCAATATTTAATGTGCCTTATTTTGATATCATACATATATTATTTTATATTTGTTTTAAATTATATTAAAGTTATACTTGCATGACATTTAACTTAAACATCTTATTTTTAATATAAAAGAAATTGTAACTTAAATTATGAAAATTAGATAATTTTTTGACAAGTTAAAAAGAAAAATATAGCTACTTAATTCAGATTAGTTAAAAAAAAAGAACTAATTGTTTGAACAATCGACAATGTATACATATCCCTCCATCGTCATACAATGTATACATACCCCTCCATCGTCATACTTTAAAGCATTATATACTACAATCCTGTAAATTACGTTAGTAATGAGTTTGTATATATTTTTGGTGCATAGCATTGTTAAAAAAATAAATAAAAATTCATTTTCCCCCTAAATGGATGTGTCCCATAAATTAAATTAAAAATTAAAATTAAAGAAACAAACAAGAAAATGAAACAGAGGAGAGAGAGAGAGAGAGAGAGAGAGAGAGAGAGAGAGAGAGAGAGAGAGAGGCAGCGGGGGTCAATAATAGGGACTGGTAACGCCAGGGGGAGCTTTTCCTTTTCAGTATATTTTGCTTTTGAAAAGCACTTCCATCTCTTGGATTCTTTTCCTTCTTCTCTCTCAGTTGTTTCATCATCATTCTCTCTCTCTCTCTCTAAACTGGTTGAAGAATGTGTAGAGAATGAAGAACAATCTAATTTCCGGCTAGTGCCCTCTTCACATTGTTTTAGTGATCTGTAGGTACACCAATTTTCACCTTCTTTGCTTTACTCTTGTAATTTGATTACCTGGGTTCTCACCAATTTTGTCTGTTTAACTGAATTTTCTTTTTTGGGTATTTTTCTATAGTAACCATGATTTCTGTTGTATGGGTTTTTGTTGAATAAATTTTGCATGTATCTATTTATGGTGAATAGAGTTTTCTCCCCTGATTTTGTATGTGTTTAATTTTATCAAGCTTTAGAAGTGTGTGTGTGTGTGTGTGTGTGTGTGTGTGATGGGATTTTGTGTTTTAAATTGGATTGGTACTGAATTAAAAGGAGAAATTAGGAAATGTGGATTAATTTATTCAATGCATTTGCATTAACAACAAATATCTATGAGCTACAATTAGCATTTGATATCACTTTTATTTTTAAGTCAAGTCCTGTTTTTTTCATTATCCTCTTTTTAATATATATATATATTTATAATTTTTGCCTTGCAGTTATAAGGACTAGTTGGTTTTTCTCTTCATTCTATATTTTGTTATTATTGTTAATTTTTATTATTAGTATAGTTTTTACAATTTAATTTATCCACAGCCATTCAGAAATTTGGGAGTTCTGTATTACCATGATTCACAATCAGAAAATTGATAACTAGCAATGAATGATCATTCTGAGCCATCAAGTATTTCAACAATGAACGAAAATGCGTAATGTAGTCAAAATGGGTTTGTTGATGCAATCGAACAGTTATGAACAAATTAACTTTAAACATAAGTACTAATAAAAATCGGTAGCAGGGCCCCATTAAGGGTTTGATAATCCCACCTAACCTTTCCCACTCTTGTGGAGAGTGCAGCTGATTCCAGAAATTAAGCAGCATATATGGTAAGAAAGGACTGGCAAAGGGAGATGTAATACACATTTTTTTTTTTTTAAAAATTTCAGACAAGTATATATGCATGTAGTAATCATTTCTTTTCATTAAGCAGAACCTAAAATTGGACCAATGACGAAGGTAAGTCCAGAAATTGGAGAGCAGATGCAAATGCAAGCTGTTCAATCAGTGTCAGCAGATGTGAGCTTTCCTTCGAACAAGTTCCCAAAATATAAGTTAGGACCTGATAATCAGATCCTGGAGGAAGCAAAAGTGGATATGAAGGGTCCATCATTGAAGGAGGTTGTTGCACAGGAAACTGCTCAGTTATCGGAGCAGCATAAGCGTCTCTCTGTCCGCGACCTCGCCTGTAAATTTGACAAGAACTTGTCTGCTGCAAATAAGTTATCTGGCGAGGTTAAACTTTTGTCCTATTCTTTAGATACTATCTGGTTTTTTTAATTATTCAATCTTCACAATCTAATATTCTTTCTATTGTTTTCATTTTTTTCATCTTCATTACCCTTGGAGCTTGCTTTGAGTACAAGCACATGCAAGACATGTTGTTTAAAATTTCTCTCTCCTGTTCCCCCCCCCCCTCTGTCATTTTCTTTTCTTGGCTTGTGGTGAGAACATGAATAAACTGAGTTGTAACACACACCTTTTTTCTTTCTTTCTTTTTTATTCAGGCCAAACTTAGGGAGGTAGCTTCTTTAGAGGGACATGTTCTTCTGAAGAAGCTGAGGGATGCTCTGGAATCTTTGAGAGGACGAGTGGCAGGTCGAAACAAGGATGATGTGGAAAAAGCTATCTCTCTGGTTTGTGTTTTTTTTTTTATTTTTTATGTGCTGTGGCTGTCATTTTAGGTCTGTTTTATGTCAAGTTATCTAGTTCCATCAGAAAGTAATGAGTACCTTCTATTCCAGGTGGAAGCGATGGCAGTAAAGTTGACACAAAATGAAGGAGAGTTGATTCAGGAGAAGTATGAAGTTAAACGGCTTGCTAGCTTTCTCAAACAGGTCCCCTAAACTGATAACTTGTTAATTTAAGTATGGATCATATGTTAATCGCTTAAAGTTCTTTCACAGTTTGAAAGAACAAATATGAAACTGATATGTAAATGAAACGTAGTTGGGGAGAACAGGAGATACGCATAGAATAATAATTTGGTTTAGAGATACCAAAATCTTAAGTTTAATAGATTCACATGGAAGTCGCAGTTAGTTCAGCCTGTAGCCGCAATGTTATTCCGATTAAATCATGACATTTTGCTTGAAGCTTGTAAAAATTATCTTATATTGATATATTTGAGCTTATAGATAAATGGAACATTAATCATCTTGTATTTAAGTTTTGACAATAGATAGACATTATCACTGACAAGTTCTGGATTATCATAGTTGTAAATACAAGTTAATACTAATAAATGCTCAAGCAAATTGCTTCTGATTAGTTGGAACAACAATAGCTGTGGCTATGATAAATCATTGAATCGTATGGATAATTGATCTTTTTGCCCTTTCTCTTACTTTTCCAATGTACCCACCAAAAGAGGAAGAACAAAAGGAAAAAGAAGAAGAAGAGGGCCGTTCTAAAAAGCTGCTTGAAGGATGTAAAGTCATTCATGCATCCGATAACATAAATGACATAATGACAGTAGAGGATTGTTTATTTTTTGTTGATAACAAAAGGGGAAACTCCTTCCACATCTGGCCACATTGGACTATGGGGGTAAAACCCTTGGTGTTCCGCCAACTGCCCCACGCCAGCAGAACTGGGCAAGGCCGGGAGAGCGTAAATAGAACCCATGATTTGTGGGTTGTATTTTACCATAGGCCCAAGCTCGACTGCTAGGCTATGGTCCTGTAGGGCGATGCCGGAGGGTTGTTAATTTATAGTAGAAGTATAGATATAAAGGTGTATACTGGTGTATACTCCACGTGATATAGAAGGGACTTCTTTCATTTGAGGCAGTTTCACTTTCG
Source organism: Platycodon grandiflorus (assembly GCA_016624345.1). Lineage (NCBI taxonomy): Eukaryota > Viridiplantae > Streptophyta > Magnoliopsida > Asterales > Campanulaceae > Platycodon > Platycodon grandiflorus. Next base: position 25,697,322 of record CM028363.1, read on the forward strand.
TGTAGTTCTTGAATTTTTTCTGTAAACACTGGCTACATTTCACCACAGATCTCTTATCTATCAGGCTTTTGTTTTCTAACTGTTTTAATGTCTCCTTACGATGGGTCATCTTCTCTGGTACATTGGTAATTGTGGTTCACCTTACTATTATTTTTGTTAGCTGAAAAAGTAATTCTTTTTTCAGGAATTTTTGTATTGAACTGAATCTATCCGTCTTCGCAGGCTTCTGAAGATGCTAAAAAACTGGTTAACCAAGAGAAATCTTTTGCTTGTGCGGAAATTGAGAGTGCCAGAGCTGTTGTGCGAAGAATTGGGGAGGCCCTTGACGAACAGGAAAGCATATCCATAACTTCGGGCAAACAGGTACCCAACTACTTGTTGGATTAATGTAGAGCTCTTCTCTTAAGAATAGATGGGATCGATGAGGATCAGTCCCAAGCTGTATTCATTCATGAACTAGATATAGAAAATGTAAACGTGTTTGAGTATGACTGAAAGTCGTTTACATAAGTACAACAAATTAATGCTTGTTATGTACGCTGTTTTTAGTTCAAGGATAATATGTTGTCGGTGAGACGTAAAATAAATAACCAAGTGATAGAAGACACTTGTTGCGGGAAGGGGGTTGTGGTGTCTAGGGAAAGAAACCATGAACATACATGTCATCAACACGGTACACCCACCATGGGGCATCCACACTTAAAGATGATAAACAATTATCATTAGTAATTGCTAAAATTATTCTAGTTAAAAATTCAGAATCAAGCTCAAGGTATTATTTTGTTTGGTTGAAGTCCTAGAATTTGTGTTACTATATTACCTGTTTTTTAACTTCAGGAGTCTTAATGTCCTTCTTCCCCTTCAAATGTCAGGAAATAGAGGAATTGATGGAGGAAGTTCAGCAGGCCAGAAGAATTAGATTGTTGCATCAGCCCAGCAAGGTATGTTAAGATCCGTTATATTGCGTTTCGGTTCTATGTAGGCTTACTATGAATCATGGTTAATGTGGTTAGTCATGTGTTTATGCTAGTTCGGTGCTTCATGGCATGTGACTATCATTCATTCATATTGTGATCTTTCCACGTGTATGTACTTCCTGTCAGGGAATTAGTTTCCTTTTTCCTAGTATGGAAACATGGACTTAACTTCTGCAGTTTAATAAAAGTATCACTACAATGTTTTTTGTTTGCTAAACTAGTATTTTGAACATATACATATCTCCTTTCTAAATTTTATCATCTTAATACCACTAATTTTAGTTTTAACTGGGAACTAGTCCAAACATGCCAGCGAAACAATAGGCCCTTTCTGACCACGAGTTTATTTTATCTCCATAGCGATACAACAGTTGGTTTGATTATGTATTGAATTGTTCCATTAGCCATTTTCTCATGGGCCCATGTGAATGACCATACACATTAACTATTATAAGTTAGCCAGACTTGGGGTATAGGGATCGGGTGTCGACGAGTATCCAGCTGTTACATTCAGCTCCCTCCAAATTACATGGTACAGGGATTATGTTGACAAGTATCAAAAAAGCATGTACTGGGGCAGGTTTGGCTACAGGTATATACAGACAGGTGTAAAATTTTGAGATAAATAGGACCAAAGAAATATTTCCTGCTCCTATAAATACATGTATATTAGAATGCTATAACAGTTTATATGGACCGCTATAGCAACAATGTGGATTGTGACTGCTGATAAGACTGGAATCCACCATAATGCCCAATATAGTTGTGACTCATCCACTGAGATATGTTTCTCAATCTGTGAACCTTTCAGAAGCATTTGGCTTCTGGATGTTATCTTGTGTTTGTCTTTCTTTTTTTGATTTTTCTTGATTTGATAGTAGTTTGACTCAACCATTGGACTCTAAATGACAAGGATAACAAGGCCAAAGTAATGAAATTTGTTAACATCCTCTTTTGCTAGTTTCGAGGTGCAAGATCAGTGTATTTTCTCATATGGGGACGCTGAATTATTTTAAGCAAACTTTATTGGATGCAAACATATCATAATCTTTCTTGAACCTTTGTTGATGAATCACTGTCTACAGTAAAAGAAGTCTTTTTTTTTTTACACCTGTTGATGCATTACTACTTACTAAAGAAATAACAGGTTTTATGGAAAATACATTTCTTTTGTAGGTTATGGACATGGAACATGAGCTTCGCGCCCTGAGAGTTCAAATACGGGAGAAGTCAATGTTTTCAGTAAAGCTTCAGAAAGAGGTATGTTATTTTGCTATTTGAACCTATCCATTTCCTTGCAATAAAATTATTGTGGCTTATATATCTACCCAAGGAAATAATGAAACTACCACCCCAAAAGTGATAGACCCGTACAGGATTGGACACCAACCATCTTATCACCAGTTTTCCCCCAAAAAATGGCATCATTTTTGACTAATGATTACTTCCATCCCAAGAGTCCTCTTTTTGGAAAAAAAATGTCTCCAAATGAGTGTTCCTTTTTGTATGAAGTTACTAAATTCACTTTTGCTATCTATCATATCCTAGTGTGCCCTTGCAATAATATAGTGTAAACACTAAGGGGTCGTTTGGTACCTAGACAAGGATAAACATTATTATTAATAATACAAGGATTAATAATACCACCCTCCCCCAAGTATTAATAGCGAGGGGATTAAGCCCTTTATCCGGGTAGTGGGGATTAATAATCTTAAGCGTAAAAACTTACCAAATATCCTTCTTTGGTGTTATTAATCCTATCCAGTCATTTATCTTGGTTACCAAATGGCTCCTAAGAGAATTCATGTATATGAACTACTAAAATGTACATATTATTATTATTACTTATAAAAAAAAATGTACTACTAAAATGGTCTGAAAGTCAACTTTCTTAATTTTTACAATAAACTAGAAATGACACTAATTTTGGGACGGAGGGAAAACTTATGAAAAAGAAGGAAGCCACTTCTAGGGCTTAGTCATCTCAGGTAATGCTAATTAGTCTGTAATAGAGCCCAGTAACCCACTTTCCCAGGAGTACAATAATAGGTCTCATTGTATTTATAATCAACCTTGTCCGATGTTTTCTTTGACCGTGAATCATGTCTGTTTTTTTTTTTTAAATCTCAATAATCCCTTTTGAGATGGTTCCATCAAACTAACCATAATGCTCAGAGGACCTGTCTTGAGTAGAGAATTGGCTGTTTTGGAGTTGGGTCAGTAGGTGTGTATTTCCTAAGAAATGGACACCACATATACAACTTAACTAAGATGTTTGAATATGCAATATCTTGTTTTGCACTCTGACCGGGCTAAATATCTAAATCTTGCTGGAACCCTGATGTAAAGCGGGCTGGAAATGTACCCTGCTTTCGTTGTAAAAGTTGATCTCCCATTTGAGTCCTGGATCTTGGTTTTGGATTATCTTCCTCTTCAATTTTTCTCATTTTCTATTCTCAAAACCATTCTTTCATTAAAATCATCTTATACATCAAATTTGCCTGTTTTATCATTGCTTCGGGTGAAATTGGATATCCATAGATGGAGATGAAGATGCTTATTATTACTAAATGGCTCCTAAGAGAATTCATGTATATGAACTACTAAAATGTACATATTATTATTATTACTTATAAAAAAAAATGTACTACTAAAATGGTCTGAAAGTCAACTTTCTTAATTTTTACAATAAACTAGAAATGATGAAGATGCTTAGCAGCACCAAAATGTCTTGTCTGTAGGTAAGAAGAGAGAGAGAGAGAGAGAGAGAGAGAGAGAGAGGCTTAGGCTAATTGGCAATTTTTAGTTGTTATGAAGTCAGTCTAGGGCTGTTTGTCGACAAGGGTAAGTTGTTTGGGAGGAAGCTAGTGGCTAGGAGGTAAAGGAATGTGGTTCTCAAACATAAATGATAAAGACAAAGTTCTTATGTTATGGCAAATGAATATTCAAAATTTCCCTTGTTTCCAACATTATATGACAGAGGTATAGCAGAAGTCGTGCGGATACTATCCTTCCTTTATACTATCATCACTCCTTTCTTTTCTTTCTTTTTATTTTTGTTTTCCTTTTTTTTTCCCTCTCCCCGCCCCTGGGAAGTGGGAACCTGCATATTGATTAGATTAGGGAGAAGAATGTAGGGCTTTACCTTTTGATCATCCAATTTCTCCCTCTGTCTTATGTTCTCATTCCTTGCAGCTAGCACTGAGCAAGAGAGCTGAGCAGAATAAGTTCAGTTTATACGAGTTAGCAGGTTCTGAAACTTTAGGCTCTATTTTACGAGTCCAACCCTGCTCAAATGAAGCTATGGAGCTTTCAAAATGTTCAATTCAGTGGTATCGCTTATCATCCCAATGTAGCCGAAGAGAACTTATATCTGGTGTGTATTCCATTTTTCTATGCAAGTCATATTCTGCTCAATTTGTATTTGTCTTTTGTTAATGGAAAAGTACTCTGTACATATTGACTATCTCAAGCACAAAATGAATAGGTCGCTTCTTTCTGCGGCTCTTGTATCTGTGATTATGGCATTTTCATTTTTATGATTTTAGGTTTTTTTGATTGTGGGCTCAATTTTTATGATTCATTATGTTGATCTTCCAACCTTTTTTCTGCTTAACAAACTGGTGTGAATACAATTAGTTAACTTCTGTACTCACTAATTGTTGATTAAGCTACTTTCTATGTACAATTTGGCTTTAGTTGGATTACATAGTATGAGGTGTTCAATATAAATTACTGCAGAAAATGTGTCAATAACTATAACTATAGAGATTATTCTATCTTCATTGGCTGGATAATCTGGTTTGCCAGGTGCTAACAAACCGATTTATGCACCGGAGCCCTTTGATGTTGGACGAATTCTCCAAGTTGATATCATCTCAAATGGCCAAAAATCTGAAGTAACAACAGCTGGTCATGTAGATCCAGGTTAGCAGTCTTTCTTTATCCCCTTTCTTCCAATCTCGCCCCTTTGAGCTGATATTTAAATCTTTATGTCCGTTGATCATTCCAAGGCCCTTCCCTAGTATTAATTAGACTGAGAAAGACTACAAATACTCAAAAGGTCCGATTGAATTGTTTATGGCAGCTGCTGGATTGGGGAATTATGTTGAGACACTTTCGCGGAAATCCAACACTGAATTCAGTGTAAGTTAGCCTATTCTTCAACAAACTAATACTTCTAGTTGTTCAAATATTACCTCGATGGACCATCGTTTCGATATCAAGCGTGCAGACATTATTAAACAATACTGAAGTCATGTGATTTAATTTTAATATTATAAAAATGAGGAAATTACTGATAAGAAGTCTGAGACATGACCCCCTCCCTAGCAAAGAGTTCAACTAGTGGGAATACTTACTATGATTATTATTCTTGGTTTAATGTATCTAGTATTTGTGTTGTACAGGTAGTCATCTCCCAGATGAATGGACGGAATTATTCATCAAATAGTGTTCATGTGCTTCATGTGGGGAAGATGAGGATGAAGCTTTGTAAAGGATGGATTACAAGGGCTAGGGACGCGTATTCCGCATCTATGCAGGTACTAGTTACTGCTGGGTTTTATCAATCTTTTTCCCTATGATTGAGAGAATGATGGAACTTAATAAATCGAACTCGGATAAATGAATTATTCCTTAGCAATCTAGTAATGGGTTCCATTTTATTGTGTGACCTCTTGGGCGTTTTGTGTCCATTGCACCTGGATACAAATGACAATGTGAAGGCATGAATTAGCATCTTTGAGAGGTATGAAAGTTAAGATGCATTCCTTGCTTTTCCCCCAAACATCGAAATCTGCAATAGTGTAGATGATGGTACGACAAGAGGAGTTATTTTTCCACATTTCTTCCTTACGCTTCTTTTGGCTCGCTCAAAGCAACCTCCTGGCAACAAGGGTAGTGTTGGCAAGACCCTACACATTAGTCTTCCCCGGACCCCACAATCGTGGGAGCCTCGTGCATCCGTCCATCCTTTCTAGTTTGTTTATTCATAAGCCTTTATTTAGAATTTGATATGGCTTAATCTTCCTCTTTGGACATGTCTTGTTCTAATTGTATTCTACTACTTTACAGCTGTGTGGATTTAGAGGTGGAGGAAATTCTGCTGCCAAATCATTGTTTTGGCAAGCAAGAAAAGGACAGTCCTTTGTATTAGTATTTGAATCCGAGCGAGAAAGAAATGCTGCAATGATTCTAGCTAGAAGATATGCTCTTGATTGCAATGTAAGTGTTACCCTTTGCTTTCTTTTGCTTTGCTTTTTTTCTTCTAGACCCGTCTGTATGTAAACTCAGACATCTACCTCGTTTGTCTCCCTCTTTGGTGCAACATTCAGTGTTCCATGCCCCCAGAAAGTTCCTCATAACTGAATTTCACTCTTCAATGACATGAAAAAAGGTGTTTTGTGTGTGTGTTGTTTGGGTAGGTAAATGGTCTTCGTTTACTCCATTACCATGTCATCCATTCAGATTGGGTAAATGGGTATGCAGGGTATTATTGTTGATATTTTATTGCATCACAGTGTTGCTTTTGCTGAAATTAGTACTGTACTGCTAATAATCGTAGACTCTGAAACGAAGAAATTGTAAAATGACAGGTCTTGCTTGCGGGACCAGATGATCAAGCATCGCTATATATCTAACTGATTTCGCTAACGTGTCTACTAATGCTAGTAGTATAACCAGGTTTTGAAGTGAGTACTTTTTTTTTTTGGGTGTGTTTTGTGGTGAGTAAAGCTATCTTTCTTGTTGTATTTGGGCTTCCACAATATGGTTGCATCCTTTCTAGGCATAGTTTTTAGTTGCCTGATCATTGGTGTAACACTTTTTTTTTACCCATTTTATCTTCTTTTATTGATTCCTTTTGCAGCTATTTTGCATTCTATAGCACTTTTATGACTTTGAGGGTTTGGCCTAATGGGTGCTATATTATGTTGAGTGATGAGTATACATTTAGTGGTTCGTGATCATTTTTTCATCCAAATGAGAGCTTCCTATTGGTTCGTGGTCTAGAAAATTTAATGTCCTAGTTAATTGTGAGATAAAAGAAGTGAGACTCGTTGATTTGACACCTTTAGGGTATGCTTTGAGGGTATTAAAAAAAAATTACATGTAGTCAACTACTTTTTTAAAAACGAATAAAGGAATGACTTGCTCATCATTTCTCTTCCATGAACAGTACATTTATACACGTCTAATGACTCAATTCTAGGAAGTAATTTAGTCTCTTACTATCAAAAGGATATCTACCTACCATATACAAATATATACAAATCTTTACAACAATAGAAGGGATTTGAAGAATCTCTCCCGCTCTATTCTATCAGTCCCCCGCAGTCGAAGCGGGAGGAGGTCGTATGCTGAGATTGTCCCGAAAGTCGTTAAAAAGTACGCGCGGATGCCCTTTAGTGAAAATATCAGCTAATTGATAACGGGACGGAACATGAAGAACACGAATTTCCCCTTTCTCGACTTTCTCACGAACAAACAAAATATCCAACTCTATATGCTTGGTTCGTTGATGTTGTACTGGATTCCCTGACAAATAAATAGCACTTATATTATCGCAGTACACCACAGTGGCGTTTGAAAGAGGGACATGTAACTCTAGTAATAGATTTCGAATCCAGCATGATTCGGCTACGGCATTAGCAACACCTCTATATTCACCTTCGGCACTCGATCGGCAAAGGGTAGGTTGCCTCTTAGAAGACCAAGAAATCAAATTATTACCCAAGAATAAACAATATCCCGAGGTAGAACGACGGGTATCCGGGCACCCACCCCAATTCGCATCTGTATAAGCAGTAAGAGAAGTACATGTAGACTTCAAAAGATGCAATCCAAGTGTAAGTGTCCCACGGACATACCGCAGAATCCACTTTAGAGCAGCCATGTGTTCCTGTCGAGGATCATGCATATGCAAACAGATCTGTTGGACCGCATAACTGATATCAGGTCGAGTAAAAGTGAGATACTGCAACGCCCCGGCTAAACTGCGATAAAAGGTAGGATCCTCGTATGGTGAACCGGCCGAGCTACTGAGCTTGGCATTGGTGTCCACCGGCGTCAAGGATGGCTTACAAGTGAGCATACTTGCTCTATTTAAAATGTCTTCGGCGTATTTTTGTTGACATAAAAATAGTCCCCCGTTTTCATGTGTCACAGAAATACCCAAGAAAAAATTCAACCGCCCAAGATCCTTCATTGCAAATTCGGATGCCAATGTACCCATAATAGAAGCCCGAAGCCTGTCAGAGGATGTAGTAAGAATGATATCATCGACGTAAAGTAACAGATACGCCATATCAGTTCCCTTAGAATACACAAAGAGAGAGTGATCGGATCTACTGTGGGTGAACCCCATAGTAAAAATAAAATCTGCAAATCTCTTATACCAAGCCCGAGGAGCTTGCTTTAGGCCATACAGAGATTTCTTCAACAAGCAGACATAGTCGGGATGTGTCTGATCACGGAAACCCAGAGGCTGATGCATGTAAACTGTCTCATGTAAGTTACCATGGAGAAAAGCGTTCTTGACATCCAACTGATGGATAGACCAAGACTGTGCAAGAGCCAAGCTAAGAACTGTACGGATCGTTGCCGGCTTAACAACCGGACTAAAAGTCTCTGAACAATCCACTCCAACTTGTTGAAACCTGTCATCACCTACAAGACGAGCCTTATACCTTGTAAAAGATCCGTCAGAGTTCTTCTTATGAGAAAAAATCCACATGCAACGAATAATATTTACATTCAGCGGACGGGGTACAAGTTCCCACGTCTTATTTTTAATCAGAGCATCAAATTCATCATCCATAGCTGCTTTCCAATTTGGATCGGACAACGCAGTTTTAGGGTTTGAAGGAATTGGGGAAGAAGAAGAAGAAAAAAGGTTGTAGTGATGCTTAGGTTTGACAATCCCACTCATGCTCCTAGTTGTCATAGACCGAGGATGAGAAGGCTGGACCGAGGGAGGGACAGCAGACTCCACGGCAGAAGGAACAGGAATTGGGTCCGAGAAAGAGTCAGTTTGGCCGGTAGCTTGGGGAGAGCGAGGCCCAACATCAAAGGCTGTAGAAAGTGGGCCGATGTCTGTCTGGGCCAGTGGGGCGGCAGGTGGTATTGTGTCTGCCTGGGCTAGTGAGGCGCCAGGTGGTACTGGGTCGGCCTGGGCCAGTGGGGCACCAGGTGCATTAGTGGGCCGAGAAGGAGAAGGTGTGGACTGGGCCTGGGTTGGGGGATTACACAAGCCGTGTAGTAGAGGGTTAACAGGCTGATCAAAAATCGAATAGTCCCGGCTTTCTGTGGGTAAATTGGCAGCCGAAGCAAAAGGAAATATCTTTTCATCAAATACCACATGACGAGAAAGAATCACCCGGTGAGTTTTAAGATCATAGCACTTATATCCCCTATGGTCCGAAGGATACCCCAAAAAAACACACGAATTAGAGCGAGTGTGAAGTTTATGTATAGAAGTGGAGGGAATTAACGGAAAACATAAACACCCGAAAACACGTAAGTGAGAGTAGGATGGGTCAGAATGATAGATAACTCGGGTGGGGGAGACGTGACTAAGACCTTTTATGGGAATTATATTGAGGAGATACGTTGCCATGGCTAACGCATGATGCCAAAAAGAAGACGGCATTGATGAATGGGCAAGAAGTGTTCGAATGAGATTATTAATTGTTCTAATCTTCCTTTCCGCCTTTCCATTTTGGGAAGAGGTGTGGGGACAAGAGAAACGAAAACTCATGCCATTAGCACGGAAAAAAGATTTGAATTGATTATTGTCAAATTCCTTTCCATTATCACATTGAAAACACTTAATTTGCCGTTCAAATTGGGTTGAAATATGTTTACTAAAAGAAAGAAAAATTTCTGGAACCTGAGATTTATTTCCAACTGGAAATGTCCAAAGAAAATTGAAATAGTCATCCAAGCATAAGAGATAATATTTATGTCCCGAGGTACTTAAAACCGGAGAGGTCCACAAGTCACTATGAATAATATCAAAAGGCAAGAGTATGGAAGAAGAAGAAGGATAAAACGGTAATTTGACATGCTTGCCAAGAACACACGAAACACAAATACCATTTAAATCAGAATCCTTACATGGAATAAAATTTTTATTGCAAAGGGAGCGAAAAGTAGGAGCTCCAGGATGACCTAGTCTATTATGCCATAAATGTGAACAAAGAGCAGAAAAAGTAGATGTAGGAGTGGATGAGGTGCCAGATGTGTTGGTGACTGGATAGAGATCCCCGGAGCTATCACATCTCATTAAATGAACCCCCGTTTGAATATCCTTCACAGAAAACCCAAAAGATCAAATTCAATACTAACATTATTATCAGTTGTAAATCAACGAACAGAGATCAAATTTTTAATCAATTTAGGTGCATGAAGAACATTAGACAATTTAAGGGGAGGAAACGGAGGGGAAAGAGTTTGTTGTCCGTACCCACAAATAGGAATAGTAGTACCATCGCCAACAGTAATAGATTTATTTTGATGACTCAAATTAAAATAAGACGAGAGTATACCTGAAGAACCCGTCATATGAGAGGTGGCACGGGTATCCATGTACAGATTATCATCGGGAACGTTCAGGGACATAGTATGCATTGCAGACTCAATGTTTGTTGGCACAAACGAATAAGAAGATGTCCCTGGTCGTTGGCCCGAAACACCATGTTGGCCTTGAGAAGGTGGACGGGCCCAACCATTAGTTAGGTATGGGCATGGGGGAATTGCCCATTGAGGTGGCTGAGACCATTTAGGTTGATAGTTCCACCAAGGTGGAGGACCTTGTTGCTGCCAAGAACGGCCTTGTGCCTGATTAGGAGTCCCACGACCGCGACCCTTGCCAGACTGAGATCTCCCGTTGCCGCCATCCTGCTGCCGTCCGCTGCTAGGCTGATGACGCTGGTTACTATTTAGACCTTGGCCGCTAAAACGGCGACCACCACGACTTGCACTGCCACCACCAGTTCTGTTCCCACGATGTTGATTGCTTTCGGTTCCAGTCGGTTCCTTGCTATCCTCAATTCCATCACTGCCGGTAGCAAGAAGGGCCGAGTTTGCTGCATGCGACGCCATGTTTGCTTGTTTGGCCTTGCGGGATTCCTCCATAACTAACTTCGAGCGAACCTCATAGAAAGAGGGAAGAGGGTCACTTTGTTGAATAATCGCCGCCACACTGTCATAGCTTTCACTCAACCCAGCGATAGCTTGTAAAACCATTCGATTATTAGAAACCGGTGCATCAACATTGGCCAATTGATCTGCAAGATTCTTCAATTCCTTGCAATAGGCCGACACTCCTGGATAATCATCCAACATAACTTGAGAGAATTGATTTTCAAGTTGAACGGCACGGGAATGTTTGTTGTCTCGGAAAATACCCTCGAGACGTTCCCATGTCTTCTTAGCCGTCGAGCCAGGCTCGAGAATAGTCTGAAGCAAATCGGGGGAGATGGTCCCATAGATCCATTGAAGAACTAGGGAATCCAATTTTGCCCATAAAGTTTTGTCGGATGTCTCCGCATTGGTCTTAGCAGATGTCTCCGCATTGGCCTTGTCCTCCGGCGAAGGATCGACAATATGATTGATAACATCAAATACCCTGCAATGGATTCGAAAAGGTTCCGCCCATGACACATATTTTCCCGATTCTGGCTCAAGGATTAGAGGAATCCAATTCTTAATGTTGCCGACCGTGAAAGCCGGATGCAACGATGAAGGAGCCATGGAGGAAATACGTCACAGAGAAAAAGAAAGGTAGGCGGAGGAGAAAATACGTCATAGAGAAGGAGGGGACAAGAACAGAGAAGAAGAAAGGTAGGCGGAGGAGGGTGGCTCTGATACCATAAAGGAATGACTTGCTCATCATTTCTCTTCCATGAACAGTACATTTATACACGTCTAATGACTCAATTCTAGGAAGTAATTTAGTCTCCTACTATCAAAAGGATATCTACCTACCATATACAAATATATACAGATCTTTACAACAATAGAAGGGATTTAATGAATCTCTCCCTCTCTATTCTATCAACGAAAAACACTAGCCGACTTACCCTCCGACCCTAGGTGACCATTTGACAAGCATGTATACCATTGGGTCCCTATAATACAAGATCAACTCTATTTTAGAGAAACACATCAGTAATTTATGTTCTAACTTAAACATAGGTCTCGAGTTTGAGCTATATGAATGTTGCTGTGTTAAAATTTGGTAGTGAGAGCTTTGATGTCTTTGTGGTCTTATCCGACTCGGAATATAAGGTTTCTTCACCAAAATTTTTCACACCAGGAAAAATATAGAGTTTGTGGTGATCAAGTATCAATAAAGAGTCACTATTTAGATGATGTGGACAACTTTTTACCTCACCTAAATAATAAGATGGCCTCACCTAAATAGTACTCTCTCCGTTTCAGGCAAAGAGTTCATTATACTAATCCCTCCGTTTCAGACAAAGAGTTCACTATATTAATTTGAGATGTTTTACTTAAAGAGTTCACTTTTAAAAAATTATGCTTATAATTTTAATAATCTTATATTTTTACCCTTCATTTGTGTTTTAATCATCTTGATTGTACTTAAGTAGTTTTATAATTATGACCAACTCTATGACACTAATATATCCATTAATAATTAGACTTTTTAAACGTAAACTATTTGAGTGGAACGGAGGACGTAGCTTTCTATTGGTACATAAGTTGCTGATGTAGTTTACGATTATTAAATATTTTTTCAATAATACACCACATTTTTCGTATATAAAATTTGGGGTCAGATATTGGGATCGCTCTTCATTTTTCATTTTGGGAGGTTCTCACTTCAGAAGTCTTTAAAAGTAGTAACTTTTGTAACAATTTTTTTTTCTTTTTCTAAGTTTCTAAATTTATCCTCCGTCATACTGCCTCCGCTCTGTGCAAAGAGTTGACTATTCTATTTTTAGATGTTTCACATAAAGAGTTCACATAAAAAAAATTATGCCTACAATCTCTATAAAATTTTTAACTTTACCCTTCACATATGTTATAAACATTTTGACTATGTTTAAATATTTTTGTAATAATGATCAATTTTAGTATTATTTATATATCCTTTAATTATAAAATTTTTTAAATGTGGACTTTTTGGGTGGAATGAATAGAGTATTAAACTTGTCCTTAAGGGGTGGCCCAGTGGTAGAGCTGGGGCTTTACAGAGTGTGAGGCCTCAGGTTCGATCCCTTCCCACGCCCCCTTAGGACATCAAAAAAAAAAGAAAAAAGAATAGAGTATTAAACTTGAAACTATAAAACCTATGTAAATTTTTAAATAATAGGGTATTATGGAAATTTATTTTTTAATCCATAAAATGCTTAAAAGTGGATACTTTTAACTAAGTGGAGGGATTAGATGATAGACTCTCTCTCTCTCTCTCTCTCTCTCTCTCTCTCTCTGATAGACTCTCTCTCTCTCTCTCTGGACTTGTAATTGTCATTATGGTATAGTTGGGGCAGGCTTTAGCCTGGTCATGGCTGGGCCGGGCACACCTTCCCAATACATTGAAGCCCGCCCCCTTTATATGGCTATCTCTCTCTTGGCTTGTAGAGCATTTACAATCATGGAGCTTATTTTTTGAGCTTTTTTGTGACCCCTACATGTCACATCATCTCCACCTCAAAAACTTAAACCTCTATCCACTATAAAAAACGTTCAAACAACTTTTTTATTGATCTCACTTTATTTATATCACTTTATATATATATATATATATATATATATATATATATATGCATTTAATGGATTATATACATAATATCTATTTTATATATAATGTGCAGTAATATATTTCTTATTTATATTTTTATATTAATAAATATATATATATATATATATATATACATTTATATATTTTATTTATTGAACAATATTATTAAAATTTTATATATTAAAAAAGGAGTAAGAAAAACGGGGATATATATAGCATTGGGAGGAGGGGCGCACAACAGCACATGGGAAAGGGGACTTTTCTTCAGATTTGGGTTCCACACTGACACAAAACCGGCTCTCCTGGGAGAGAGCTGCTCGGCTACACAGAGCTCTTCAAAAATTTCCACTATGGTAAAAAACTTGTAACAAGCTTTTTAGGAAGAGAAAAGTGGGGGAAAAATCCCCCACTAGTTATGCTCTAATTGTCATCATGGTATAGTCGGGGGCAGGCTCTAGCCTGGTCATGGCTCGGCTGGGCACACCTTCCCGTACATTGAAGCCCGCCCCCCTTTATACGGCTAGGGGGTGACAAGCTTGTGCCTCTCACCATGGAGCTCAGCAATCACGCTTTCAATTTGGCCTTATTTTTTAACTGCTAATGCTTGAATTTAGGAATAATTGCAGGGCAGTACTTTTTCTAGGATATTTAAATGAAAAAGTTCACTTAATTTGTTTTAAACCGTTAAAGTCAACTTTGTTGAATAAACGAATAAATTGTTCCTAAAATGCTCTTCCATTACTTCACTCGTTCTTCCCTCTTGCTCGAGTTCTACTCACTGTGCTGCTCTAGCGAGAGTTCGTTTTTCAACCATTGTTTACTTTTGCTATAGTCTTTCTCTCTCTCTCTCTCTTTATTTATACCAGAGATATAGTGGCGGCCGACGAAATGAGCTGAGGGAGAGATGGCGTTGATTGAGAGGAGGGAATTGTTGACTGTATGATTCGGTTGGGCCAATAAATACACAGCATTTTGTAAGTTTCCAGCGATTGATATGATACTGAAGGAAATTGATTCATGCCTATAACTCTGTCAGACTAATTATGATAAGGCAAAACTTATATTTGGGTCACTCATCTATCTATAAAGTTGTAATCCGACCACCATAACTTCAAAAATATTATTTGGGCCACGTACTATCGTTTTCTTGCAAGCGAGCCCATTTTTTGGATGGGCGTTAATTCAGCCGTTAACTTTGAGTCAAATACCTATTTTATCTCTGTTAATTGTTGTACCAAAAATTACTGCATAATTAATCCAAAAGGTTTCCCAAAATCAAGCTCTAGATTAGGATTTTGTTGCAGTAATTAATAGGGGTAAAATATGTATTTGATTCAAAGTTAACGGCTGAACTAACACCCATCCGAAAAATGGGCTCGCTTGCAAGAAAATGATAATACAGTGGTCCAAATAATATTTTTAAAATTGTGGTGACTGAATTACAATTTTGTGGATAGTTGGGTGACCCAAATATGAGTTTTGCCTTGTGCTAATGAGCTCATCAAAATAGTGCCTTTATACATTAATTGCGATCATCAAGGAGAGCTTCTCCGGTTTTCTTATTTTCTATTGATTATTAGGGTGGAGTTGCATCCAGATTAGTAGGAGACTGCTTGGAATGGATGCCCTAGTTAATAAATAATACGGACGATGCACGAAAGTTTAATTGTGCTGCATTAATTTTGAATTGCGATATATCAATTTTAAATTGCAATGCATTGATTTGGACAGCTGCATAACATCGATATTGCGGTTAATCACACAATTGAAGAATGCAATACAAAAGTAAATTCCGATGCATAAATTATTTAACGCGATTCAGAAAATCCTACAATCACGATGCCCTAGTTAATAAATATTACTGACGTTGCACTAAAGTTTAATCGCGATACATTGACCTTGGAATTATGATGTATCCCGTGCATGTTCTGTACTTTTTTTACCGATTTAAAGATCGCGATGCATCAATTTGAAATGACAATGCATTGATTTAGAATTGCCATGTATCTCGTGCATGTTTGAATTTTATAAAAATGTTTTTTGCCAATTTGAAAATCTCGATGCATCAATTTGGAATCACGATGAATCAATTTAAAATTGCGATGCATCTCGTGCCTGTTCCGTATTACTTAAGGGCATATACGATATTTTGTCACGAAAGTGCTTTTTTTCCGGTTGAAAATAAGTATAGGGTACTAAAGCGATTGAAAATTTATCAATGTGGTTCGGCTCAAATTTCACCCTTAAATTTAATAATGTGGGTTTAAAATAAATTCAAGCTACTTTTTTTTTTTTTTTTGTGTGAATAGTTAACCAACATTTTTTGAAGTTTATCGAATAAAACCTTGCTCATTGTCGAATAAACCCCAACGCCCTAACCGCTTTGCTAACGGTTTGGACATAACATACGATACTAAGAACTTTTTCAAAACATTATCGAAAATAATACGTGCTTAAACCTACAGATTTTTTGCAAAAATGATCGAAACTAATACTCCCTCCGGTTCCCCCAAAGAGTCTACGTTTGAAAAGTCTAATTATTAAGGGATATATTAATGTCATTGAATTTGGTGATAATTACAAAAATACTTAAGCACAACCAAGATGAATACAACACAAGTGGAGGGTAAAGATGAAAGATTATAAAAATTGCAAACATAATTTTTTGAAAGTGAACTTTTTAATGAAACATTCCAAAATAATATAGTGGACTCTTTGCCTGAAACAGAGGGAGTACATGTTTAACTGTGTTTGCATAATACGCAATAGTCACACTTGGTTAAACAAAGATAAATGTGGTGCACCGGAAACAAAGCACAGAGCAGTTCTTTATTCAAGATAACACCATAACAACGTGATGACATTCAGGAAAAATGTATAAAAGTAAAAAAATTTAAAAAAAAATGAAGAGCCACTAATTTCATTAATCGAGAAAATATAGTACAAGTATTCGTGTTTATATACAACACAGTATCTCTTACCCACCCGAATAATTTTTTTGTACCCACACTCTTTATATATGGTGAAATTTTATACTCTCACTCCTCTTTTACTCTGTTGTGCACAGCGGAAGACTAGCAAACAAATTAACAGAGTATAATAGGATTAATCACAAAGAAGAGAGAGAGATTGGGGCCAACGGACTGTCGAAATTTTATTAGAGACACACACTCAAACGTTCTAGGTATACAACTATTTATATGGATACAATAGAAAACCCGCCGCTATGCGGACGCACAATGCGGCCGCATACGATTTGCAAGACTTCCATGCGGACGCACTATGCGGCCGCATGGTTTCCAGAACCTTACGCGTACGCCTTACGCGAACGCTTAGTTCTCAGTGTTCCATGCGGCCGCATGCTTTCCAAAATTCCGAATAGTCCGTACCGCGAGGGGCTCTGCCCCCCGCACCCCCCTTTGAGGTCCAATCAAGTCCTACTTCCTGCCCTGAAGGGAACTGACCTCTTGCCTGGTTAATCGATCCATCTCATTCTCAACAATCTCTACCTTGGCGAGTATTCACCCAACCCCTTAGAAGACAAAGAACACGAACCCAAAACCACCTTGAGCACCTGTTGAACTGGACCTCCCACATCCCTAACAACTAGCGATGTGCAACAAATCCAAGCAATGCTTGAACTTGTCAGTTACAACTGGCTTCGTCAACATGTCTGCAGCATTATCTTTGGTATGAATCTTCTCAAGCAGAATATCCACATTATCATTCAACTCACGAATTTGGTGAAACCTTACATCGATGTGTTTCGTCCTTGAGTGATAAATCTGATTCTTTGCTAAGTAGATTGCTCTTTGACTGTCACAACGCAATAGAACTCCACCTTGCTGAACACCCAACTCCTTGACTAAGCCCTTAAACCATAGGGCTTCCTTTGCAGTTTCAACAGCTGCCATGTATTCCGCCTCAGTTATAGACAATGCAATAATGGCCTGAAGCATAGCTCTCTAACATATAGGTCCACCTGCTAGGGTAAATACATAACCTGTGGTAGATCTCCTACGATCATTATCGCCTGCATAATCTGAATCAACATACCCTACAACTGAAAGCTCCACACTCTGCTTCTCAAACATAATACCATAGTCCACAGTGCCCTTCAAATATCTGAAAATCCACTTGACTGCCTCCCAATACTGTCTACCAGGATTAGCCATATACTTGCTTACCACACTGATTGCCTGTGCCAAATCTGGTGTAGTACATACCATGGCATACATGAGACATCCCACTGCGCTTGCATAGGGAACCTTTGACATGTGTTGAGTTTCTTCAACTGTAGTTGGGGAATCTGAGGTAAATAAACTGAAGTGATTCGCCAACGGTGTCGTCACTGGTTTTGCATCTCCCATGTTAAATCTCTCTAACACCTTCTCAACATAGCCGGCTTGAGACAACCACAATCTTCTAGATTTTCTGTCTCGACGAATCTCCATACCAAGAATCTTCTTGGCCGCCCCCAAATCCTTTATGTCAAATTTCTTATTAAACATGATCTTTAATTTCTTGACCTCATTAACACTTCTACTAGCAATAAGCATGTCATCCACATACAGTAACAGAAAAATAATAGAGCCATCATCAAGGCTTCTCACATACACGCAACAATCATACTCACACCTCTTATAACCAATACTAACCATATAAGTGTCGAACCTGGTGTACCACTGTCGCGGAGACTGCTTTAGCCCATAAAGTGACTTCTTCAGTTTACAAACTAAATGTTCCTGTCCAGGATGACTGAACCCATATGGCTGCTCCATGAAGATCTGTTCTTCTAACTCACCGTGTAGAAAAGCAGTCTTCACATCCATCTGCTCCAACACCATATCATAGTTTGCTACAAGACCCAACACAATTCTGATCGAAGTGTGTCTCACAACGGGCGAAAAAATCTCATTATAATCTACCCCTTGTTGCTGCGAGTACCCCTTTGCCACCAACCGTGCCTTGAACTTTTCCCCCTCTTTTTCTGATACTGCTTCCTTGCGCTTGAATACCCATTTACAACCAATTGCTCGCTTCCCCTTGGGAAGTTCCACCAACTCCCAAGTGTTATTCTTGTGAAGTGATTCCATCTCTTCCACTATAGCAGTCACCCACTTATCTTTTTCTGGACTTTTTATCGCCTCCTGATAAGTATTTGGATCTCCACTACTAAGAATAAGAGCATATGAAACCAAATCTTCAAACCCATACCCAAATCCACCTCCGGTAGCTCCACCTCAATAACATGCTCATTATCCCTTTCGTTTTCTGGCACCTGTTTCTCCTTTTCTTCATGAGTACACTTTAACATAGCTTTCTCATGGAAAACCACATCCCTGCTGATCACCACCTTGCTTGACTTGGGATCCCAAAGTCTGTAACCCTTTACCCCTTTCGCGAAACCGAAAAATATACACTATTTGGACTTTGGATCAAGCTTCGATCTTTCTTCACTAGGTATTTGCACATAGGATGGACACCCAAACACCCGAATATCGGAGTAGTCTACCTCAGAACCCGTCCATACCTCTTTAGGAACCTTGCAATCTAGTGACGCCCTTGGTGATCTGTTTATTAAGAAACAAGCCATACTCACTGCATCTGCCCAAAAACACTTTGCTAACCCTGCATTCAATCGTAGACACCGAGCCCTTTCTACAATAGATCGGTTTAACCTTTCTGCCACACCATTTTGCTGTGGTGTCCTGCGTACTGTATAGTGCCTTTTGATTCCATGCTCCACGCAAAACTTCTTGAACTCCTTATATATGTACTCTGTACCATTGTCACTTCTCAAACATTTAACCTTTCTACCCGTTTGATTTTCCACTTCAGCCTTCCACAATTTGAACTTCTCAAAAGTCTCATTCTTGTGTTTCATGAAGTAAACCCAAACCTTCTTCGAAAATTCATCAATAAATGTCATGAAGTACAGATGTCCATACCTTGATGCTGTTCTCACTGGCCCCCAAACATCAATATGAATGTAGTCAAGGATTCCCTCTGTTGTGTGTTTAGCCGTCTTGAATTGCACTTTGTTTTGCTTTCCAAGAACACAGTACTTATAGAAATCAAGTTTGCAAGTCTTAACACCCTTCAACAGATTCCTCTTATGAAGCTCCTTCATACCTCTTTCCCCTATGTGACCTAATCTCATGTGCCAAAGAGTAGTAGCCTCATCTACTTCAGGTTCCGACTCTACAAAACTAGCTCCACCTACAACAGTGCTACCGAGCAATCTATAGATATTTTTGGGTCCCCTCTCACCCTTCATCACCATCAATGCACCCTTACAAACCCTCATCATACCATCTTTAGATCTGTAACTACAGCCATTATAGTCTAAAGTACCCAATGAGATCAGATTTTTAGAAACTTCCGGTACATGTCTAACATCATACAACGTTCGTACCACACCATCAAACATTTTAATTCTAATAGTACCTATGCCAGCAATTTTACAAGATGCACCATTACCCATAGTAACTACTCCAGAATTAACTGACCTGTAGGTGTCAAACCAATCACGATTGGACGTTACATGAAACGAACATGCTAAATCCAGAATCCAGAAATCTGCAGGGCGATCTGCTGTTGATGAAATTGAAAGCATATCACCATCTTCATCTGAACCATCCATAACCACATTAACTGACTTTGACGAACCAGCACCATTATTGCCCTTCTCCGGACAATCCTGCCTCTTGTACCCCTTCTTCCCACACTTGTAGCAATTTCCCTTGTATTTTTTCCTTGACTGCGACCGGGAATTCTAATGATTCTTCGAGTTGTCTCTGGATTGTGACCTCCCACGATCCTTGTTCTTCTTCACATACAGCCCTTCTCCTAGCGGTTTATCAACAACTGTTTTCTTTCGTTGATGAAAAGCTAAGAGAGCCTCTGTAACAGCAGGTCCCAACTCAAGAGTATCTTTCCCCCACGTCAATGTAGTTACAAGATTTTCATACATTGTGGAAGACGATAACGAATTTAGCAGCATCAATGCCCTGCCTTCTTCCTCAAACGTTGCCTTCTTCCTCAAACGTCACCCCCACCGGTAGCAAATTATTGATGATTTGTGTAAACGTGTTTATGTGAGCGTTGAGATCAGCCCCTTCTATCATCTTAAGCTCATATAACCTTTGCTTGAGATGTAGCTTATTTGACAAGTATTTTGACATATATTTTGCCTCTAAAATTTCCCCTGCCTGTGTAGCTGACTCTTCATCAATTACATGATACACCAATTCGTCCACAAGGCACGAACGAATTGTTGAGATAGCTCTCCATTGAAGTTCCTTCCAATCATCCTCCTTTACATCTTCAGGTTTAGTTTTGTTCCGAAGAACCTTCCCTAAACCAACCTGCACCAAAGCATCCTTAACCCTTCTCTGCCACAAAGCGAAATTCCCCGTTCCATCGAACTTCTGAACTTCTTGTTTGGAAGAAGAACAACCTGATCGTAAAGCAGACATGTTAACCTTGCTCTGATACCAGTTGTTGTGCACAGCGAAAGACTAGTAAACAAATTAACAGAGTATAATAGGATTAATCACAAAGAAGAGAGAGAGAGATTGGGGCCAACAGACTGTTGAAATTTTATTAGAGACACATACTCAAACGTTCTGGGTATATAACTATTTATATGGATACAATAGAAAGCCCTAAAACCCGCCGCTATGCGAAAGCACAATGCGGCCGCATATGATTTGCAAGACTTCCATGCGGACGCACTATGCGGCCGCATGGTTTCCAGAACCTTACGCGGACGCCTTACGCGAACACTTAGTTTCCAGGGTTCCATGCGGACGCACAATGCGGCCGCATGCTTTCCAAAATCTCGAATAGTTCGTACCGTAGGGGGCTCCGCCCCCCCCCCCTTTGAGGTCCAATCAAGTCCTACTTCCTGCCCCGAGGGAACTGGCCCCTTGCCTGGTTAATCGAGCCATCTCATTCTCAACATACTCTTTCCCTCTAACTGGACTGTTTTTCACTCTCCCACAATATAGATTCCTATTCTTTGTTCTTCCAATAAATCACTCAGCCCTTTTATATTTGAGAATGGCACCACCAACTCAGAGTCATATCATTCTCCTCTATCATGGGGATGATACACTGGAATGAAATTATATGGAAGAAGTAACAATGGGATGTTGAGAATAATTTGAACAAGAAGAGTTATAAGGACATTCAAGCATTTGAATGGAAGTATATTTTGTCACGACCCGACCCGAGATCCTATTTGGAAACTCGCCCGGTTCGCGAGACGGGACACAAAATGCACAATTTAAAAATCACTTTTCGTGCAAAAACCCTGTAATGCAAGTGTACGTTTATTTTAAAAACAAAACAATACGTCACGGCACACAAAAGCCAGGAATGAACATATGATATAACCAACAAACCCACGAGACAAGAAGCTCGGGCTTAACATGTAACATCATCAGAGTGCGCGGAAATGTAAGATTAAGTAACATTACAAAAGCCTGACAACCATGTCGGCATCTACAAAAGAATATTGAATGAACAACAAGTACGGGACTTCTACCCAACTTTACAATGTTTAAATAACAACTGTACCCTCGGCCTCACCAAAAGAAAATACCGAGGCTCAAGGAGCACTACCAAAAGAAGACCGTAGACGACGTCGGATAACAACGAACGGTCACTGGGGGTTTCTCGCAGGCTCGGGATCTAAGGAAAACAATAAACAATGGACGGGGTGAGTTATAAAACTCAATAAGCTACTAATGCAACAAGATGGCATGCGAGATGCAAACAGTAATAAGAATCATATATAAATATCATGGTTGGCATAATATAATCATTTCCAATCATTATCACGTCAGGTAACTCATAACATAAGTCACGTAGCATGCAACTCACATAGGTGCAATATGTAACACATATAAAAGGATACCGTCGAGGTACACCTCCGACATACCAACTTCCAACCAACCAACCAATAATACCAAATGTAGAAACCGTTGATGTCGTACCCGATCATCGAACCAAATAACCAAAACCAAAGGTGAACCGTTTACCGTATCCACGTCGACGTGAAGACTCGGTCCCCAACGACCCGAGAAACAATCACGGTATAGCTTACCAAGGTCGCGTTTATTCCGTACAACACTTAGCGCTATAACCCCTACCGTGGCCAACGGTAGGCGAGGCCCAGTGTATTGGCCTTCGGCTATTACGTAGCCCCGGCTCACGCAATAACCGAGCGTCAATACACCTCCAACAAATATGCCATGGACTTAAACAATGCTCAAGTAGATGTTTACTCGACACATTAACAACTCAACCAAATGTTCAAGTAATGTTTACTTTAACATTAAATAGAAGTGTTATACTCCAAAGTAGGGAGTATAACGACCATAATAACAACATACTAATGTGTACCAAATCATGCCAATATCAAATCCAACACAATACCATTATACGTGTATCGCGCAACCAATCGCCCAACGGGTCTCTCGAGCATCCAAAGAGCTCACAAAACACACACGTGGTCACATTCATTATCAAACCCTAATCGACTCCGTTAGAGTCACTTTAGGTTACTAATATTGTCGAGTTACGAATGTGGTCTTGCACTTTAATCCTAGCACGTTAACGCCCAATTTCGAGTCCCCAACAACAAAGTACAAGCTACATCATATTTCACAATCCCACACTCCATTTCATGGCAAAATCACAAGTTCACATTTCTAGCATGGTAACTATACTCATTTGAAGTTTAAAATGTCATATGAGACATAAAAGATGAAGAAGAGGGGGTAGTAGCTTACCTCTTGATGAAATAAACCAAGGAGGGAGGATTTAAACCAAAGATGAGGTCTCCTCTAGTCACAAAGGTCTCACAATGTTGAATCTCTAACTTCCAAGCTTGAAACCTTGAGAAATCAACATACACTCCCTAAAAACGTGGGTAGAAGTGAATACTCAAGAATCCACCATGAGATGAAGAGTTTGTTCGGTTAGAAACGTTTACCTAGTCGAGCCCTCCACTCCGGCGAAGACGGATCGTGATTCCGACTCCGAATGATCAAGTTGTGGCAAGATTACTCCACAACTCTTCCTTGGACTCTCTCTACACTCTCTCTCTATGTTTGGGTGAAATGGGGGAGAAGTGAGGGAGTT
Organism: Platycodon grandiflorus; assembly: GCA_016624345.1. Taxonomy (NCBI): domain Eukaryota; kingdom Viridiplantae; phylum Streptophyta; class Magnoliopsida; order Asterales; family Campanulaceae; genus Platycodon; species Platycodon grandiflorus. Next base: position 25,721,223 of record CM028363.1, read on the forward strand.
TGTGGTCTTCCAAGGGTGTTTATGTGGCTGAAAAAAGGGTCTTCCTCGGGCTGGTGACGTGGCACAACTAGGACCAATCAATCTTTTAAATTAAAATAAAGTAAAATTTCCGGGTGAGCAGTTGGTGCAAGCGATCGCTTTGCCCCTAACAGGGCGATCGCTTTGTGCTCTGGGCAAAGGGCGATCGCTTTGTGGAATTAACAGGGCGATCGCTCTGATCCCTGGCTGAAGGGCGATCGCTTTGTTCATTAACAGGGCGATCGCTTTGTGTCCAGTGACTATAAACTCTCCGAAAAGTCTCGAAACACTCCCAAAATGATCCTAAGTCTAAGGGAAGGCTCTAAACACTCGAGAAAGGTCCTCGAAAAGTCCAAAAACGACGTTAGGGATTCAAGGTATCTCAAACAACAACAACCGCAAGGATTAAGCGATGATTTAAAGCATACAAAATACATGGAATGCAACACGTACATGCTAATGCCATATATAATATGCTCAAGAAATGTTTATGGTGTTATTCTATGTGTCACGTGCAACATCCGTGAGTGATATGAATGACATGTAAGATGCAAATGAAGCGGGTGTTACATCCTCACCCCCTTAGAATAAATTCGTCCGCGAATTTACTTACCGATTCCATCAAACAACGCGGGATACTTCTCACGCATCTCCTGCTCGGTCTCCCAAGTGGCCTCCTCGACGTTGTGATTCCTCCACAACACTTTCACGAGGGGTATAGTCTTTGTCCTTAATACTTGTTCTTTTGTGTCCAAGATCCGTACCGGTTGCTCAACATACGAAAGGTCGGGTGTCAAATCCACCGACTCATACTCCAACACATGTGAGGCATCCGTCAAATACTTTCTCAACATCGACACGTGAAATACATCGTGAATACCTGACATCGATGGCGGCAAGGCAAGTCTATACGCCAACTTTCCAACCCTTTCCAAAATCTCAAACGGTCCGATGTACCTCGGGGCCAATTTACCCTTCTTACCAAACCTCTTGACCCCAATCCGAGGCGAAACCTTCAAAAACACATGATCACCGACCTCAAATTCAAGATCCCTACGTCTATTGTCGGCATAACTCTTCTGTCTACTCTGGGCCGTTTTCAATCTTTCCCGAATAACTTTCACACTTTCCGCCGATTCATGCACCATCTCTGGACCCCACAACTTCGCTTCACCAACTTCATCCCAACAAATAGGAGAACGACACCTCCTACCATAAAGTGCCTCATACGGAGCCATCTCAATACTCGACTGATAACTGTTATTGTAGGCGAACTCGATCAATGGCACATGCGAATCCCAAGTCCCCTTAAAGTCCATCGAGCAAGCTCTCAACATATCCTCAAGTATTTGAATCGTTCTCTCGGATTGTCCATCTCCGGGTGAAACGCCACTCAAGTTCAACTTCGTCCCCAAAGCGTTCAAGTGATTGCCAAAACCGAGAAGTAAACCGCGGATCCCGTCCGACACAATGCTCACGGCACCCCATGTAATCTCACAATCTCCGAATATATAATGAAGCAAGCTTCTCCAACGAATCCGAAATCGCAATAGGAAGGAAATGGGCCGACTTAGTCAATCTATCGACAATAACCCAAACCGCATCATGACCTCGTCGAGTTCTCGGTAATCCTGTCACAAAATCCATTGCAATATTCTCCCATTTCCATTCCGGAATTTCCAAAGGTTGCAACAGCCCGGCTGGCCTCTGATGTTCCGCCTTAATCCGTTGGCACGTCAAACATTTCGACACAAACTCGGCGATCTCCTTTTTCATTCCACTCCACCAAAAGTTCTTCTTCAAATCCCGATACATCTTGGTACTCCCGGGGTGAATCGTGTATTTAGACTTATGGGCTTCATCTAACACCTGTCTTTTCACCTCCTCACTCGCCGGTACACAAACTCTACCCCGAAACGTCAGAATACCATCACTATTCATAGCAAAATCCGGGTCTTACCCCACCTAACTCATCAATCAATTTCTTCAACTTCGGATCACTCTTTGAGTTTCCTTAATCCGCTGAAATAACACCGGAGTAGCCCGAATATTCGCAAAAATCACCCCATGGCTAGACTCACTAGGACCCCAATCACGAATGTCCTCTAACATCTTCCACTCTCTAGTCATCAAACAAGAAACATACGCTTTCCTACTTAGCGCATCCGCCACAACATTGGCCTTTCCCGGGTGATAGAGTATGGTGCAATCATGATCCTTCAACCGTTCCATCCACCTTCGCTGCCGATTATTTAACTCCTTTTGTGAAAATAAATACTTAAGACTTTTATGATCAGTGAACACCTCAAATTTAGCCCCATACAAATAATGCTTCCATTTATGAAGAGCAAAAATAATCGCAGCCAACTCGAGATCGTGTGTCGGGTAGTTCTGTTCATACTGAGTCAATTTCCGTGAAGCATAAGCGATGACCCTTCCATTCTGCATCAAAACACAACCCAGACCTTCCTTCGAAGCATCGCTATAAATCACAAACCCATCATGTCCATTCGGCAATGCTAAGATAGGAGCTGTAGTCAACTTTTCCTTCAATTCTCGAAAACTCGCCTCACATTTATCATTCCACACAAACGGTTTATTCTTCTGAGTCAAAGACGTCAAAGGGGTTGCAATCTTAGAGAATCCCTCTATAAACCTCCGATAATAACCCGCTAACCCCAAGAAACTCCGAATCTCCATAACCGTCTCGGGTCTCTTCCAACTTACCACTGCCTCGATCTTTGTCGGATCAACTGAAATCCCCTTGCCTGAAACTACATGACCCAAAAATGTCACCTCCTCCAACCAGAAGGCACATTTGCTAAACTTAGCATACAACTTCCTTTCCCTCAAAACTGTCAACACAATCCTCAAGTGTTTCTCGTGCTCTTCCCGAGACTTCGAGTACACCAAAATGTCATCGATGAAGACAACCACAAAACAATCAAGGTACGGCAAAAACACCCTATTCATCAAATCCATAAACACCGCGGGTGCATTAGTCAACCCAAAGGGCATAACCACAAATTCAAAATGCCCATATCTAGTCCTAAATGCTGTCTTAGGAACATCCTCCTTTCTAACCTTTAACTGGTGGTAGCCACTCCTAAGGTCGAGCTTGGAGTACACTACGGAACCTCGAAGCTGATCAAACAAGTCATCAATGTGTGGGAGAGGGTATTTATTCTTAATGGTAACCTGATTCAACTCCCGGTAGTCGATACACAACCTCAACGAACCATCCTTCTTCCTTACAAACAATACCGGTGCACCCCAAGGCGATACACTCGGTTTAATGAAACCCCGATCAAGCAACTCTTGTAACTGGATCTTTAATTCCTTCAACTCGGCCGGCGCCATACGATACGGTGCCTTCGATATCGGCGCAGTGCCCGGTAACAACTCAATACAGAATTCCAATTCTCTATCAGGAGGCAATTCATAGTCATCAGAAAAGACATCCGGAAATTCACGAACAACCGCAACATCATCCATCATAACCACCCTTTTTGACTTGTCCACCACACAAGCCAAATACCCCGAACAACCTCGATGTAACAACTTACGGGCTTTCAAAGCCGAAATAAGACGAACACCATCCATGCACTTATCACCAACAAACACAAAAGACGACAAATTTGGCATATCAAAGGTGACAAACTTCTTACGACAATCAACCACGGCATGGTGTGCATGCAACCAATCCATCCCCAAAATCACATCAAAATCCCGTATAGGCAAAACAACCAAATCAGCAGGTAAATGGTGGCCATCAACAACTACATCACACTCATGATAAACATCCGAAGCTACTTGGCACTCTCCCATCGGAGTAGACACCTCAAGCACATACGGTAAAGATTCAGGCATATGATGCAAATGACAGGCAAAATGCAATGCGATGTATGAATGCGATGACCCTGGATCTATGAGAACTCGGGCTTTAACATTAGAAACGAATAAGGTACCTCCTATGACATTGGTGGCTTCGGGCACCCTATTCTGGTCTAGGGCGAAGACACGACCCTGGACTCTAGGACGACCCTCGTTGTCCCTCTTAACGCCTGCATTCGGCTGCGCACCTCCTTGTGGGACCCCTTTATTCCTTGGGCAGTCCCTCTGAAAGTGCGTGCCATCACCACAAAGGACACACTTCCCTTGCTTCTTCCAACATCGGTCTTCAGTATGACCAGTCCTCAAGCAAAAATTACACGTCATCCCCGGGCCCGCCGCCTCGTGCGACGTTCCCCGATTTCCGTTCTCGTTGGTTCTGTCCCTCTCGCGGTTATTAGTCCCACGGTTACCCTGATTTCTCCACCTTGACTGTCCCGACTGTGGAGTTCCACTAGTATTTCCCCGCTGATTCCCACTGGTGTTCCCCGTCTTAGTACGGTGCTCCTCGATATCGTGCTCAATTCTGTAGGCTTTATCCACTGCTCCCTGATAGTTTGCCAACTCGAGTGGTATGAGTTGCTTCCTATACTCATCCTCAACCCCTTCACAAACCGGTAAACTTTCTTCTCCTCCGTCGGTAGTAGGTGTGTGCGATCGAGATAACTCAAAATTTGGCGAATACCGAGCTACCGATAGACTCCTTGTTCCAATCCAAGAAATTCCACTTCCTTCCTCGCTTGAATCACATCCGAACAACCGGTTCGAAACCGTTGCAAGAAGAGATCCCATGTTCTCGCTGTCCGATCTTGTACCCAACTGGCTTCCAATACTTTCCACCAATGTTCAGCTGCATCCTCAAGCTTGAACCTAGCGAACTTGATCTTTTCCTCATCAGTGCATCCCAATGCTGCAAAAACCTTCTCCGTCGACTCTATCCACCTCTCGGCCTTCTCCGGATCCGGCTCACCATTAAAGCTCCTCGGTTTCATCTTCAAAAACCTTTCCAATCTGCGATCATTCTCCCCGACTCCCCGGCCGGTTGCACTACTCTTTGACCGCCCACTTGACCTGTCCATCCATATTGTCGGTTCATGTCCATTGTCCGTCGGTTCATCTCCATCATTGTTTGCATAAAACCTTGCATGGTGTGCATGAAGGCCTCATTCGATGCATAGGACTCTCTCGACGACCGTCCTAGGTTGGGAGATGGGTTCGGTCCGGTTCGACGGGTGTCCCTTTCGGCCTCCGTGGCCCTACTAGAACCAGCCCCATTCCGTGTTTCAACCATGACTGTTCACCTGCAACAAACACTCGTCGTTAACGACTCAGACACACACAACCAACCCCCACCTAAGCCAAGGATACCAAATCCCAGCGAGCTAACTTATGCTCTGATACCAACTGTCACGACCCGACCCGAGATCCTATTTGGAAACTCGCCGGTTCGCGAGACGGACACAAAATGCACAATTTAAAAATCACTTTTCGTGCAAAACCCCGTAATGCAAGTGTACGTTTATTTTAAAAACAAAACAATACGTCACGGCACACAAAAGCCAGGAATGAACATATGATATAACCAACAAACCCACGAGACAAGAAGCTCGGGCTTAACATGTAACATCATCAGAGTGCGCGGAAATGTAAGATTAAGTAACATTACAAAAGCCTGACAACCATGTCGGCATCTACAAAAGAATATTGAATGAACAACAAGTACGGGACTTCTACCCAACTTTACAATGTTTAAATAACAACTGTACCCTCGGCCTCACCAAAAGAAAATACCGAGGCTCAAGGAGCACTACCAAAAGAAGACCGTAGACGACGCCGGATAACAACGAACGGTCATCGGGGTTTTCGCAGCTCGGGATCTAAGGAAAACAATAAACAATGGACGGGGTGAGTTATAAAACTCAATAAGCTACTAATGCAACAAGATGGCATGCGAGATGCAAACAATAAGAATCATATATAAATATCATGGTTGGCATAATATAATCATTTCCAATCATTATCACGTCGATAACTCATAACATAAGTCACGTAGCATGCAACTCACATAGGTGCAATATGTAACACATATAAAGGATACCGTCGAGGTACACCTCCGACATACCAACTTCCAACCAACCAACCAATAATACCAAATGTAGAAACCGTTGATGTCGTACCCGATCATCGAACCAAAAACCAAAACCAAAGGTGAACCGTTTACCGTATCCACGTCGACGTGAAGACTCGGTCCCCAACGACCCGAGAAACAATCACGGTATAGCTTACCAAGGTCGCGTTTATTCCGTACAACACTTAGCGCTATAACCCCTACCGTGGCCAACGGTAGGGCGAGGCCCAGTATTGGCCTTCGGCTATTACGTAGCCCGGCTCACGCAATAACCGAGCGTCAATACACCTCCAACAAATATGCCATGGACTTAAACAATGCTCAAGTAGATGTTTACTCGACACATTAACAACTCAACCAAATGTTCAAGTAATGTTTACTTTAACATTAAATAAGTGTTATACTCCAAAGTAGGGAGTATAACGACCATAATAACAACATACTAATGTGTACCAAATCATGCCAATATCAAATCCAACACAATACCATTATACGTGTATCGCGCAACCAATCGCCCAACGGGTCTCTCGAGCATCCAAAGAGCTCACAAAACACACACGTGGTCACATTCATTATCAAACCCTAATCGACTCCGTTAGAGTCACTTTAGGTTACTAATATTGTCGAGTTACGAATGTGGTCTTGCACTTTAATCCTAGCACGTTAACGCCCAATTTCGAGTCCCCAACAACAAAGTACAAGCTACATCATATTTCACAATCCCACACTCCATTTCATGGCAAAATCACAAGTTCACATTTCTAGCATGGTAACTATACTCATTTGAAGTTTAAAATGTCATATGAGACATAAAAGATGAAGAAGAGGGGTAGTAGCTTACCTCTTGATGAAATAAACCAAGGAGGGAGGATTTAAACCAAAGATGAGGTCTCCTCTAGTCACAAAGGTCTCACAATGTTGAATCTCTAACTTTCAAGCTTGAAACCTTGAGAAATCAACATACACTCCCTAAAAACGTGGGTAGAAGTGAATACTCAAGAATCCACCATGAGATGAAGAGTTTGTTCGGTTAGAAACGTTTACCTAGTCGAGCCCTCCACTCCGGCGAAGACGGATCGTGATTCCGACTCCGAATGATCAAGTTGTGGCAAGATTACTCCACAACTCTTCCTTGGACTCTCTCTACACTCTCTCGTGTTTGGGTGAAATGGGGAGAAGTGAGGGAGTTTGTGGTCTTCCAAGGGTGTTTATGTGGCTGAAAAAGGGTCTTCCTGGGCCGGTGATGTGGCACAACTAGGACCAATCAATCTTTTAAATTAAAATAAAGTAAAATTTCCCGTGTGCGTGGGTGCAAGCGATCGCTTTGCCCCTAACAGGCGATCGCTTTGTGCTCGGGCAAAGGGCGATCGCTTTGTGGAATTAACAGGCGATCGCTCGATCCCCGGAAGGGCGATCGCTTTGTTCATTAACGGGCGATCGCTTTGTGTCCAGTGACTATAAACTCTCCGAAAAGTCTCGAAACACTCCCAAAATGATCCTAAGTCTAAGGGAAGGCTCTAAACACTCAAGAAAGGTCCTCGAAAAGTCCAAAAACGACGTTAGGGATTCAAGGTATCTCAAACAACAACAACCGCAAGGATTAAGCGATGATTTAAAGCATACAAAATACATGGAATGCAACACGTACATGCTAATGCCATATATAATATGCTCAAGAAATGTTTATGGTGTTATTCTATGTGTCACGTGCAACATCCGTGAGTGATATGAATGACATGTAAGATGCAAATGAAGCGGGTGTTACATATTTACCATACTTTTATTTTTTGTGTGTGTTCTAAGGGAGCGTGGAAATGGATGGATCTGAGACCCCAAACTCTACCACTAGGAATGTCATGTTACTTGTACAATTTAAACCCTTATATTCCCCCGTTCCAGGTAAAGAGTCTACTTTTAACTTTTTTAAGTCAACTCAATTAAAGTTGACCGATAATTTACATAGATTTATTTAAAATAAAAATTAAAAAAAAAAGTGGACTCTTTGCATAAAACGGAGGGAGTAAAAAGATAATAATCCAAGTTATAGCCTGGGTAAAGTTTGTCCTCTAAGTTCCTGATTCTCTAGTTTCTGAAAAACATAGATGCTATGTAATGGTACGCTCCATGACATTTTGGGGCTTGCCTTCTAGATCAATGTTCATCTTCCATTGAATGAAATTGCTAGTTCCACAGCTGGTCATTTTGCTTAACTTATTTTCTTCACCACATTAGTAGGCCTGAGCAATATGAAACAAAATATCGAAAAACTATTCCGAAATCGGAAAAACTAAAATTGAAAAAAACGTCCCATCAGTAACAAATTGGTAACGAGTTCTAAACTTAAAAAAAACCAATCACAGTTTTGGTTTTGATTTATATGCCTTCAAAAATCAAACCGGGACCGAAACCGAACAAACCTATATTATTATTCTTATTCTTCTTCTTATTATTATTATTATACACAGACACACGTTATAAAAACTTTTATTAAGATTTAAAATTCTTATCTTGTTCTATTTTTTTTTGTTGGTAAATTACAGATAACCCCTCTCAACTATGGTTGGGTTTGAATTGCCCCCTTAACTTACAATTGAAGCAATGTGCCCCCCTCAACTCTAATGTTTTCTTTAATTGTACCTTCTGTTTAAACACCATCGTTTGAGTTGATGGAATATACGCACCTGAGAATCACGTAACCATCTTTAGGTTTTTTTACAATAATGCCCTTTTGGTATTTCAATTGACTATCTTAGCTCTAATGCTTTAAGACCCTCTTTGTAATAGCACTTCGCATCTATAATTTTTCCCTGCGACTTGCTTTTACTCTTGTCTCTGCCTTTTGGTTCCTTACGTTTGCTTCTCCCTCTTTTTACTGTAACTAGTACATTTGTAATAACCTAGCTCTCCTAATGTGTTAATTGTATGAATATATGTTTAGTATGTTTATTAGCATGAGTAAGAATGACATGTTAGTGATAGGAGTTTGATTGTTTAGCATGTTGAGTATTTGATCTTGTACGCTTGTGTTGATTGCCTAAGAAATAGAGTATATTGATACCTCATTAATCTGGAAGGCTTCGCACGACCGTGCACCTTATATGGCACGGCCGTGCGAGAGTGAACAGAATGTTGGGTTTGAAATTTTAAGCTTGGCACGACCGCGCGCCTTAAAAGGCACGACCGTGTGAGGCTGGACAGAAAGTCCAGAACTGCTGTAACATTGGCACGACCGTGCGCCTATTTGTGGCACGACCGTGCCAAGCTGTACGGACAGCACATTATTGACTTGAAATTTTTGGCTTTTGACCCTTGGATCCTTGGCTGAAAGTGTTGTACCTTGGTTTGACCTTTTGACCATATTTAAGTCACTTGAGACTCAAAACACTTCATTTTCTTCCATAGTTTCTCCTTAAAACCTAGAGAGTTTATGTGGGAGATTTAAAGTGAGACTAGTGTGTGTGTTCTACCCCTTACCATTCAACCATTGGATCATCCATGCAAGACCACCAAAGCATTGCTTGAGACTAGGGGACTCCATAACCAAGCTTTAATTGTGAATTTGTTGGTTTAATTTTCTACTTTGGAGATAAGTTACTAAACCCCCTATGTATGTTAGAATTTGTTACATATATGAATATTTGTAAACATGCATGACTTGAATTGTTGTTGAATTCATGTGGGAATGTTATGGTGATGAAAATTACATGTTATTATGTGATAGACATGGTTTTGTTGGTTTAAATTGTGTAGAGATTGATAATCACCAAAGTAGTGAGCTAGTGAACATGTTAGGGACCCTAAATGGTGAAAATTGCATATAGCAATTATACCAAATTTTATGAACTTAATGAATTGACACCAAAAGTGGGTATTTGGGAAGATTATAATTCTCCGAATCACTAGTGAAATTACTACAAAAATTAGGAATCATTTGATACGGATTACAGTCCTCCGAGTATTTGATACTGGTATGTTAGAGACTTGTAAAGTAGCTCTAAAGTTGTGTTTTGTGACTTTGAACAATATGTTCGATGATTATATGTTGTAGAAAAATATAATCCACATGATGTTTGTCAAGTTCACTACTTTTGAACTTGACGGTTATTTGCATAAGTTGAGTAAGGTTACCTACTTGTGTGTTGTGTATGTCCAGCTGGCGTCGTTGGTGTTAATATCGTGGTGGGACGACCTATAGTCTTTACGAATGGTATTCGTGATCGCTATAAGTCGCCGTACCGGAGTGCACACACCCCTCTTCTGTTGGCCACAGTTGAGAAGTAGCCCCACTATTATAGCAATACGCATGACTTTGGCTTGCTAGGTTGAACTCGACGGGATTGTGTCGGGGACGTCGATACTACGCACACGAGTATTGAGGCACTATTGGTTGTTTGTGTATTGCAGGAGCTACACAAGGTTGAAGAAAGAGATATGATATCCTTCTCTAACATGGTTTATTTAAGAGCACTTACGTGTTAACCAAAGTGCTATGTGAGTTGAATGAATTGGATATCAAGCATGATGATATATGTTGAGTTGTGGTATATAAATGTTAATGCCATGTTATGTTTATTGCTTGAGCATCATGCCATGCCATGTAGTTGCATTAGTAACTTACTGTGTCATTATGACTCACCCCGTTATGTGTTTATTTGTTTTCCTTAGATCCAAGCCAACCCGGAGGTTCACGGTGAGGTTGAGAAGGGTTCGTTAGCTTGCGAGTCGTCTACGTTTAGGAGTTCGAGGATCTCCATCTTAGTTAATTGTTTTCTTTTGGTAAGGACGATGGTGGTGAAGTTATGTAAACTTTACTAAGGGTAGTACTTTGGTGTTAATTGTATATTCTTTTGGTAGCCGACATATGTATGTCGTGCTCTTGTATAGTTTCGTTGTTGAATTAGTTTCTCTCCCGAGCACGTTGTAGCTCGTGGTTATATTTTGTTCCGGCATGTTGTGGCCGATGTTGTTGTAGTAGTTTTCCTTTTCGAGTTGTAAACTCGTGGTTGTTACTCGTTGTTTTTCCGACTTTGTTAACACCGAAGATGGTTCATACTTCTTAATCAGGTTATCAGTTGTGTTTTGTCGTAAATACGGGTGGTTACACCACGTGCTTTTCTTATTTGTTTGTGCATGTTGTTGCATTGGCGACCAGACCTTGGGATTTCGTATGGAGATCCGGGTTGGGGTATCACAGTTGGTATCAGAGCTTTGTTAAATATTCGCCAGGATAGGTTCCATGGCCTAGGTGGGTATGGTGTGTATTATTGAGATTTTAACGTCGAGTGTTCTGTGTAGGTTAAAATGGTGCGGACTAGGTTCGGAGCGAGTGCCAGTCGGGTTGGTACGAGTGCCGGCGGGAATGATGGGAGAGATGAGGATGTGAATCGGCCACCTAATGTCCCTCCTAAACTAAACCAGGAGAACCAGAATGCAAACATGGTAGTTATGATGGGAAGGATAATGGAATTAATGAATCAGATGACTGAACGCTTGAATGGGGGAGCAACGACTACACCAGAGGTAGAAGCTCCACAACTGAAAGTTGAATTACCACAACCTGAGGTGAGACCTAGAAACAATACTACAACACTGGAGCGTTTCTTGAAGATGAAACCACGTACCTTTCTGGGAGAGCCGGATGCCACGAAGGCTGAACTATGGATTGAACACATAATCAAGATATTTGCAGCTCTGGGTTGCAACGATGATGAGAAAGTCACTCTAGCTGTGTTTAAACTTGAAGGAGCGGTTGAGCATTGGTGGCAGGTACTACAGGGGAGCTGGGATTTGCGGGGAGAACCTCACAGTTGGCCTAATTTCTTGAGGGAATTCAAGGCACAATACATTCCGGAGGTAGTTCGGGAAAGAAGGGAAAGAGAATTCTATGACCTAGAGTAGGGCAGTATGACGGTGGCACAATACTCGACCAAGTTCACAGAATTGGCTCGATATTGTAGTCACTTGGTCCCCACGGAGACGAAGAAGGCTCAGAAGTTCATCAAGGGCTTGAAAACAGAATACAGGAAACAATTGCTATCCTTGCAACTTGCTGACTATAAGAGTGCGGTGGATAGGGCTTATGGGATTGAAAGTGACATAGAGGAGCACCGGGGGAAAAATTTGAACAACCCTCCACAGGCATCACAGAACCAGGGACGAGGATAGGGTTCGGGTAGCCGATATAGCGGTGGAAACAACAACCGCAGGGGAAATCAGAGAAGAGGACAATCTGATGGACAGCAGGGACAACAATCTGGTGGGAGGAGTAACAGCATCGCATCTATCCAGAGTCTGCGGGGTACACCGCAAATTTGTAGTATTTGTTTGAGACCGGGACACTCAGAAGATAAGTATTGGAATAGAGTAGCTGGGCAATGCTATAATTGTACGGAAATGGGTCACATAAAGAGGAACTGTCCTAAGTTGAAGGATAATCAGGCTGGGAGCGCTAGTGTGCAATCTAGCGGGACGAAGAGGGATAGCGACGGTAGACCTAAGGTCCAGGGTCGTGTGTTTGTGCTTGATCAGCGCGGTGTGCTGGAGTCTACGTCAGTCATAGGAGGTAGCCTTTCTGTCTTCGGTAGTAGAGCTCGAGTTCTTATAGATCCTGGCTCATCACATTCATATGTTGCATCTCATTTTGTGAACAACTTGTGTGTGTTGCCCTAGCCCTTGTCGTTTGTGCTTGAGGTGTCTACCCCGTTGGGGGAGCATATGTTGGCTTCGGATGTGTACCGAGCTTGTGATATACTTGTAGGTGATCACACTTTGCATGCTGACTTGGTAGTGTTACCCATACGTGATTTTGATGTGATACTTGGCATGGATTGGTTATGTGCATATCATGCTTTAGTAGATTGTCATAGAAAGAAAGTTACTTTTTCTATGCCGGGTGTGCCTGAATTTGTATTTGTGGGTGATGCTGTTAAGAGTGGTTTGCATGTTATATCTGCTTTAAAATCTAAGAAATTGTTATCGCATGGTTGTGCGGGTTATTTGGCGTGTGTGGTTGATAGGAGTATTGCTACCCCAAAATTGGAAGAGGTCCCTGTGGTTTGTGAATTTTTCGATGTATTCTCTACTGATTATGCATTGCCTCCTGATAGAAAAATTGAATTTTGTATTGAATTGTTACCGGGGACTACCCCAATTTCTAAAGCTCCGTATAAAATGGCACCGGCAGAGTTGAAAGAATTGAAAGAACAGTTACAAGAATTACTTGACAGGGAGTTCATTAGACCGAGTGTATCACCGTGGGGTGCGCCAGTGTTGTTCGTTAGAAAGAAAGATGGTACTTTGAGATTGTGTTTCGATTACAGGCAATTGAATCAGGTAACAATCAAGAACATGTATCCTCTACCGCACATTGATGATTTGTTCGATCAGTTACAGGGGTCAATGGTATATTCCAAGCTAGACTTGAGAAGTGGTTATCACCAGTTGAAGGTGCGAGCTGAAGATGTTCCTAAGACAGCTTTTCGCACAAGGTATGGTCATTATGAGTTCGTGGTTATGCCATTCGGGTTGACAAATGCACCAGCAGTATTCATGGACTTGATGAATTGGGTGTTCCATAAGTATTTGGATTGTTTTGTGGTAGTGTTCATCGACGACATTCTTGTGTATTCTAAATCTCGGGAAGAACATGCGCAACATTTGAGGTTGGTACTATCAGTCCTTTGGGAGAAGAAATTGTTTGCCAAATTTAACAAATGCGCTTTCTGGCTCGAAGAGGTTTCCTTTCTAGGGCATGTGGTCTCGAAAGATGGGATAGCGGTGGATCCGTCAAAGGTAGAAGCAGTAACGAATTGGAAGAGACCAACTTCAGTGACTGAAATCCAAAGTTTCTTGGGTTTAGCGGGTTACTATCGGAGGTTTATTGAAGGGTTTTCAAAGATTGCTACTCCTATGACAAATTTGACAAAGAAGGCAACACCGTTTGTTTGGGATGATAAGTGCGAGAACAGTTTTCAAGAGTTGAAGCGACGATTGACAACGGCTCCTGTATTGACATTACCGAACAGCGGGGATAACTTCATGATTTACAGCGATGCATCCAATGAAGGTTTGGGTTGTGTGCTTATGCAAAATGGGAAGGTGATCGGATATGCTTCAAGGAAGTTAAAGGATGCAGAGCGGAACTATCCTACCCATGATCTAGAATTGGCGGCAATTATGTTTGCGTTGAACAAATGGAAACATTACCTTTACGGGGCAAAATTTGAGGTCTTCACAGATCATAAGAGCTTAAAGTACCTTTTCTCGCAAAAGGAGTTAAACATGAGACATCGCTGATGGATGGAAAAGTTAAAGGACCACAATTGCACGATTCTTTACCACCCGGGAAAGGCGAACGTAGTCGTGGATGCTTTGAGTAGGAAAGTGTACATGTCATGTATGATGGTTCGTGAGTGGAAGACATTTGAAGACTTGAGGGATTGGAGCCCTAGGTAGACGGAGCGAGGTGTGATCTTTGCGAATGTCCGGGCTACTCCAGTCTTGTTACAACGGATTAAGGAAGCTCAGGTTAGTGACCCGGAGTTTAAGAAGTTGATGGGACAGTTAAATGAAAGTAAGACGCTTGACTTTGCGATGAACAGGGATGGTATCTTGACCTTTAGAGAGAGATTTTGTGTTCCGTCAAATGAGACTGAAACGGCAAGTACTTGACGAAGCTCACAAGGCTAAGTATACAATACATCCGGGAAGTACAAAAATGTATAGGGATTTGAAGAAGCAGTTTTGGTGGAATGGTATGAAATGAGAGATAGCGGAGTATGTATCTAGGTGCTTGACATGTCAACAAGTGGAAGTTGAACATCAAAGGCCCGCAGGGTTATTACAACCGTTGGAGATTCCGGAATGGAAATGGGAACATATTACGATGGATTTCGTGACAGCATTGTCGCGTACTCGTCGGGGTTTCGACGCTGTTTGGGTTGTTGTGGATAGGTTAACTAAATCAGCCCATTTTATACCTATTGCGATGACCTACTCCTTGAATCAGTTGGTGGCATTGTACATTCAAGAGATAGTTAGACTACATGGAGTACCAGTTAGTGTTGTATCAGATCGGGACCCAAGGTTTACATCGAGATTTTGGGGAGCCTTACAAGAGGCTATGGGAACAAAGTTGAACTTTAGCACGGCTTTCCACCCTCAATCGAATGGGCAATCGGAAAGACTAATTCAAGTACTCGAGGATATGCTACGTGCGTGTGCAGTAGATTTTAAAGGAAGTTGGGATTCCCACTTAGCTCTAGCGGAGTT
The DNA here is from genome assembly GCA_016624345.1 of Platycodon grandiflorus. Lineage (NCBI taxonomy): Eukaryota > Viridiplantae > Streptophyta > Magnoliopsida > Asterales > Campanulaceae > Platycodon > Platycodon grandiflorus. The sequence continues at coordinate 25,736,530 of CM028363.1, forward strand.
TGCTTACAATAACAGCTTCCAGGCGAGCATCGAGATGGCACCGTACAAAGCACTTTATGGGCGGAAATGTAGATCCCCAATTTGTTGGGATGAAGTCGGTGAGGCAAAATTTGGGGTTCAGAGTTGGTACAACAGTCGGTTGAGAGCATGTGGATAATTCGGGATAGATTACTTACCGCTCAAAGTCGACAGAAAAGTTATGCGGATAATCGGAGGAGGGATCTTGAGTTCCAGGCAGGTGACTATGTATTCTTTAAAGTATCGCCGCGTAGAGGTACTAAGAGGTTTGGGAAGAAAGGTAAACTCTCACCTAGATACATAAGGCCTTTTGAGATACTTGAGAGGGTTGGACATTAGCTTATCGACTTGCATTGCTACCATCTTTGTCGGAGATTCATAATGTATTCCATGTGTCGATGCTTCGGAAGTATATGAAAGATGAGTCACACGTGTTGGGATATGAGGAGATCACGTTTGAGCCCGATTTGCCGTATGTAGAACAACCGGTGAGGATCCTTGACACGAAAGAACAAGTATTACGAACCAAACGAATACCACTTGTGAAAGTTTTGTGGAGGAATCATCAAATGGAAGAAGCCACTTGGGAAACTGAGAGTGAAATGCGTGAGAAGTATTCACACTTGTTTGATGAGAATGGTAAGTGAATTTAGGGGCTAAATTCCTTTAACGGAGATCGAATGTAATACCCTAGCTCTCCTAATGTGTTAATTGTATGAATATATGTTTAGTATGTTTATTAGCATGAGTAAGAATGACATGTTAGTGATAGGAGTTTGATTGTTTAACATGTTGAGCATTTGATCTTGTACACTTGTGTTGATTGCCTAAGAAATAGAGTATATTGATACTTCACTAATCTGGAAGGCTTCGCACGACCGTGCGCCTTATATGGCACGGCCGTGAGAGAGTGAACAGAATGTTGGGTTTGAAATTTTGAGCTTGGCACGACCGTGCGCCTTAAAGGGCACGACCGTGCGAGCACTACAAAAAAAAGTAGTTTTAGGGACCCTACTTTTTAAGGCGCACGTGTCTCCCGACCCTATAACATAGTCAATTAGGTCGCCTAATGCCAGGGTAACAAATACTTTTTATTTGGGACGGACATTGAGGGTCATAAAAAAAAAATAAAAAAATTAGACGGTCAATTGGGAGGGTAAAACGAAAATTCCAAAAATTTGGCCGCGCGAAAGCCTTTTTTTCACCTGCCTCTTCTCTTCCCTCCCGTTCTCTTCCACTCTCCATCCTCCCAAAATCTCTCCCTCTAGTTTCCCAAACTCTTTCTCCCGCTACCGAAAGGCTTCTCACCTGCCTCTTCTCTTCCCCTGGTCTCTTCCCCTCTCCCTTCTAATTTTCTTCTAATTTTCTAGGGCTTTATATGAGAAATCCAATCTGATTAGGGCTTCAAACTTCCCTCTTTCTAGCTTCAATTACAAGTAGCGGCAGTGATACAAGCTGATTAGGGCTTCAAAGGTGAGTGACGGGTTCACATAATTTACATCTCTTGGCTGCAAGTTGCAATTGTGATATTCTCCAGGTACATTTACTGTTTTGTGTACGTTTTATATGCATCCAATACCCTCCACCAGACAATCGATTTCATAGAACAACCCTCCCACACTTTGCGTCCACCTCGTCATTTACTTTTCAGTGATTCCCCATTTTCTATAAGCATCTTTGATATTGCTGCTAGCATCTCCTTATGAATTTGTTTCTGGGATTACATGCTTTAATTTTCTGTAAGCATCTCTGATATTATTGTTTTGTCTTTCCTACTGATATGAGCATTGGTTCCTTCTCTTATTTAGTTTTCCTGAAGGTATTCCTTCAAATAGCAATTTAAGAAAACCTTCAAATGTTATAGCCCCTGTGCGTAGAATGGTTGCCCTTTCTGGTCTCTGTATACAAATTGTTTACTTATTGGAAAGAGAGGCAATATAGTTATTAGAACACTATAAATATTAAATTCAGAGATAGAAATATGAGAGAGATACGTGGGTCTATATACTTAATCTATATTAAACATGACTGGTTAAGATTTGAGACATGTTTGATCAGTCTTATGTAGTGTGAAAACACATAAATATTTGGAAATACTGTTTAATTTTCTGTGTCATTGTGAAAAGGATTGCTTCGCATGTAAGATTAGGTATCCCTTTGTTGCCTCTAAGCCGATCTCTACATTAGTTAAATCTTTAATTGCCTTTTGGTTGAGTCTTTATATATATATATATATATATATATATATATATATATTCCAAATCCACATTGTTTGATTCTTCAATGTTGGAGTTGTCTTTTTCATGCCAAAATTTGATTATTATAATGTTGACCATTTAAGGTTGTAGAACAAGAACTGTACGGTAGAGGACTTTCAATAATGCAGTTGCTCAATAAAAGACAATCTTGAACCACATTAGCAACCTAACGAGCGAGAGAATACACACAGATCAAGCCTGATGCATTGGCCCCTTCACATTGCTATTTCTGCTCCATTAAACTGATTTGATTATCGAGAAGCACAGGATTACCCTCCCTATTGCTGTGCTTTTTGTCCAATGCAAAGATAGTTTAACTTGAAAAGCTTTAGCGTAATTATGGAATCATTTCTTAGGTAGAATTCTCCTCAACGAGTTGGGTAAATGAAGCCCAAAGGTGTTGGTACATTGCAGGATTATAATCAAGGACAATTCAAACCTGCTAAACACGTATATTCTTTCACTATCCAAGATTTGAACTTCAAATCATGAACACTGAGAAGACATATATGCATTGTCAGTAGGTATATGATAGCAATCTCTAATTAATTCCATATAAGCATCATAGTTTTCAATGTAAAGCAACTGTGCTTTAAGCAACGATTTTAAGAGCGAATTTGAGATTACACTTACACCTAGTGGCCGAGAACTTATCAAAACTCTTTCCACTTTAATTACATTGCATCTAGTGGCATCCTTTATAGTGTTGCATGTAGTAAAGAAAGCCCACACATACAGATATTAGTCTTTCTGATTTCTTGCCGACGAATATATAAGAAGCTCGCTTGATTGAGAGTATAGAGACGATTTCGAGTAGTTAAAAATCTCATGAACAAAATAGATGTTGTCAATATAATGTTTATGATGTGGAGCCCCTAACATCTTATGATAATGTTAGTATATCTAATTGACTATTTGTGCTCACCATCCCTGTTTTAGCTGTGCTTTGCTACTTGATGAATGGTCTCAAGCAACAGAAAGTTGTGTTATGCAAATAATGTTTTTAAAATGTACAAGTTAAGGTAAAAGATGCTGTCATGAAAAGGCTTTATTATTGGTAGACAAAACAGAACCTGACCTGCTAGCAAACGCCTAATATTGGTCTAAAATAAAAATAAATAAACAAAAATTACAAACTAAAGGAACATCTATTACATGATACAACTGATGGTTTACACCTTTGCATTTGCACTCAACTTGGGCACAGAAATTAACTGGACATGTGCATCCTTTTTCCTAGACAATGCTCGTCCAGTTCTTTTTCTGTAAGCCACTTGAAAGTCTTTGAGGATTTTAACACGCCCTCTCAATTTTTTGTTTTCTTCTATCCTAGTTTCAATCTGCATCATTTTTTTCGAATAAAATTCTGAATGGGCCTGAATATGCAGAAGTGATTGTTTTCTTTTTAAAAGTGCACTATAACTTTCCATAAGTGATCTCTATACACTATATTCTTATTATCTCAATTTCAGGGATGGAAACAGGATGTGAAAACCTTAAGACATCACCCATGTACTGTTTCTGTTAGTGCCGCAACTCATGGCTAGGACTTCTTAACCTAGATTGAGCAGAATAGAGATGAGGAATTCATGTTTCTTTGACTATATGGCATGGTATGGTCATAGTAGGTTGTTTGTTCATGTTAGAGACTGAAATATGTATATGATACTCCAAAGTTGCCACTAGTTCATTTAACTCGCACGTCCTTTTCTAGTTTTGTGAATTCTGCAATAACTGGTATAAGATGAAATATGCTCCAACTTCTCTAGAGCTCTATCCTAGAGTGGAAAGACCATTTTGACTTGAACTAGTAGCAGGTTGCAGAATAATATTGGTAATCTATGTTACGTGGTCCCTTCATTTTTGCCATAGTATCCATGTTGACACAACATGCCACGGGCATGGGTGTGGCAGTTTCACTACATTAGTGCAAAATCTTAAAATATGGTGGATCAGACACGCGGATCTACACCCATATGCAATCCTTGTAGCAAGTCCAGGTAATATAGTTGGGAATAGGCCCTAATTTGACTTGGTCTGCATTCATCTATGTATTGTGCTAAGCCACTTGTTTAGTATGTATTTTCTTTTTCCACTCTGTTCCAACAATTGCTGCATATTTCATTTCTATTAATTCTCTCTCTCTCTCTCTCTCTCTCTCTCTCTCTCTCTCTCTCTCTCTCTCTCTCTCGCTCTCTCTATCTTTCCTAGTGATAAGGGAATAGTATACTTAGCTCGAGCCTACAAAATTCCAGAATGCACCTGCTGCAAAGTACACCCTGTTCCGGTATCCTATCTTCCTCTCATCTATGTATGCATTTAGTTGTAGCCTTTTCTTTTTGCTGATCTTTAATATGTAGTTGTCATATTGATGTTGGATCCGATATTGTCTTTATCGATGGTGAGAGAATAACATCAATAATTCGTGAGCGAGTTAGCTGAAGATCAGTATCTCCTAATGCTAACTGTGAATGGTTACATCAAGAAATTCTTTCTCCTCCATCGGGTCCACGGGAATTATAGTGCTCCAATTGGTTTGTTTCTATTTTACTGGCTTACCTTTGGATTGAAATATAATTTACTATAAAATCTCCGAGCTCTCATATTCTTGCTTGACGGTTCCTGGAGATGAGCTGAAATGGGTACGTCATTGCACAAATGATAACTTTGTAGCAATGGCTTCACAAAATGGAATAGTTAGCCTGAGTTCTTGTGAGAAAGTAAGTTTATCTTCTTTGCATTATGACACAACTCACAAGTGATAGCTATCGCTCGTAAATTGAATGCTACTGCAGATTTGGACTAAAGTGTATCCTGTTATTTACTGCTGCATAAGCTTAGTTGAACTTGTATATTGTATTAACTATTTATTTTTGTTGACAAAAAAAACTTGTGCTGTTGGAAGAGTTTAGGGGGTTGAAATGTGTTGATTATCATCAGATTTTGAGTTCCTCTTTGATGTGGAAATCAACGTTTCTAAATGTGGGTTGGCCGAAGCTATCACATTTTCAGTGAGTATGCGGCTCTTGCGGGGTGTAATATTAAGGGTAGCCTTGCACATATCTTGGGGTCATTTGGAGGAAATCCCTGTTTTGATTCCTGTAGTCGAGAAAGTGCATAAGATACTATATGACTGGAAGCACGTGTATTCGCCTTTCTTTTTCTTCTTCTTATTTTTTTTTAATGAGGGGGGGGGTTGGTGGTGGTGATGTTGGGAAGGGTGTAAGGGTGTGCTCACTCTTATCCAATCTTGTTTTCTGGTGTTCTCTCCTGGGAGTGTGTGAGCAGATTGAGAAGGTTACGAGGCATTTTCTAATTTCTATGGTTTGGAATCTTAATGACAGAGTAATAGCATCCCAATAGCATTTACATATACCTTACCTTGGTTTTGATTGTTAAAGTCCATTGGGGTTTTTTTAACTTCTGCATTTATCTTAGCTACATAGGATAGATCTTCTCTCTGTGCATTCTGTTTATTCCTTTATGTATGCTGCTTGGGATACTTCCTTTATCTTCAAATATATACTTAAACAGTTACTCTCTTTTTCTTATCTTAATATAGAAAAAGAGCAAAGAATTGGATCTGCTACTGTGTGGAATACTTTCAATACAGTTTACATACTATTGCAGGTATGCTTGTCCCTTGACTGAGACTTCATTCAATACTCAAATGATGTTTTACTTTAATCTGCTTATTCAATTATCACTTTGGCCATGTTCTAAGTAAATACACTAGTTCTGGTTAATATTGCATAGCAAAGAAACTAAAATGATGTTTGTTTTCAAGCAACAAAAGCTGCCCGTGTTTCTTTCAGAAGCGAAGCCATTTAAGAAAGTTTAGCATATTTGCATAATATTGGTACTACCATCGAATTCTGGAATTTTGAATATAAAATAGTGTGTTTTTTGTAATTTAAAAAAGCTATGCCCTCTTTTCTTTGATAAGAATTTTAGTTCAATTTCATTAATGCAATTTCATTAATGCAATCTGGTAGTTTTCTTTCTTTTAGGTGTTACTGTCAAGGTGGATGTGAGGTTGCTCACTGTGCTGCATTATTGGTTTTATATTCACCTCTTTTCACTTACACAAATGCTGTAGTTTATGAACACCAATGAAGTGCCCAGTTTGATATATCTGACAATTGCTCTTCCATAACCACTTATGTTGAGAATTTGATTCCCTTATCTCTTTTATTTGGAAAGTGAGAAATCTTCCTGTTTCAACTGTTTTACATGGACTTGTTTGCAAAGATGGAGGATAGGAAAGTACTGTTTCCTACATATACTCGGTGGTTAAGATGGTTAATGAAGAACTCTTAAGAAATAATTTAGCATTATGTTTAATAATTGTCGAAATAGAGAATTGAGGTAGTGCTGGTCCGTATATGGATTAGACTTGTGGTATCCCGAGGTTGTAAGCGTTTCATTCCTGCTTGCAACCATTCAAAACACACACACACACACACGGTCACTCCATTAAACTCTATGGTATTCATATAATTGATTGTTTTAATTAATTTATTTTTTCAGATTGCTTTGGGAATAGCGCGAGATGACATTCAACATAAAGCACGTTGGTCAAAAATCATCATCAACCCTTTGTTTTTGTTTTTGTTTTTGTTTTTTTTTTCTTTTTGGATCTATTAATTTGGAATTGGAACTTGCTTTTGGTATTTTTATATTTCAAGAAGTCATTTGTAGGTTTTGTCAATTAATTTTGGGATCTAGTAGTTTGATTACCTTGGTAAAAGATCATCTTTAATTAGTTGATTTATGTAGTGTTTATCTTTTGTTATTCATGGATCTCTTCTTACTAAAACATGTGTTTGTTGTTGTATTGATTGAAAATGCTATATATAATAATTCATCAATAGAATTTTTTTACATCATGCACTAAAGTGTTTTACAAATTATGTATAATGTTCTAGTGTATGATTTAAATAAATCTTGTTGATATATTATTTATACATAGCATGCATTACAATTGAATGATTTTATATCTTAACTGGTTATAATTGTAAATTGAATAAACGTATACTAATATAAGAAATAATAATTTTACTATTAGGACGGAATGATCTCGACCCGCCAATATTTTCTACTATTTCCACCATTTTTTCTTTGCGTCAAAACATTTAGGACGGTAACGGTCTGTCCTTTTTATTTTCCCACCAAAATTTTCTATTTTTTCCCACCATTTTTTTTTGCGCCAAAACATTTAGGACGGTTAAGGCCCGTCCTTTTTAATTTTCCCGTCAGAATTAGAAGGTTGTTGAATTTTTTTAGGGTCGGCGCCTTTTCCGTCCTTAAAAACCTTTTGGGACGGACGTCCGGGTCCCTAAAACAATTAGGACCCATATTATTTAAGGCCCCAGTTTGCCGTCCTTATGGCCGTCCTAAATACTATTAGGGACGGCAAAATGGCCTTTAGGGACGGCTATTGAGCGCCTCAAATACTCTTTTTTTTTGTAGTGGAGGCTGGACAGAAAGTCCAGAACTAGGCTGTAACATTGGCACGACCGTGCGCCTATTTGTGGCACGACCGTGCCAAGCTGTACGGACAAAACATTATTGACTTGAAATTTTTGGCTTTTGACCCTTGGACCCTTGGCTGAAAGTGTTGTACCTTGGTTTGACCTTTTGACCATATTTAAGTCACTTGAGACTCAAAAAACTTCATTTCTTCCATAGTTTCTCCTTAAAACCTAGAGAGTTTGTGTGGGAGATTTAAAGTGAGACTAGTGTGTGTGTTCTACCCCTTACCATTCAACCATTGGATCATCCATGCAAGACCACCAAAGCATTGCTTGAGACTAGGGGACTCCATAACCAAGCTTTGATTGTGAATTTGTTGGTTTAATTTTCTACTTTGGAGGTAAGTTACTAAACCCCCTATGTATGTTAGAATTTGTTACATATATGAATATTTATAAACATGCATGACTTGAATTGTTGTTGAATTCATGTGGGAATGTTATGGTGATGAAAATTACATGTTATTATGTGATAGACATGGTTTAGTTAGTTTAAATTGTGTAGAGATTGATAATCACCAAAGTAATGAGCTAGTGAACATGTTAGGGACCTTAAATGGTGAAAATTGCATATAGCAATTATACCAAATTTTATGAACTTAATGAATTGACACTAAAAGTGGGTTTTTGGGAAGATTATAATTCTCCGAATCACTAGTGAAATTACTACGAAAGTTAGGGTTCATTTGATATGGATTACAGTCCTCCGAGTATTTGATACTGGTATGTTAGAGACTTGTAAATTAGCTCTAAAGCTGTGTTTTGTGACTTTGAACAATATGTTCAATGATTATATGTTGCAGAAAAATATAATCCACATGATGTTTGTCAAGTTCACTACTTTTGAACTTGACGGTTATTTGCATAAGTTGAGTAAGGTTACCTACTTGTGTGTTGTGTAAGTCCAGCTGGCGTCGTTGTTGTTAATGTCGTGGTGGGATGACCTATAGTCTTTACGAATGGTATTCGTGATCGCTATAAGTCGCCATACCGGAGTGCACACACCCCTCTTCTGTTGGCCACAGTTGAGAAGTAGCCCCACTGTTATAGCAATACGCATGACTTTGGCTTGCTAGGTTGAACTCGACGGGATTGTGTTGGGGACGTCGATACTACGCACACGAGTATCGAGGCACTATTGGTTGTTTGTGTATTGCAGGAGCTACACAAGGTCGAAGAAAGAGATATGATATCCTTCTCTAACATGGTTTATTTAAGAGCACTTACGTGTTAACCAAAGTGATATGTGAGTTGAATGAATTGGATATCAAGCATGATGATATATGTTGAGTTGTGGTACATAATTTTAATGCCATGTTATGTTTATTGCTTGAGCATCATGCCATGCCATGTAGTTGCATTAGTAACTTACTGTGTCATTATGACTCACCCCGTTATGTGTTTATTTGTTTTCCTTAGATCCAAGCCAACCCGGAGGTTCACGGTGAGGTTGAGAAGGGTTCGTTAGCTTGCGAGTCGTCTACGTTTGGGAGTTCGAGGATCTCCATCTTAGTTAATTGTTTTCTTTTGGTAAGGACGATGGTGGTGAAGTTATGTAAACTTTACTAAGGGTAGTACTTTGGTGTTAATTGTATATTCTTTTAGTAGCCGACATATGTATGTCGTGCTCTTGTATAGTTTCGTTGTTGAATTAGTTTCTCTCCCGAGCACGTTGTAGCTCGTGGTTATGTTTTGTTCCGGCATGTTGTGGCCGATGTTGTTGTAGTAGTTTTCCTTTCCGAGTTGTAAACTCGTGGTTTTTACTCGTTGTTTTTCCGGCTTTGTTAACGCCGAAGATGGTTCATACTTGTTAATCAGGTTATCAGTTGTGTTTTGTCGTAAGTACGGGTGGTTACACCACATGGTTTTCTTATTTGTTTGTGTCGTGTTGTTGCATTGGCGACCCGACCTTGGGATTTCGTATGGAGATCCGGGTTGGGGCGTCACAACATTAGACTAGGAAGAAGAAGTATGAGTCTTCCTTCTAATCTCTTCATAGAGAACTCTATTTTTTGGCATACGTTACGGTCATCTTTCCATCAGAAGTAGAATTGTAATGTGACATACGAAATGTCTCTTAAGAATCTAGTAATCATCCAAGAAAATATAACCAAAGGATCTCATCATCAATCTCAATGTTCATGGCTTTCATCTGTTGAACAATTCCCACTTACTTAATGATGTGATCAGCTACAAGAATTTTCTCCTTATACCTACAAGTCATCTACTGCTTAATCAAATACATTTTATTGTTCCAAATCAAACCGGGACCGAAACCGAACAAACCTATATTATTATTCTTATTCTTCTTCTTCTTATTATTATTATACATGTACACACGTTATAAAAACTTTTATTAGGATTTAAAACTATTATCTTGTTCTTTTTTTTTGTTGGTAAATTACAGATAACCCCTCTCAACTATGGTTGGGTTTGAATTGCCCCTTTAACTATCAATTGAAGCAATGTGCTCCTGTCAACTCTAATGTTTTCTTTAATTGCACTTTCTGTTTAGGTACTCTCATTTGAGTTGACGAAATATACGCACCTGAGAATCACGTGACCATCTTTAGGTTTTTTTTTTTTTACAATAATGCCCTTTTGGTGTTTCAATTGACTATCTTAGATCTGTTACTTTAAGACCCTCTTTGTAGTCCTAATGTACGAGATAACAGTGTCATTTTGCTTGAATTATTCTTCTTCTCTCTCTTTAACTTCGAGCAATATTTCTTAATGTGACCCGTATCACCATAGTGATAGCACTCCGCATCTATAATTTTTCCCTGCGACTTGCTTCTACTCTTGCCTCTGCCTTTTGGTTCCTTACGTTTGTTTCTCCCTCTTTTTACTGTAACCAGTACATTAGACTAGGAAGAAGAACTTTGAGCCTTCCTTCTAATCTCTTCATAGAGAACTCTATTTATTGGCATACGTTAAGGTCATCTTTCCATCAGAAGTAGAATTGCAATGTGACATACGAAATGTCTCCTAAGAATCCAATAATCATCCAAGAAAATACAACCCAAGGATCTCATCATCAATTTCAATGTTCATGGCTTTCATCTGTTGAACAATTCACACATACTTAATGATGTGATCAACTACAAGAATTTTGTCCTTATACCTACAAGTCATCTACTGCTTAATCAAATAAAGAAATTAAAGAAATTAAAGAAATCAAGTTCAAATTTCATAAGAAAAACAACCCTGTTGCGGAAATTATCTAGACCTCAAAACCCAATCTCCGTCGTTCAGAATTTGCGCCTGCCACTCCAAACCTACTTGTCAAATTTGAGCTCGATCAAACAAATAATGAATTCGGAAACACAATTTTTTGGTATTGGTTTGTGCTGAAAGGGTATTTTTCTTTTTCTCTCAAAAACATTGTGGTTTCTCTCAATATTTTCTTATTTCTTTCCTACTTTTAGCTCTAATATGATCTCTAGGCTTAAAAGAAGAGAGGGTTTGGAAAAATACCCAATATACCCTTCAACAATTGCTTAAATCTTAACTCTCCATATGGGCAAACCTTTGGGATATCCTCCAACTAAGAGGAAACCTAACAACATATTCATGAAATCACAAAAACAAAAAAACCAATATATATATATATATATATATATACATATATATATATATATATATATATACATATATGTATGTATGTATGTGTGCGCGCGTGTGTGTGTAATGCTACATGTACAGTTATTATCAACGGATTTTATAAAGATAAAATATTAAATATTCATCTAAAAATTAGTTAAACTGAATAAAAAAATTAAAGTGTATCTTTTTAATTTGGACAAATGAAATACTAGTATTTTCTGTGGTTGATAATAGGGTGAATTACAGGTCGGTCACTTTTTAAACATTTGTAACCGCTCCAGTCCACTCATCTTTTTTAAAAATCGAAAAAGGGCATTTTTGGGGCAAAAAGACGATTATGTCATTAATGAAAGAAAAACACGTGCGCTTCAGTAACCCAATGCATCGCGATGCAACAATTGTTGCATCGCGATCATCGCAGCGCACTTTAGGGAACCAACGCATCGCGATGCACCACTTTTGGCATCGCGATGCAACAATTGGTGCATCGCAATCATCTCAGCGCGTTTTAGGGAACCAACGCATCGCGATGCACCACTTTTGGCATCGCGATGCAACAATTGGTGCATCGCGATCATCGCAGCGCGTTTTAGGGAACCAACGCATCGCGATGCACCACTTTTGCATCGCGATGCACCACTTTTAGCATCGCGATGCAACGATCATCGCAGCGCACTTTAGGGAACTTGATTTTCGTTTACCTTTCGGGGGCATTGCCCGGCCCACGAGGACATCGTCCTCGACCCTCGCGACCTAACCGGGCGTCGAACCCGATGCGTTGCCCAACATATGCGATTGGCGATTAAATCCCAAGAACATCTTCTCTGTTTTCGAACAGCACACTGTCAAGCTTGATTTGAAGCTCAAAAATAGTGTTTTTTCGTAGAAAAATTGTGCACAAATATAGTACTAAGTTAGGATAATAATATGAGATTGATTTTAAACAAATTCAAAGCTTAAAATAGAGATTTAAGTGGTCAAAACAGCTCAAGAACAAAGAAAAATTGGATGAACTCAAAAAATTTAAATTTGATCAAATTCGTGTTTTATGCATGAAAATTGATACCCAAACATGAGGAAAGACTATATTAACAACATGAAATCATTTATACATCAATTTGAATCTCAAATCTGAAGCAACTATGTTGTTGAGGGTATTTTAGGAAGAAAATTTTTAAAATGCCTTTTAGCAGTTAAAAAAAAAAAGTGTACTGAAGAAAAAAAAAACTTAGAAAAGTGGACCGACCAGCAATTTCTCCTTGAAAATATGGAACATAACCCTAAACTCTTATTGGGCTGGCCCGCGGGTTATACTCTAACTAAGGGGTGGGACAAAACCAACGTATCCAATCCAAGTGCTGGAATTTTCTAAAACTAAATTGTAAAGCCACATGTTAACTAGATCCAATAAATAATGCAATTTATAATGTCAATTTCAATTATAATCAAGGAGAAATTGCTGGTCGGTCTACTTTTTCAAACTTTTTTTCTTTCCAATACACCATTTTTTTTTTAACCGCTAAAAGGCATTTTGAAAATTTTCTTCCTAAAATATCCTCAACAACATCGTTGCTTCAGATTTGAGATTCAAATTAATGTATAAATGATTTTATATTGTTAATATAATCTTTCCTCATGTTTGGGTATCAATTTTCATGCATAAAACACGAATTTGATCAAATTCAAATTTTTTGAGTACATCCCATTTTTCTTTGTTCTTGAGCTGTTTTTGCCACTTAAATCTCTGTTTTAAGCTTCGAATTTGTTTAAAATCAATTTCATATTATTATCCTAACTTAGTACTCTATATTTGTGCACAATTTTTCTACCAAAAAATACTATTTTTGAGATTCAATTCAAGCTTGACAGTGTGCTGTCTGAAAATAGAGGAAGATGTTCTTTGACTGATTTAATTCGCTAATCGCAGTATGCTAGGCAACGCAACGAGGTTCGACCTGCTCGGTCAGGTCGCAGGGGTCGAGGGGACAGCGTCCCTCGTGGGGGTTTGGGGGCAACGCCCCCGAAAGGCAAACGAAAATCAAGTTCCATAAAGCGAACTGCGATGATGCATCGCGATGCAGATATTGCTCATCGCGATGCAGATATGACTCATCATCGCGATATGACTCATCGCGATGCAGATATGGCTCATCGCGATGCACATATGGCTCATCGCGATGTAGGAGTTCTTTATCAGACTTATTAATACGAATGATCCATATATGGCTCATTGCGATGCAGATATGGCTCATCACGATGCATATATGGCTCATCGCTATGCAGGAGTTCTTTATCAGACTTATTAATACGAATGATCCATATATGGCTCATCGCGATGCATATATGGCTCATCGCGATGCTATATGTTGAGTGTTACTGTGGCATCGCGATGCTCGTAGTTTAGTGCAATTGGGTCATCGCGATGATCGATGATGATGGACATCGCGATGCCCCAATTTGATGCATCGCGATGCAAAAAGTGGTGCATCGCGATGCCAAAGTGGTGCATCGCGATGCCAAAGTAGTGCATCGCGATGCATTGGGTTACTGAAGCACGCGTGTTTTTCTTTCATTAATGGCATAATCGTCTTTTCGCCCCAAAAATGCCTTTTTCCGATTTTTAAAAAAGATGAGTTGACTGGAGCGATTACAAATGTTTAAAAAGGGACCGGCATGTAATTCACCCTATAATCAAAGTAATGTAACATCAACAGAGGTTGGCTTGAGTAAATTAAGGTTTTTTTAATTATTTAAATTAGAGTCTGTTTGGTTTGGTGTTTTGGCCAAAATGCAAGGCCAAAGCGCAATTTATTACTTAACTTAACGCAATGTTGTGATAGAAAAAACTGCATTTTCTAAACGTATGTGTGTTTTTAAAAGCTAGCTTTTTCTAAAATGTAAATTTTAAAATATTTTTAAAAAACACGTTTATAAAAAAAATTATATTTTAAAAATCAGCATTTTTAATAATCTATCTTTTAAAAAAGTTGCGTTTTGAAAACGCTGATCCAAATTGACTCTTAAAAAGGACTTGATTTTGAGCCCCTAGGATATCTTGGGAAATCAAAGTAAAAACAGAAAGTACATACTGTAATCAATTGGCCTACAACCAAGTCACTTTATTTTTTTAAATTTTTTTTTATACTTTTTGTTCTGAAATGTGTGTGAATCACATTACTCTATAAGTTCACTTGCTGTACTATAACATGGACAAAATAATTATTTAAGCATATATACCATCGATATAACCTACAAGTCAAATTCTTTAATTCTTACAAAAAAAAAAAAGTAAATGAGACACTTATTTTGAAATGAAATGAGTATTTACATTACTTTATTTGAGGGGTCATGCCAAGTTCTTTAAGAACATTCCTTTTTTTTTTTTTTTTTTTGAAGAACATTCCTTAAGAACACATTAATGACAAATATTTTGCATTTAAACTTCTTCTATTTGACTTGAAATTGCAAAGTTAAAAGTAGTTTGAATAATTTCTAAAACAAGATGTTAAATGAATGAATGCTCTAAAACTTGAAAATCATTGAGCTTTAAAAGTTAAATTTTAGAAACGCGATAATTTTTTAGAATATAACCAAAATGGGTTTTTTTCTTTCTTTCGAGATGGGGTAGTATAGAGTCTAGGATTTAGGGTTTTATGGTTGGTGTTTAGAGATTACAGTTTAGGGTTTAGTGTTTATAGTCTTAAGAGTTTAGAGTTTAACGTTATATTGAATTTCTTTGGATATGTTTTTTTTTGAAATATTGAAACATTAAGTTATTTTTTCAATAACAACGTCTAATTTGTATTTTTAATTGAAAATCAAAGCAAAAGCAAGTTAGGTCATCTGTCAAAAATAAAATACGCTAATTAATGCATAAATTCTTGAAAATAAGCTACATTTTCCCGTTGTGTTAACTTAAACATTTTCAGTTAGCATTTGTAAGTTGTTCCCAATTTTGTGATTCTACTCGTTTCGAGAATTAATCTCGAGCCTTCAAAGCTAGCTTAAAAATTACGATCTTCACACGTCTCGGAAATTAATTAAGAAATATTTTAAAGAAAAAAGAAAAGAAAGAGAAAGCCTGTTGAAAGCGTCAAAAAAAAAAAATTAGTAGTACAGAAGCACAAGTGTCAATTAACGGTTGGAGGCTGCATAAGACTGGCGGTGGAGTCGGTCGTACTTGATTTTTACTGATTCATAACAAGTGATAATATTAACACAAACGGTAACTTTTGAACAGTCCCAACGGCTAAAAAGAAATTGCAAGAACACATGGGGTACGAGAATCGGAAATCAAATCGTAGCCGTAGAATAGGAAACTAAATCCAACGGCTATAAATTAAAAATAAAATAAGACCGTTGGGAGGAGGCGTCGTTTCCCCAGCTTCAAAAAGCACTCTATTTCTCTCATTCCCCTAATTCCTTACTGTGCAGTGTTCATGTGAGAGAGTTGAGAGAGAGAGAGAGAGAGAAAGAGAGAGGAGGCGGCGGCGGCGGCTAGAAACCCAGAAAGGAGAGGAGCGTCTAGTGGTTTGTCTGTTCTCGTCGATCAATCGATCGAGATTTGAAGGAGAGAGCTCTGTTGGACGACAAAGATTTGAGTTTTTGAAATGGCGACAAGACCTGTTCTTCAACAAAATAGAGGTTCAAATTCGATCCCTTTTGTAATAGTTTAGATGGAATTGTATTGGGATTTGATGATTTGTGAGTTCTATTTCGATAATCTTTAAAACCCTTTAACTCGAATCAATTGAAACCATATATCGATTAGAATCGATCTAACAAAGTGGGGTTTTGATTGCTTATGAATTTTTGTTTCTTGATCTTTCTTTTGTGAAGCTTTAATCTGGTTGATGGGTTACATTCTATTTCTTGAATGTTCGTAAATCAAAATTTCCTCTGGGTTTGTTTTATTTTGATTTCTAGTTTTGGGTCTTGAAAATTGGGGATTTTTCTCGGTTTGGGTTGATTTCTAATGGATTTGATTTCGACAGGTGAAGGAGTTGTTGGTGCTGGTGGTGTTAAGCAGAAGAAAATGGCGGCCGGTGATGGCCGGAACCGTCGAGCACTTGGAGATATTGGAAATCTTGTCACTGTTCGTGGAGTTGATGGCAAACCTCTCCCTCAGGTTTCTCGACCCATCACGCGGTCAGTCTCTCTCTCTCTCTCTCACACACACACACAAAGAATTGGCAATTGATACAATATTTGTTTACTTTCAGGAGTTTCTGTGCACAACTATTGGCTAATGCACAAGCTGCAGCTGACAACAACAAGGTTTGTTCATTCCCTCTTTCAATCTTTTGATTGTTAGTAGTATCTTCCTTTAATGTACATGATAAATCATACTGACTGGCTCATTAATTTTCTTGATTCGCAGAAGCCTTTGCCAGTAAATTGTGAGGGCAAAATTGTGGTTGATGGAGCAGTGGCAGCCGGCAAAGCTAGAGTGCCAAAGGATGCGGCTCAGAAGAAGAAAGTGACTACCAAACCAACCCCTCCGTCGGTTATCGAGATTAGCCCAGATACCGAAGAAGTTGCCAGAGAGAAGCCTATGATCAAGGAAAAGTCTACTCAAGAAGATGGATCACTGAAAAAGAAGAAACCCCAATCTCTCACATCAACTCTAACCGCTCGCAGCAAGGTGAGTATTTTTCGAAACAAGACTTTTTTTTTTTCTAGATTATTTGGGGGCTTTTGATAAATTTAATCACAAAATCGCAGGCTGCTTGTGGGATTGCTAATAGACCAAAGGAGCAAATTGTGGACATTGATGCATTGGATGTCGATAACGAATTGGCTGTTGTTGAGTATGTTGAAGACATTTACAAATTCTACAAACTTGCTGAGGTATATACAATCATCTCTCTCTCTCCTCTCTCTCTTTCTCTCTCTGTCTGTCTGTCCGTCTGCATGATTCTGTACGTGTGTGTGTGTGTGTGATTCACTAATGTGTTATTGATGGTTTGCAGAATGAGGGCAGAGTTCATGACTACATAGGTTCACAGCCCGAGATAAACGAGAAGATGAGAGCGATCCTAATCGATTGGTTGATTGAAGTTCACAACAAATTTGATCTAGTCAAGGAGACTCTCTACCTCACAATCAACATCGTTGATCGGTTTTTGGCTACTGAGACCGTCTTGAGGAGGGAACTGCAGTTAGTTGGGATCAGTGCTATGCTGATGGCATCAAAATATGAAGAAATTTGGGCACCAGAAGTGAATGACTTTGTGCTCATCTCTGATAGAGCTTACACCCATGATCAAGTGTTGAGGATGGAGAAGAGGATTTTGGGTAAACTAGAATGGAGTTTGACTGTTCCTACTCCTTATGTGTTCCTTGTCAGATTCATCAAGGCCTCAGTTCCTGATTCCAATGTGAGTAATTTCACATAAAATCAAGATAATTGTTTGTTTTAATTGATTGAACTCAAACAAGGCCTTAATTGTTTTTTTCTCTTTATGTAGGTGGAGAACATGGTTTATTTTCTGGCTGAGTTGGGTATAATGAATTATGCCACAATAAGGCACTGTCCGTCGATGATTGCTGCCTCAGCAGTCTACGCTGCACGCTGCACTCTAAACATGAGTCCTGTTTGGAATGACACGTTAAAATTGCACACGGGTTTCTCAGAATCACA
This sequence comes from Platycodon grandiflorus, assembly GCA_016624345.1. Lineage (NCBI taxonomy): Eukaryota > Viridiplantae > Streptophyta > Magnoliopsida > Asterales > Campanulaceae > Platycodon > Platycodon grandiflorus. Next base: position 25,754,589 of record CM028363.1, read on the forward strand.
GCTGATGCAAGTAGACGCTGCCTAAATCTACAGATTTCTTTCTTCATGTTTTTGTGTTACTGAATGGTTTTATTGCTATTTTGTTCACAACAGGGAATGTGCTAAACTACTGGTTGGCTATCATTCGATGGCATCGGGGGATAAGCTTCAAGTGATATACCGCAAGTATTCAAGCTCTCAGCGAGGGGCTGTCGCTCTAATTCCACCGGCCAAGACTCTGTTGGCTGCTGCTGCTGCATCATCGTCATAATAACCAATTCTGCTATACCTCACTTTTTCAGTGAATTCAATTCTCTTTTATAAATAGTTTTCTAAGGTTTCAAACAATTTATGAGAGAGATAAGATATATCATTTGTTTTCCTTGAAAGTTTCTTTCACAAAAACTCTTGATTGTTTGTTCATCTTCATTTACTTAATGATATAGCAGTCCAGTCTTTTTCCTTGAGTTGAATTTACCATAAAACATGGCAATAATACCATTAAGTATACTACACAACATGTACATGTACATGAAAATTTTTGAACATAGTTAAAAAAGGTTGGGGGGGGGGGTGTCCATAAAAGAGGGCAGACGAAGTTCGAAACAATTTGACTTTCAAAAGCTGCCTTCAAATTAAGGCCTTTCTTTGAAGTTCACTTGACGACTTCTCCTTTCAGCACATTTCGTGTCTGCCTGAAGATCTCATTTCAATTTAACTCTTTGGTAAAAGCTTCCTTAAATGGCCTTGAGGCAATGTGTGCGTTATAACTACTCTTCATAGAAATCGATCTTTCTATCCATGTTTTCATTTAAGGCTTGGTCTAAGTTAGATAAGAACGGCAGCCCTTTCAGTCTAGAAAAGCTGTTCCTTGACTTGAATTGACCTTCTACCTCTTCCAATCGCGCCTTAGTGTGGGACTTCTAATTAGCTCTGTTCTACCAGATTAGCCAGAAAGGTTGAAAGGATGATTGGACATTGGGAACAAGTCTTTGTGCTCTCTCTCTCTTAGAATTAGAATTTTTATCAACTGTCTGCTCTTTTGACTCCATCATCTCATCTCGAGACCGAAAGAAAAGGAGTTCAGGATTGGAAGGAAATATAAGAAAGCTTATGGCCCCTAACCTCCTGGGAGCAGTGGGAGTGACAAAAGAAGACTTTCCATCTTGGAATTCTTTGGCACTGCTCGAGATACAGTAAATATTGAGTGTAACCACACCATCTAATTTCACTTCAACACATCAACTTTATCTTTAATCTTTAATGTACACACCAGCAAAGTTGTTGATGTATCGTCGTGTTAATAGATGACGATACCAGGTATCGTTACACTCATTATTTCTCTAATGCCTTCTTTCTCAAGATAGAATTATTCGCGATGAAAAAGTTAAATAGTAAGAAATTGACTGAAGACTTCAATCAAAATATGGGAAAATTATAAAAATGTACTACCGTACGTACTATCATTTAGTAACCGATTTCACTCCATACTCCCAATATCCTAAAATTGACCAGTGTACTCACAATTTGAGTCCAATGTGGTCCCTCCCGTTAACTTTTCATCTAATTTTTTAACGGGACTACTAAGTATGTCATTTCCTTTTTCAATCCAATCAACATGAAAAAGAGAGATAAACCGAAATCCAAAATAAACAGTAGAGATTATGTGTTCTTATTCATCACCAGCCGTGACCGCCGTCAACAGAGTAACATCTCATCCCACCATCACATCATCCAAACCCACATCTTGACCCAGACTTGACAACCCTCTCAAGTATTCAAGCTCTCAGCGAGGGGCTGTCGCTCTAATTCCACCGGCTAAGGCTCTGTTGGCTGCTGCTGCTGCTGCATCATCATAACTGATTCTTTCTTTCGTTGGAGATGTGAAATCACCTACCTCACTTTTTCAGTGAATTTTAATTCTTTTTAATATATAGTTTTTTTTAGGTTTTAAACAATTTATGTGAGAGCTTTTTTTTGTTTCCTTGAAAGTTTCTTTCACAAAAACTCTTGATTGTTTGTTTCATATTCATTTACTTAATGAGATCAATCCAGTTCCTTGAAAAAAAAATTTCCTTGAGTTGAATTACCAAATATTTTAACCATAGTCTTGATTAGCAAAAGCTAAACTAAGTCGTAATCAAAATCTTAATCACTTAATTTAATTTTGTTTGTAATTTTTGGTACAATTGATTTGTCAAATATTATTATTATACTTTGTTTCTTAAAAGAGTGTTTAGTTTGATTCAGTACACAGATTAAGAGAAAATAATTGACTCAATTATAAATACTCTCTCCGTTCCTAAATAATCATCATGTTTGAGTGGACACACGATTAAGATAAATTAATTGACTATAAATACTGGTAGAATATGTAGTTTCCTTTTAAACTCTTGTGCATGTGTCTAGGAAGAAAAAGTAAAAGTACTTATTTTCCTAAAAAGGAAATTTTAGAAACATGACAATTTTTTTGAAATAATTATTTAAGAATGGATGTATTTAAAAAGAGTGTGTTTTCCGATGATTCTTAAGTTGTTTCTGATTGAAATCAACACCTTTCTCCCTAAAAGCAGACCTCATACTGTCCCATGACTATTTTTTCAGACTAGCTCCGCTGTAACCTTTCTTAGATGATTCTTTCAAACATATATCAATGAACAGTTTCAACAATTCTTGGTCTTTCCAATTAGCTTTATCACGATCATTCGAAGTCATCCCTACATATAGCAAAACACAATTCATATTTAATGTTGAATAAGGGCAAATATGAGAGATGAGATTTCTTTTTTTTTTTTTAATAATTTTTTGACTTCCAACCAGGAATCACTTTTTAAATAGATGTATTATAGACTTCAATGTTAGCCAAGGCATAAACTGATGATGTATCTTCTCCACTAACAAACTTTAACTTCAGCAGTTTATCTCAGTTTCCGTTGTCTTAATTTTTTGTATCATGATTACGTTTACGTTGACACAAGACCAGTTAATACAGCACACATGAAGGCTACTTCAATCTGCCCTTTAATAACTACGTCCAATGCTCCAAATTGTCTCTGCTCAAGGTGGAAGAGTTAAAGTTCTTTTGCTACAAAGAATTATTGTCCAAGGAAATGAGAAGACAAAGCACCAAAGACACACTTTTCAACTCACTGCATATCCATAAATCAAACACTCAAATGTAAAATTCAGCAAAGAAGTATGGGTACAACAAGGTAATTATTCCATCTCAAAAAACAAATTGCATTCCATGCACCAGCCGTATGTCAGCAAACTGCTTGCATGCAAGGTGAGAAATTGCAAAACCATATCTTCTCATAGAATGATAAGGAGTGTTTATCAGATTTGGAGGGGAAAAAAATGAAAGAAAGATAAAGCATATGGACATTAATAAGAAATATGCATGCTAAACAAAATCCTCCTGAGAAGATGAGATAAACACAGAGGAAATCATTAACACAATGGCTTATTATATAGAAATTTAATGTTGAGTAAAGGCATTGCAGCCATGCTAAAGCTTGCTGGTCAAAAACTCTATCTTTGTTTTTGCTTAATAGAATTACAGCTTTATCTAAAATACTATTTCTTGTTTCATAAAATTAATGGTAAGTCACACATTGAGGTTAGTTGCAAAGTGTGCAAAAGGAAACATACTTTTTAAGCCTCAGAAAACCAGACTAGAGCACCAGACGCCATATATAACCCAGTAAAAATCCAATCTCAAAACAAACTTCAAGCCACAAAAATTCTTTTATTCTTCAACAGTTTTTATTCTTGAACAGCTCCACAATTGAGTTACCATATCAGTAAGGAATGCAATCAATCTAGGGAGAAAGCACCAAGGAGAAAAAAAAATCTTTTATTCTTCGACAGCTTTTATTCTTTAAGAGCTCCACAATTGAGTTACCATATCAATAAGGAATGCAATCAGTTTAGGGAGAAAGCACCAAGGAGAAAAAAAAATTCTTCTATTCTTTAACAGCTCCACGATTGAGTCAAAAATAGCTTACTGTCAAACATAAAGCCCATATCTCCTCATGTTATCCCAAAACTCCTCCACCAATGGGCCTTCTTTGGTCATCATGAAATACCTTGAAAATTATAAAAAATTGGCCAAAATATAATAAAAAAACCCAAAGTATCCACCAAATCTCACTTTGCACCCTTATTTGAAATTTGTGCGTACAAACACTCCACGTTCCAATTCGTCCCACTTAACACCCTTGCCGTGATGGGCGTTAAGAAGTTAACAGAAATTAGCATGTGCTGATCATGTGATAGATATTTCAGTAATTTTACATTTTCTTTTCTTTTCTCTTTTAAGTTTTTCCTTTCTTGAATTTGGGCTTACTATTTTGGTTTCTTTTCTAGTTTCTTCTCCTTACAATAAATAATTTAAATATATATATATATATATATGTATATATATATATATATATACACACACACACACATGTAAATTTTATTTAATAATAAAAAAGAAATAGAGGGCCAAATATATACATATATATATATTTATAGGTATGTTCAATATACTTTACTTAAAAATAAATATGTATACTTTTTTTGCTTAACAAAACAAAAATGAATAAGAAAATGACATTATTTAAACTTTTCTTTATATATACTCAATATACTTTACTTAAATGATTATGTACACTTTTGGCTTAAAAAAAAAAGATTATGTATACTTTTATGCTTAAAAAAGTAAATTAATAAAACAGGTATTATCTAGACAATGTATTCCACACAAGGATTTTTGGTTTCCACCTTCCAGAAGTGGGTTAGACAACCCACTTCAAATCGTCACTGCCAACCCACCTCCACCTTTAAACTTACAACACCACCACCACCTCTAGCAGCTTCAAACCACTACCACCACCACCACCTCTAGCACCATCAACCACTACCACCACCACAGTCACTACTCGCTACCACCATCACCCTTTCTATTCTTCATCACCACTCAACAACTAAATGGGGCAGCTGAGTCCCATCCCAAGAGTCATTAAGCATCAACGTTGCGACTTTTCAGAGGCAACTAAGGAAACTCAAGTTTTCGCAGTTTATTGAGGCCACCAGTGGGAGTTCAACCAAGAAGAACAAACGAATCCTAACATGGGAGGAGAGGAAAAACATTGCAAGAGGTGCGGCAAAAGGACTCTGTTTCCTACATCACAACTGCATCCCACATATCATACACCGAGACATGAAATCGAGCAATGTACTCTTGGACCTTAAATTGGAAGCTCGGTTTCTGATTTTGGAATGGTCACGACGTTGATGGTTAATGGTTCCTTCTCCTGAAAAGTCGCTCTTGGTCGCCGCTACTAACTTATTGCTGCCGAAATCCCCCAATATCGTGGACGATTCAATTAACGTCGATCCCTCCTTGTAAGCTGTAAATTGGATCTAGATCTTGAAATCATCCACGATGCCACAAAGATATAGATCTCACGATGGTCAAGAAATTTCAGATCTCTGATCTGGAATCATGATGAATCTGGCGAAGCTGGTGATTCCGATGAGTACGTGACTTTGATTTATAATGGTGGAGATGCTGGGTAGAGATTGTGATCAGACCTAGTCGAACGATCTAGATTGGAATAGTGAGAGATGGAGAAGAAAATAGAGATTAATAGAGACAGAGAGGATAAAGTAGGTGATTATGGAGTTTGTAATCGTGGGTAGGTGTGAGGTGGGTGTGATCGGAGGTGGTGGTGGTGGTGGTGCCCATGGGGCGTAGGGGTGGCAGGGAGATGGGTGAGGGTGGGGATGATAGGTTAGTAATTAGCAGGTGTAGGATTGTAATTATAGTTTATTTTTATACTTTTAATTATTAATATATGAGTATTACTCCATTAGTTCACCAACGATGGAAATGACCAAAATAACCAGCACATGATTGGCACATGTTAATTTCTGTTAAATTTTTAACGACCGTCACTACAAGGGGGCAAAGTGGGAGAAATTAGAACGTGGAGTGTTTGTACGCACAAATTTCAAATTAGGGTGCAAAGTGGGATTTGGTGGATACTTTGGGGTTTTTTTTTTATATTTTGGCCTAAAAAATCCCACTGATACAGTTCCATGATTGAGTTCTGATGCTCGACTTTGACCAAAAACAAACCTAATTCTCACTAATCCCCTACTAATCATAAACAAAGAAACCAAAGTCTGTTAATGTTATTCACTAATCTCATAATCTTAAGAGGCAATGCTGCTGCCCTTATGTATCTTCGAGATTTGAAGATCAATAAATTCAATTTAGAGCATCTATTTAGCAACCCTTGGGTGTAGGGGTGAGAACTTCAACAAAACAAGGAAAGAAGATCACTAACAAATTTCTAAATCCAAGGGCAGTTGAGCAACGCAATTTCATAGCTTCTAGCAACCAAAACCAAAATCCAAACCATGCAACTAATTTTTTAATATATTTTGGTTTGAATCCTTTGACTATAGATTATGATTTCAAATAACGTGACAAAAGTCTGACTTGAATCCTTTGCTAATTAGAGAAGAGAGAGAAGGGAAACACAAACGCAAGAAGAAATCCTTCCAACTGGCAAAATTGAATACAAGACTGCGAGATATACAAAGCGGATGAGCGGAGACGAGGATGGGAGGCGGCTATTTTGTTCTGAATCGGGAAAAGATATAAACCCTGCCTTTTAGCGTGTTCAGTGATTAGACTTAAGATATCCCTTTTTGACTTAAAATTTTGACTATTTTTTAAGAGATACTTAATTTATTAAGTGATACAATATTATATTATCAAACACTCTTAATTTTAGATTCACTTAAATTTTTCCTAATTAAGAGCTTAATTGGGTTAACAAACATGCCCTTAGGGCCTGTTTGTTAAAACTGAAAATTAAGCTCTGAAAACTTATGTCTGAAAAAGTAGAGCTCAAAACATTTAGTTACTGAATTTTAAGTGCTGAAAAATCAATTGTAGCAATCTTAAAATTATGTGCTGAATACAAGTATTTTGTTTGATAATGACAAACCACATATGTCTGAATATTATTAAAATTCCAACCCTGCCCTCAATACTTCTATTTGAACAATTTCAGGGTACATAGAAAAAATAAAATGAAAGCCAAACTTGACATGTCCATCACCATTGTTATAGCCAAATCATATTTTTATTATACTTTTTTTTTTGACTTGCTAGCACAAGACCTAATCAAAAAACAATTCCAAAAAACATAAAAATTATAATTAATCAAAACACAGTTGACTCCAATTATACAAATTAAATAACATGAAAATGTAAACTAACCAAAACTATAATTTTTATCTAAATCAAATTCTAGAGTTTAACAGTTGTATTGCAATTTGTTCTCGCATGTTAAGCATGAAATTTTGATCAGCTACTCTGGATCCAACTCCTCCCACATTTGTTACGTTGTTATCATTTTGTTGGACATTCTCAATCGGAGCATTTGCATCATTAAATTGTTCAAAAAATGTATATGGTGCTTTAGATCTTCGAATGAAATTATGTATAGCAGCACAAGCAATCACAATATTTCTCTAGACTGGGAAAGGATATGGTGCCATTTTTTTCAATATCGAAAAACATGCTTTCAATACCCCAAAAGCACGTTCAATTGCGTTTCTTAACTTGGCATGTGACTGATTGAATAACTTTTCTCTTGTTTTAGCATGCCCACCTCGTCGAAAATCAGATAACCAATATCGAATGTTTCGATACAGAGTCATAAACCAACGAGTATGTGTATAAGCTGCATCACATAAGTAATATTTGTCTGCACATGATAAACCATATAAGTATCTAAAGAACATAATGCACTTGATAACTAACTTGCTAATATCACAAAAGTGTCTTACCTTGTAAAAGAAGCGGAAAATTAATTGTTGGATCGCTTACAGTATCTGAAAGCACCCTTGAATCATGTGCCACTCCTTCCCAACCAGCCAAAACATAAGTGAAAATCATATCAAAATCACAAATAACAAGTACGTTTTGATAGAATTCTCCCTTTCCTCGTCCTTTATATGGCACTTATTGATCCGGTGGTATAACAGCAGTGACAAGAGTTCCATCAAGCGCACCCAAAACACCCTAGATGCATGAAAAAATTATTAACTTATGGTTCCAATAAGAAGTCCAAAAATACATTATTAAAGCAAGCATTTAACAATTACTGGAAAAAATTCTCTAAGACGACGATGAGATCCACTCTGAGACAAGTCTGAACTATTTGTTTTTGGAATGATCATCTCTTTCGAAAATTTAAGCATTCCTACTAAAACTTCATGGAAGTATTTATGTACTGTGTGTATGGAAGGATAATACGGTTTCGAAGATTGTGAGATAAAGTTATGAGAAACATTGCCATCTTCTCTTCCAAACATATGCAACGACTATTTTTCAACCAACCTCTATTTCGAAAATGAGAACATAACTCTAAAAATGCCTCCTTGCTCATCCTCAATGTTTCTTGACAATGTGCATCATTCCCATAAAGAATTTCTTGCAAATATCCAGATCCAGTAAGTGCTGAATCAGTATCTGGCCTTCGTTCGATTCGCTTTTGCTTTTGCTTTAGTATTTTAGCAACTAATATTAAAGCAATAATCTTTATTGCTTTCTTTCGCTTTTCGGCAATCATACTATAACCCATAAGAAAAGCTATATAAGAATATGAACATAAAATCAAATTATGAGCTAAGAAATAGAATAGAACCACAATATAAGCAAAAACAATGAATAATCATTAAAAACAACCGAAATGGTACCAATCAAGAAAACAATTAAATGGTGCATTTCAAAAAAAAAAAAAAAGGAACAATCCCAAACTAGTTATCATCCAAACTACCTAAACGTTTAACTTATCCTAACACTCTAATAAGTCCTACGGGACTTTTATTCCTAAACTTTTAACTAGTCCTAACACAATCCAATAAGTCCTATCTAACTTTTATTCCTTATAGTTAGAGATATCCCATTTTTTTGCCATTTAACTCTATCCACTGCTTCCTCACTTCTTTAGGCTTTTGGGTCAACATCACTCATTGCTCTTTATATGCCTTACCCTGGCAAAAAATGCTGCAAGCTACAATATATAGTGGATCAGTCACTTTTAAAGCTTCATCCAAAATCTTGTTGCATTCGTTGACACTTGGTCCATCAGACTCTTCTAATGTCTTCAATACTTTCACCAAATGTCCATTAAGATCTTCATGTTTGTCTGTCCTACGGCGCTTGACATTTGGTTTTTATTCTTCATTTGGTTTAGCTGGTGTATCAAGAGGATCTAACTCTAAATCAACTGGTATCTGAGATGAAGACCCAAGAGCATCTGTTGGCAATCCTTGCATGGCTGGACCCCATGCTGCTTTTCCCTAGACCATCAAATAGTGTCCTCAACTCCTCATGATATTGTAATCCATTTGATCGAAATTGTTTGGCAAGTGGATTAGCCTATCAAATACAAATCTTAAGCGCTATCCATAATATATCTTCAAAAACTAGTATAAATGCTTGAATATTTTAGAAAAATACCTTTACGTAATCATCCCACTCCTCCGAACTCATTGTAACAATATTAGTTATTGAATTATACACATTTCCAGTTTTGCTGATTAGTTTAGCCTAAGCTGTATACTTTTTCTTCAAATACTCCCACTGATTCTTAAGTTGTTTTTGATTGAAATCAACACCTTTCTTCTCCCTCCCATGACTCTTTTTTCAGACTAGCTCCACTGTAACCTTTCTCAGATGATTCTTTCAAACATATATCAATGAATAGTTTCAACAATTCTGGGTCTTTCCAATTAGCTTTATCACGATCATTCGAAGCCATCCCTACATATAGCAAAACACAATTCAAATTTAATGTTGAATAAGGGCAAATATGAGAGATGAGATTTCTTTTTATTCATTTATAATTTTTGGACTTCCAACCAGGAATCACTTTTTAAATAGAATGTAGTGATATAGACTTCAATGTTAGCCAAGGCATAAACTGATGGTGTATCTTCTCTACTAATAAACTTTAACTTTAGCAGTTTATCTCAGTTTCCGTTGTCTTCATTTTTTGTATCATGATTACGTTTACGTTGACACAAGATAGTTAATACAGCATGTAACACCTTGGTTCCACTTACGTGTGATTTACTTACTTTATGTATGAATTATGTGTTAAAACTTATTTTAGTAGCATGATAGTTGAATTATGTTTTATTTCATAATTTCATTTCAAATTTATAAGAATTGTTAGATTGATTATGCATTGTTAATAGGATTGTTATGATTCATGATGTCTATGGGATGTGTTAAGTATTGTGTAATCACACCTAGGGTTGGCCAAGTGTTCAAACCAATGAAATAGAGTAAATTAGAAGTGTGGCTGGACAGAATGTTTGGCACGGCCGTGTGCCTTTCCTTGGCACGGCCGTGCAAGAGTGGTCGGACTTTTTCAGAAAGTTTGGCACGACCGTGCAGCCTTCCTTGGCACGGCCGTGCGACTTCCTTGACGCGGCCGTGCAAGTCGGGCAGATTTAAAATCTGATTTTTGGAAATTACATTTTCACCCTTGAACTTAACCCCTTGTGTGGCTCTCCTTGAGCCACGTCATCACCACCCCAAAATATGATTTTTATCCACTTAAATCAAGTGGAGAGAATTCATTTCTCTCCATTCTTCCCTCCTCTTCCTCCATTGGAGCTCCAAGGTGTGTGTGTGAGATATTTGGTGAGATTAGTATGTGTGTGTGAGTTCCCAAAGATCTAGCCATCCGATCTTCGATCCGAGACCACCATTGTGTTGCTAAGAACTAGGAGATCATCTTGGGAGGCTTTGATTTTATTTTAGTTGCTTTGATTTTCATCACAAGGTAAGTTACTAAACCCCTTTTTTATGCTTTAAGCTTATTAGTGTGCTAGTTCATCTTTGATTTTGTATGACTTGCTATGGATGTTGTTTTTATGTACAAATCTCTAGGTTGAGATGGGTACATTGTACTTGTGATATGTTTATGTGTTGATGATGAGTAATGAGCTAGGGTTTGAACATAAATCTTAGGATTTGAACAAATAGAGAACATGAGACTTGAAATTGGGTGATCTTGCATTTAGCATTAAAACCCTAATTTTGTGAACTTTAGTAATGACTCCGAGAAGTTGATTTTAGGGAAGATTATGACTCCCCGAACAACATGTTAAAATCCTACGAGATTTAGAGTTCGTTTGAGTTATATTTTGGTCCTCCGAGTAAATGATACTGGTAAATTAGAGACTTGTTATTAGCTCTAAAATTGTGGTTTAGAATTCTTGGTTGACATGTTTGAAGATCATACTTTGTAGAATAATTTAATCTACGTGTTATTCGTCAAGTTCACTACTTTGGAACTTGACGGTTATTTGCATGAGTTGAGTTAGAATACCTGCTTGTGCGTGATGTAAGTCCAGCTGGCGTCGTCGTTGTTATGTTAAGGTGGGACGACCTATAGTCTTTACGAATTTGTTTCGTGATTTCTATAAGTCGCCGTACCGGAGTTCACACCCTCACCTGTTGGCCACAGGTGGGAAGTAGCCCCACTGTTGTAGCAATACGCACGACTTTGGTTAGCTAGTAACCCGAAGAGTAATTCCGGGAACCCGATGAGCGATTTTGGGAAAGTCAAAGCCCGATGAGTGATTCCGGGGAAGTCAATAGCCGAAGAGTGATTCCGGTGACTTTGATACCACACACATGGGTATCGAGACATAGTTGATTAATTGTATATTGCAGGATCAACGCAGAGTTGGAGAAAGAGAAAGGATATCCTTTATAATGTGAATTATTTAAGAGCACTTATGTGTTAACCAAAGTGCTATGTGAGTTGAATAAATGGTATATCAAATATGATGATATATGTTTTGTTGTGGTATATAAATGTTAATGCCATGTTATGTTTAACGCTTGAGCATCATGCCATGCCATGTAGTTGCATTAGTAACTTACTGTGTCATTGTGACTCACCCCGTTATGAGTTTATTTGTTTTCCTTAGATCCGAGCCAGCCTAGCGGTCCCCGGTGAGGTCGGTGAGACTCCATTTAGCTCGAAGATTGTATTTTGGTCTAGTAGTTCTTGGAGCTGGTTGTGTTAAACAATATTCTTTTGGTAAGGACGACAGTTACGTAAAGTTATGTAAACTTTACTTGGGTAGTATTTGTTGTGTTGTAAACCCTATATTCTTTTGGTAGCCGACATATGTATGTCGTGCTTGTATATTTAACTTCGTAGTAAGTTCAGTTTCTCTCCCGAGCATGTTGTAGCTCGTGGTTTTAGTTTATTCCGGCATGTTGTGGCCGATGTTATTGTAGTAGTTATCATTCCCGAGTTGTAAACTCGTGGTTTTTACTAGTTGTTTTCCGGCTTGTTATTGCCGAAGATTTGTTTTACTAAACCAGGTTTTATAAGTTGTGTTTGAGCGTAAGTACGAGCGGTTACGCCACGTGCTCTTCTGGTTGTTGTCGTATTGGCGACCCGACCTTGGGATTTCGTCTAGAGATCTGGGTCGGGGCATCACAGTTGGTATCAGAGCAATACTTTTGCTGTCGCCAGGATAGGTTCCTTGGCCTAGGTGGGTATGGTTTATTGTTGAGAATTTTAATGTCGAGTGATGTGTGTAGGTCATAATGGTGGAAACTAGGAACGGAGTGAGTACCAGTAGGGCTGGTGCGAGTGCTGGAGAGGGTGATGAGGGAGCGGGGAATGTTAACCATCCTCGTAATGATCCCCCTGAACAGAACCAGAACAACCAGAATGAGGAAATGGCAAATATGTATCGGAGAATGCTTGAGCTGATGAATGAGATGACTCAGCGGATGAATGCGGGGGCAAGGCCGCAACCTGAGGTAGAAACACCAAAACCGGAGGTGGAGGCACCACAACCGGAAGTGGTAGTGCTAGAATCGGAAGTAAGGCAAAGGAACCACACAACCACTCTTGAGAGATTCTTGAAGATGAAACCCCGAACTTTTCTGGGAGAACCGGATGCGACTAAAGCAGAATTGTGGATTGAACACATCATAAAGATCTTTGCAGCTTTGGGTTGCAGTGATGATGAGAAATTGACCTTAGCGGTTTTCAAGCTGGAGGGAGCAGCAGAACATTGGTGGCAAGTGTTACAAGGAAGCTGGGAATTACAGGGAGTACCAGACAGCTGGCCTAACTTTTTAAGAGAGTTCAAAGCACAGTATGTTCCGGAAGTGGTTCGCGAGAAGAGAGAACGAGAGTTCTATGATTTGGAGCAAGGTAATATGTCGGTGGCGCAGTATTCGGCCAAGTTCACAGAATTGGCTCGTTACTGTAGTTACTTGGTTCCTAATGAAACGAAAAAGGCACAGAAGTTTGTAAAGGGATTGAAGACAGAGTACCGGAAACAGTTACTATCTCTACAGCTTACTGATTACCGTAGCGCAGTGGATCGTGCCTACGCGATAGAAGGGGACATTGAGGAACATAAAAGAAGAGGAAATATGGGCAAATCTTAGCAATCTTCGCAAAACCATGGACGAATGCAGGATTTTAGTAACAGTGGTGATTATAATAATAATGACAATCGCAGAAGGAATCAGAATAGATCACATTTTGAAAGGCAATCAAGACAACAATCCGGGGGACAAAGTAATAATATTACTCATGATCAGAGTCAGCGAAGCAATTTATTGGTATGTAACTATTGTTCAAAGTATGGGCATTCTGAAGATAATTGGGGGAGCAAGTTGGGGATCAAGCCGGGACAATGTTATTATTGTAGAGAGATCGGTCACCTGAAATGGAATTGTCCTAAACTGAAGGGTAGTCAGTCAGAAAGTGTCAATCAACAAACGAGTGGGACTAAGAGGGATAGTGAAGGTAGACCTAAGGTTCAGGGTCGAGTGTTTGCGCTTGATCAGCGCGGAGTGCCGGAGTCTACGTCGGCGCTAGGAGGTATTCCATCTAAAATATTATGGGTACACGTATTATAGTAGCTCATGTTCATGCATTCATGTGCATTTTGTGATTGGAAACTAGTGTAATATGTTTCCTAGTTTTATCTTATGATTGAGGGAGATACCCCAATCAGAGATTGAATTGTTGGTGATTAGTATGATAAACTTGTGATAGACCAATAGGTAATCACATATTGCATGATAGTTGTGTGTCTTACCTTTACATGACTTGAAAGTGTAAGAAGTTGTGTTATACGAGTTAATATCGATACGACGTATGTCAACTATGTCGTTATCCCTATACATGATATTTATAAGGTACATGATATAGATCGTTAATGCGTGCATGCCATGAAATGGGTTGTGTATCATCCTGAAGTGATTATGTTTTTCCCTGTGACGAATATCCGTGGATTGTGTTGATATGATTGTTATTATCATGCATATCATTTCTGTTCGGAAAGTTAGTATACCATTACCACATGACCAAGTTGGGTATTTGAGTTCATGTTATGTTTGTGAAAGAAACTACACCAGAGTTAGAGGATTTCTCTACTTTATGAGAGTGTCTAGAAACGTTCGTTGTTGATTACTTTATATGTCACCTAAAATGGGATTTGAACATGTATTGAGTTGATAACAAGGAATCAAAGAACCTAGAAGATCGCCATGAGTTGAATTAGCGATTGACAGATATCTTAAGACAGGTGTGTAAGTCATACTTGAAGAGTTTTATAAAGTGTCATTTATGATTTCCACATTCACTTTCAGTTTTAATACGAAGTGAACCATAAGGGAAGAATTGAGTTGTGACCTTAATCAGTATAGAAAGTGATGGCTTCTGCATCGAAGAAATTGATATGGTATAAGTGGAATTAATCTATTTACTGACTTAGAGTTCATTGCGCTAACCTTTACGTATTTGACTCGAGATACTACTGAAGTGAAGTTAAGTTCGCATTATGCATAAATTCAAATATTTGAAGTTCCCCTCCTTACATTATGAACAGAATATGAGACATTGTCGATGAGCGGAAGGACTTAAAGATCTTAACTATGTACCTTCTACTATTCAATGGAGTTTAACATGATAACTAGTATGTTCAAGATTCAAGATTTATAAATTTGGTATATGTTGAGACTGTTATACATTATAGATTATGATGGATTGATTAACCAAGCGATCATGTACTACCAATGACAAGGATATGCACATCAAATAGATTAACACCCTTACAAGAAATGAGACATCAGGAAACTACATTTAGCACAGTGAGTAATGTGATCGGTAAAGAATCCAATAATTACTTTGAGTATATATATATATATCTTGTCCTTAAACCTTCTTTTAAATTTGAGAACCGGTTTGACATACGGGGAATACTTAAACATACATGATGGAATTAAGAGGATATTTACTTACCACAACAATTGTCATCGGATAGTTGAAACCATGATTGTTCGAGAGTATACGGGAGGACAGGATGACTTACCACTACACGGTAATGGGGTCAGGAAAGCCAAGCTTTAAGACCTTACGATGATTCAATACCCGAGTGAACAAATATGAAGTCTACTAGCGAATGATTACTAAACAACTATAAATCGGTGGAAAATATTTACGATATGGTGATGGATATTATTGAGGATTTTCTCCTCAAAGTGTGTTCATGGAATGGTTCGATGAGATTCTTGTGGGAGGCTTCATGCAACCGAGGATGTAATTTGAGTAACTAAGTGTGACTATATGGAAAATACCCTTAGTCCATTGATGATTTCAGACTGAATTTAGGGACTAAATTCCTTTAAGGGGGAGAGGATGTAACACCCTGGTTCCACTTACGTGTGATTTACTTACTTTATGTATGAATTATGTGTTAAAACTTGTTTTAGTAGCATGATAGTTGAATTATGCTTTATTTCATAATTTCATTTCAAATTTATAAGAATTGTTAGATTGATTATGCATTGTTAATAGGATTGTTATGATTCATGATGTCTATGGGATGTGTTAAGTATTGTGTAATCACACCTAGGGTTGGCCAAGTGTTCAAACCAATGAAATAGAGTAAATTAGAAGTGTGGCTGGACAGAATGTTTGGCACGGCCGTGCAAGAGTGGTCAGAATTTTCCAGAAAGTTTGGCACGGCCGTGCAGCCTTCTTTGGCATGGCCGTGCGAGAGTGGCACGGCCGTGCGACTTCCTTGAGGCGGCCGTGCAAGTCGGGCAGATTTAAAATCTGATTTTTGGAAATTACATTTTCACCCTTGAACTTAACCCCTTGTGTGGCTCTTCTTGAGCCACGTCGTCACCACCCCAAAATTTGATTTTTATCCACTTAAATCAAGTGGAGAGAATTCATTTCTCTCCATTCTTCCCTCTTCTTCCTCCATTGGAGCTCCAAGGTGTGTGTGAGAGATATTTGGTGAGATTAGTGTGTGTGTGTGAGTTCCCAAAGATCTAGCCATCCGATCTTCGATCCGAGACCACCATTGTGTTGCTAAGAACTAGGAGATCATCTTGGGAGGCTTTGATTTCATTTTAGTTGCTTTGATTTTCGTCACAAGGTAAGTTACTAAACCCCCTTTTTATGCTTTTAAGCTTATTAGTGTGCTAGTTCATCTTTGATTTTGTATGACTTGCTATGGATGTTGTTTTTATGTACAAATCTCTAGGTTGAGATGGGTACATTGTACTTATGATATGTTTATGTGTTGATGATGAGTAATGAGCTAGGGTTTGAACATAAATCTTAGGATTTGAACAAATAGAGAACGTGAGACTTGAAATTGGGTGATCTTGCATTTAGCATTGAAACCCTAATTTTGTGAACTTTAGTAATGACTCCGAGAAGTTGATTTTAGGGAAGATTATGACTCCCCGAACAACATGTTAAAATCCTACGAGATTTAGAGTTCGTTTGAGTTATATTTTGGTCCTCCGAGTAAATGATACTGGTAAATTAGAGACTTGTTATTAGCTCTAAAATTGTGGTTTAGAATTCTTGGTTGACATGTTTGAAGATCATACTTTGTAGAATAATTTAATCTACGTGTTATTCGTCAAGTTCACTACTTTGGAACTTGACGGTTATTTGCATGAGTTGAGTTAGAATACCTGCTTGTGCGTGATGTAAGTCCAGCTGGCGTCGTCGTTGTTATGTTAAGGTGGGACGACCTATAGTCTTTACGAATTTGTTTCGTGATTTCTATAAGTCGTCGTACCGGAGTTCACACCCTCACCTGTTGGCCACAGGTGGGAAGTAGCCCCACTGTTGTAGCAATACGCATGACTTTGGTTAGCCTGTAACCCGAAGAGTAATTCCGGGAACCCGATGAGCGATTCCGGGAAAGTCAAAGCCCGATGAGTGATTCCGGGAAAGTCAATAGCCGAAGAGTGATTCCGGTGACATTGATACCACACACATGGGTATCGAGACATAGTTGATTAATTGTATATTGCAGGATCAACGCAGAGTTGGAGAAATGATGTGCGTAAAACGCAACAAGGGCAAGAGTACCCTGCCGTATCAAGTAATATAGTGTACGTAAGTACGAGTATCGATCCCACAGGGAATGTACAGAATTTTCACTCCTACTAAATACCGAAATTGAGCTAGCTAATTATATTTGAGCGAAAATAAATTCAGAATAAAAACTAAAAAATAAAAATAAAAGAAAGCAATTAATATTTACAAATGTCGCAAAATGGTTTGGCAACAACAAATCAAGATAAAAGATAGGATTTATAGGAATGCAATACTTTCTAGTCTAGCTCGTGATTAATTTAATCCTCTCTCTACTTTTCTTTAACTCAAGTCTTGGTAGCCGAAAACACTAAATTGGTTAACTACGAGCTCTCGCCCCAATAGTAACCCGAATCTCCCCTACCTCGCGAATGGCTAAGGTGGATTGATTGCGTGTCAAAACAAGTCCTCATTTGGCTATCTATGAACACTCGTTACCTCTCGGCCTGGCGTCACATAGATAATTATTGTGTTTTCGGAATTAATAGGAAGGGCTCTCGCTAACTATCCTATAATTCTAGTGATCATCTAATGGGTAGCGAATCTATCGGAAGCATTAGGAACACACAATAATAACCAAGATAATGGGTAATAATGGGTAGAGAAATAATCTCTCTATTTTTCTACAAGGCATGCTGGTAGCTGGAGGCTATCGGTATGTGTCAAATACCAACTATTAAATTGATCGGTCCGAAAAGTTAGGTAGCTCTCGCTCACACAAACAATTCTAAAATCATTTAATTAATGGCTAAATCAATTAAAAGCATTAAGCCCACAAATTAATAACCTAACATGATTGTATACTAAATAAAGAAAGAGATTAAATTAAAACACTACAACGACATAGAAAAATAATTACTTTCCATAAATCATTAAGCACAAAACCAATTTCACATTTTACAAAATCATTCAACCCAAGAAAATACATTAAATATCATAAAATAGAGATTGAAAGAATTAAACCGAGCATTGCGTAAATCCCATGGTTGAAATCGCTTGCAAAGCTTCGTTGGCCCTTGATTTGGAGCTCCAAACCTTCGAAGTTGATCAAGCTTCAATGGTGGAGAGAGAATTGGGGGAGAAGGGGCTGCTGCCCCTTTTGGGGAATCACTGCCCGTAAGGGGCGTCTGATCTATTTTTGGAGCTGCTTGGGAGATATAAAAATGAAGGGATTAGAGTATTGTAGAAGCTAAGGGCAAAATGGGGATTAAACATGAAGATTGAGGGCTAAAAGGGGAGAAAATGAGAGCTGGGGCGGGCTGGAGGGAAGGAAGCCCGGATGGAGTGAAGTGGATAATGGTTGGAGAATGGGAGAGATGGAGGTGAAGGTTTGGGCTGGTGGAGGAATGGAGATGGCTGAGGAAGTGGGAAAGTGGGCTGGTCTGAAGGAAGATGGAAGGAGATGGTGGTGTGGGCTGGATAGAAGTGGGCGTGGGCTTCATTGAGAATGGGCTGTTGGATGGAAGGATGGAGTAGGCTGCTGAAGGGCTGAAGGAGGGGAAGTGGGCTGGTGCGAAGTGGGCTGGAAGAGGGAAATGGAGATGAAGGTTTGGGCTGCCCACTTGGATTTGGGAAATTGCTCCGGTGCCCCTGAAGTTTCAGAATAGGCCCCCGAAGTCCTTCCCCCTCCAGCTCTCTCATTTTGATCCTCCGTTAGCTCTGTTAGCCCACCATTAGCCTCATTTTGCCTTGGAACTCTAACGGACTTTGACAGAATATTTTGTAGCTCAATTTTGAAGCCCGAAATTGCCTCAAACCTTGTGCTAAAATCCTTGAATGTTCGTAAATACCTTGGAAACCTACAATGAAGCACAAATACACAAATAATAATATTTCCAAGAATATTTAACTCAAAAATAGCACAAAATAAAAGGAAATAAAGGGGAAAATTCGTGGAAATCTTGAGCTCATCAAGAAAGAGAAAGGATATCCTTTATAATGTGAATTATTTAAGAGCACTTATGTGTCAACCAAAGTGCTATGTGAGTTGAATAAATGGTATATCAAATATGATGATATATGTTTTGTTGTGGTATATAAATGTTAATGCCATGTTATGTTTAACGCTTGAGCATCATGCCATGCCATGTAGTTGCATTAGTAACTTACTGTGTCATTGTGACTCACCCCGTTATGTGTTTATTTGTTTTCCTTAGATCCGAGCCAGCCTAGCGGTCCCCGGTGAGGTCGGTGAGACTCCGTTTAGCTCGAAGATTGTATTTTGGTCTAGTAGTTCTTGGAGTTGGTTGTGTTAAACAATATTCTTTCGGTAAGGACGACAGTTACGTAAAGTTATGTAAACTTTACTTGGGTAGTATTTGTTGTGTTGTAAACCCTATATTCTTTTGGTAGCCGACGTATGTATGTCGTGCTTGTATATTTAACTTCGTAGTAAGTTCAGTTTCTCTCCCGAGCATGTTGTAGCTCGTGGTTTTAGTTTATTCCGGCATGTTGTGGCCGATGTTATTGTAGTAGTTGTCTTTCCCGAGTTGTAAACTCATGGTTGTTACTAGTTGTTTTCTGGCTTGTTATTGCCGAAGATTTGTTTTACTAAACCAGGTTTTATAAGTTGTGTTTGAGCGTAAGTATGGGCGGTTACGCCACGTCCTCTTCTGGTTGTTGTCGTATTGGCGACCCGACCTTGGGATTTCGTATAGAGATCCGAGTCGGGGCGTCACACAGCACACATGAAGGTTACTTCAATCACTCCCTTTAATAACTACGTCCAATGCTCCAAATTGTCTCTACTCAAGGTGGAAGAGTTAAAGTTCTTTTGCTACAAAGAATTATTGTCCAAGGAAATGAGAAGACAAAGCACCAAAGACACACTTTTCAACTCAGTGCATATCCATAAATCAAAAACTCAAACGTAAAATTCAGCAAAGAAGTATGGGTATAACAAGGTAATTACTGCATCTCAAAAAACAAATTGCATTCCATTCACCAGCCGTATGTCAGCAAACTTCTTGCATACAAGGCAAGGAATTGCAAAACCATATCTTCTCATAGAATGATAAGGAGTGTTTATCAGATTTGGAGGGGAAAAAAATGAAAGAAAGATAAAGCATATGGACATTAATAAAAAATATGCATGCTAAACAAAATCCTCCTGAGAAGATGAGATAAACACAGAGGAAATCATTAACACAATGGCTTATTATATAGCAATTTAATGTTGAGTAAAGGCATTGCAGCCATGCTAAAGCTTGTCGGTCAAAAACTCTATCTTTGTTTTTGCTTAATAGAATTACAGCTTTATCTAAAATACTATTTCTTGTTTCATAAAATTAATGGTAAGTCACACATTGAGGTTAGTTGCAAAGTGTGCAAAAGGCAGCATACTTTTTAAGCCTCAGAAAACCAGACTAGAGAACCAGACGCCATAACCCAGTAAAACATCCAATCTCAAAAGAAACTTCAAGCCACAAAAATTCTTTTATTCTTCAACAGCTCCACAACTGAGTTACCATATCAGTAAGGAATTCAATCAATTTAGGGAGAATGCACGCACCAAGGAGAAAAAAAAATTCTTTTATTCTTCGACAACTTTTATTCTTCAACAGCTCCACAATTGAGTTACCATATCAGTAAGGAACGCAATCAGTTTAGGGAGAAAGCACCAAGCAGAAAAAAAATTTCTTTTATTCTCTAACAGCTCCACAATTGAGCCAAAAATAGCTTACTGTCAAACATAAAGCCCATATCTCCTCATGTTATCCCAGAACTCCTCCACTAATGGGCCTTCTTTGGTCATCATGAGATACCTTGAAAATTATAAAAAATCCCACTGATACAGCTCCATGATTGAGTTCTGATGCTCGACTTTGACAAAAAAACAAACCTAATTCTCATTAATCCCCTACTAATCATAAACAAAGAAACTAAAGTCTGTTAGTGTTATTCACAAATCTCATAATCTTAAGAGGCAATTAATGATGATGCCCTTATGTATCTTCGAGATTTGAAGATCAATAAATTCAATTTAGAGCATCTAATTAGTAACCCTTGGGTGTGGGGTGAGAACTTCAACAAAACAAGGAAAGAAGATCACTAACAAATTTCTAAATCCAAGGGCAGTTGAGCGACGCAATTTCATAGCTTCTAGCAACCAAAACCAAAATCCAAACCATGCAACTAATTTTTTAATATATTTGAGAAAGATTAATGACATACCTAGTTTGAATCCTTCGACTACAGATTATGATTTCAAATAACGTGACAAAAGTCTGACTTGAATCCTTTGCTAATTAGAGAAGAGAGAGAAGGGAAACACAAACGCAAGAAGAAATCCTTCCAACCGGAAAAATTGAATACAAGACTGCGAGATATACAAAGCGGACAAGCGGAGACGAGGATGGGAGGCAGGTATTTTGGTCTGAATCGGGAAAAGATATAAACCCTGCCTCGTAGCGTGTTTAGCGATAAGACTTAAGATATTCCTTTTTGACTTAAAATTTTGATCATTTTTTAAGAGATACTAAATTTATTAAGTGATACAATATTATATTATCAAACACTCTTAATTTTAGATTCACTTAAAATTTTCCTAATTAAGAGCTTAATTGGGTTAACAAACATGCCCTTAGACATTACCTTCTTAGAAAGATCACCACCCGTCATTCTGGGAAAAGTCTAGACTTTCTAACCATCCTTAGAAGCATTCCAGCTAAGGCTGTCAATGGAACGAATTTTGACCCGAATCTAATCCGAATCCAATGTTATATTTAGGATTTGGTTTGAGTTTTTCAATCCGATTACTGGATTGTGATCCGAATCCAATAACCCAATAGCTTAACAAATCAGATTTGGATTGATGGTGTTTCGATCCATTAACAACCCGATGTGATCCAGTATAAAAAGTATAAGAATACTATACATACATAAGTTACTTATGTTGAACTTTTAATCATTAATAATTACTATTTCAACTAAATATAAATTCTTATGTGCACTATAATATCCTACTAACATTGTAATTCATATTTGTGTAAGCTGGGAACATGATTTTTCATGGTTGTTTGACCTTTGATTGATTAGAAGATAACTTGATATTATTTTTATTCAATACTTTAATGAGGGTCAAATAAAATCCGATTAAAACCCGAATCCGATCTGAATCTGAAAATTTAGGATATAGATTGAGCTTTGAAATATCCGAGATAATTCGATCCGATTCGAATCTGTTAATTTCTTAATAAATCGGATTTGGATTTGACATATCGATCCATTGACAGGCCTAATTCCAGCATTAGATTCAATTGCCACCTTAAATTCCAACAAGTATAAAAAGTGATGATCACATTTAGAGGATTTATTAAATTCAAATCATCTACTTACTTGGTCAATTTTAGTGGAGCAGCCAACTGGAACTTGGTATTTGTATGTTGCCTTGACATAAAAGAAAGACACGTGCATTAAAATGATCACCAGAAATCCTGAAATTTGTACAGCTAGCAAAATTTCAAAACTAGAGTAGACATATCCCAGATATTCATGTTATTCTTACTAACTATTAGGTCGAATTATAACTGAGAATAATCACAACGATAGAGAGATGACTTGTAACTGGACTTTTCGATCTGTTCTCTCTGCAGCATGCCAGGTCGAACACGAATATACATTTATGTTTTATTTTCGATTTGAAAACCTGCTCGTCGTCACCTTCTTCACGATCATGAGTCCAACCACCACCTTGCTGAAGGTCCATATGAGAATCTCGGGACAGGGCAATTATCAAGTGAAAGAACGTAATGTAACGTCTCGTAACGTCAAGCCCCTCTCTTCATGAATAGTCCTCTAGTCAAACCTCCAGATTGATTACTCCATCAGTCATTCCAATCTTAGAATGTTGATTGTAATTCGTATGAGACTCTCAAATTATCCGATCTAACAACTCTTAGAGCCTATTTCGTATAGTGTTTTTAAAACAGAGCGTTTTAAAAATATAGCGTTTTTAAAATGAAGATTTTTCAAAACGCAGTTTTTTTTTTTTAATAAATGCGTTTGGGATATTGCTTCAAAACCAAGCTTTTTTTCCTATTAACGTTTTAAAACCTGCGTTTTGGGAAAAGTTGGGAATTCTAGTGTTTTAAATCGCAGCTTTTTCTGTCGCAGCATTGAAACACAATTTTGCAAATAAGCTCCGTTTTATCCCTGCGTTTTGGCCAAAATGCACGACCAAACGGGCTCTTAGTCTTGTTTCTTTTTATGAACTTGTGTGGCTGTGTAAAATAGTTTAGCAATAAAATCAATACCATTTCATTTTCATAACAAAAGAAACCTGATTCAGCTGCTTAGGGAAAAATAAAAGCTCATTTAGATAATTCATCAAACAAGTAGTGGGCTACTACCCATCACTATTAGCTCATTTGTTTATCTGAATAGCATCCATAATTCTGTTCATTTGTTTCACTGAAGAATGGCATCAATAATTCAGATCATTTGTATCCTTGATTGGCATAAAAAGATTATAAGTGTTGAGAGTGGGATTTGAACCCACGCCCTTTCGGACCAAAACCTTAATCTGGCGCCTTAGACCAACTCGGCCATCTCAACTTTTGAAGAAATTAGGTGTAGCTTTGTTTTTAATAACCTAAATTGTGTATTACTTAGTCTCCATTAATAGTGATGATGTCTTCAATTCCACTATGCTTCACACTACGTCGTACGTACCAATCAACACTAATATATTTTCAAAACATGGAAATGCCCTATTTCTATATTTCTCATTTGCTAAATTAGAATCTGTTTGATGCATGAAAAGGAATAACAATTGATTCGCATAGGCATTTCAAAGGTAGAAGTGATTCGCCACGAGATGCCAAATTTGCCACAGTTTTTGACTTTTTTAGACGTTCTCGTAAACTCATGTTCGATAAGTTTTCGTTTGTTTAACAGAAAATAGCTTTCAGAGAAGATTTAATATTTTCCTGTGTTTGATAATCTTTAAAAAGTATAATCAACAAAAAATATTTTAAGTTCTGTCAAAAATAGTATTCCCTCAGCTACTAGATTATTGTCTTGTATAACTTTTTTTAGTTAAACTGAGTGTTTTTCAAACAAAAGCTAAACGCTTGTTTTTTTATTTTTTATTTTTTTAAAATGCATCCAGTGATGATCAACAGGGTGATATAAATATTCCACCTGAAATTCCACTTAGATGATTTAGCAGGGATCGAACACCTTCCACAAGATACTCAACTGATGAGTATATGTTGTTGACTGATAGTGGGGGAATCAGAATGCTACAAGGAATCAATAGCAGATGATCGAGAACAAAGAGAAGTGGATTAAAGCCATGAAAGATGAAATGAAGTCTTTACATGAGAATAATACCTTTGAACTGGTAAGGCTACCCAAGGGTATAGAAGAGCTTTAAAAAATAAGTGGGTGTTTAGAATCAAGCATGAAGAGCATTAATATAAGGAGAAATTGCTGGTCGGTCCACTTTCCCAAACTTTTTTTTTATCTAAATCAAATTCCAGAGTTTAACAGTTGTGTTGCAATTTCTTCTCGCATGTTAAGCATAAAATTTTGATCAGCTACTCTGGATCCAACTCCTCCCACATTTGCTACGTTGTTATCATTTTGTTGGACATTCTCAATCGGAGCATTTGCATCATTAAATTGTTCAAAAAAATGTATATGGTGCTTTAGATCTTCGAATGAAATTATGTATAGCAGCACAAGCAATCACAATATTTCTCTAGACTGGGAAAGGATATGGTGCCATTTTTTTCAATATCGAAAAACATGCTTTTAATACCCCAAAAGCACATTCAATTACGTTTCTTAACTTGGCATATGACTGATTGAATAACTCTTCTCTTGTTTTAGCACGCCCACCTCGTCGAAAATCAGATAACCAATATCGAATGTTTCGATACAGAGTCATAAACCAACGAGTATGTGTATAAGCTGCATCACATAAGTAATATTTGTCTGCACATGATAAACCATATAAGTATCTAAAGAACATAATGCACTTGATAACTAACTTGCTAATATCACAAAAGTGTCTTAGCTTGTAAAAGAAGCGAAAAATTAATTGTTGGATCGCTTACAGTATCTGAAAGCACCCTTGAATCATGTGCCACTCCTTCCCAACCAGCCAAAACTTAAGTGAAAATCATATCAAAATCACAAATAACAAGTACGTTTTGATAGCATTCTCCCTTTCCTCGTCCTCTATATGCCACTTATTGATCCGGTTGTATAACAGCACTGACAAGAGTTCCATCAAGCGCACCCACAACACCCTAGATGCATGAAAAAATTATTAACTTATGGTTCCAATAAGAAGTCCAAAAATACATTATTAAAGCAAGCATTTAACAACTACTGAAAAAAAATTCTCTAAGACGATGATGAGATCCACTCTGAAACAAGTCTGAACTATTTGTTTTTGGAATGATCATCTCTTTCGAAAATTTAAGCATTCCTACTAAAACTTCATGGAAGTATTTATGTACTGTGTGTGTGGAATGATTAAATCTCCGCTTCACTATACGGTTTCGAAGATTGTGAGATAAAGTTATGAGAAACATTGCCATCTTCTCTTCTAAAGATATGCAACGACTATTTTTCAACCAACCTCTATTTCGAAAATGAGAACATAACTCTAAAAATGCCTCCTTGCTCATCCTCAATGTTTCTTGACAATGTGCATCATTCCCATAAAGAATTTCTTGCAAATATCCAGATCCAGTAAGTGCTGAATCAGTATCTGACCTTCGTCTGATTCGCTTTTGCTTTAGTATTTTAGCAACTAATATTAAAGCAATAATCTTTATGGCTTTCTTTCGCTTTTCGGCAATCATACTGTAACCCATAAGAAAAGCTATATAAGAATATGAACATAAAATCAAATTATGAGCTAAGAAATAGAATAGAACCACAATATAACCAAAAACAATGAATAATCATAAAAAACAACCGAAATGGTACCAATCAAGAAAACAATTAAATGGTGCATTTAAAAAAAAAAAAGGAACAATCCCAAACTAGTTATCATCCAAACTACCTAAACGTTTAACTTGTCCTAACACACAAATAAGTCCTACGGGACTTTTATTCCTAAACTTTTAACTAGTCCTAACACAATCCAATAAGTCCTATCTAACTTTTATTCCTTATAGTTAGAGATATCCCATTTTTTTTTGCCATTTAACTCTATCCACTGCTTCCTCACTTCTTTAGGCTTTTGGCTCAACATCACCCATTGCTCTTTATATGCCTTACCCTGGCAAAAAATGCTGCAAGCTACAATATATAGTGGATCAGTCACTTCTAAAGCTTCATCCAAAATCTTGTTGCATTCGTTGACACTTGGTCCATCAGTCTCTTCTAATGTCTTCAATACTTTCACTAAATGTCCATTAAGATCTTCATGTTTGTCTGTCCTACGGCACTTGACATTTGGTTTTTATTCTTCATTTGGTTTAGCTGGTGTATTAAGAGGATTTAACTCTAAATCAACTGGTATTTGAGATGAAGACCCAAGAGCATCTGTTGGCAATCCTTGCATGGCTGGACCCCATGCTGCTTTTCCAGTTGCTGTTAGACCATCAAATAGTGTCCTTAACTCCTCATGATATTGTAATTCATTTGATCGAAATTGTTTGGCAAGTGGATTAGCCTGTCAAATACAAATCTTAAGCGCTATCCATAATATATCTTCAAAAACTAGTATAAATGCTTGAATATTTTAGAAAAATACCTTTACGTAATCATCCCACTCCTCTTAACTCATTGTAACAGTATTAGTTATTGAATTATACACATTTCCAGTTTTGCTGATTAGTTTAGCCTAAGCTGTATACTTTTTCTTCAAATACTCCCACTGATTCTTAAGTTGTTTCTGATTGAAATCAACACCTTTCTTCTCCTTCCCATGACTCTTTTTTCAGACTAGCTCCACTGTAACCTTTCTCAGATGATTCTTTCAAACATATATCAATGAACAGTTTCAACAATTCTGGGTCTTTCCAATTAGCTTTATCACGATCATTCGAAGCCATCCCTACATATAGCAAAACACAATTCAAATTTAATGTTGAATAAGGGAAAATATGAGTGATGAGATTTCTTTTTTTTTATTTATAATTTTTTGACTTCCAACCAGGAATCACTTTTTAAATAGAATGTAGTGATATAGACTTCAATGTTAGCCAAGGCATAAACTGATGGTGTATCTTCTCCACTAACAAACTTTAACTTCAGCAGTTTATCTCAGTTTCCGTTGTCTTCATTTTTTGTATCATGATTACGTTTACGTTGACACAAGACAGTTAATACAGCACACATGAAGGTTACTTCAATCACTCCCTTTAATAACTACGTCCAATGCTCCAAATTGTCTCTACTCAAGGTGGAAGAGTTAAAGTTCTTTTGCTACAAAGAATTATTGTCCAAGGAAATGAGAAGACAAAGCACCAAAGACACCCTTTTCAACTCAGTGCATATCCATAAATCAAACATTCAAACATAAAATTCAGAAAAGAAGTATGGGTATAACAAGGTAATTACTGCATCTCAAAAAACAAATTGCATTCCATGCACCAGTCGTATGTCAGCAAACTGCATGCATACAAGGCAAGAAATTGCAAAACCATATCTTCTCATAGAATGATAAGGAGTGTTTATCAGATTTGGAGGGGAAAAAAATGAAAGAAAGATAAAGCATATGGACATTAATAAGAAATATGCATGCTAAACAAAATCCTCCTGAGAAGATGAGATAAACACAGAGGAAATCATTAACACAATGGCTTATTATATAGAAATTTAATGTTGAGTAAAGGCATTGCAGCCATGCTAAAGCTTGCCGGTTAAAAACTATATCTTTGTTTTTGCTTAATAGAATGACAGCTTTATCTAAAATACTATTTCTTGTTTCATAAAATTAATGGTAAGTCACACATTGAGGTTAGTTGCAAAGTGTGCAAAAGGCAGCATACTTTTTAGGCCTCAGAAAACCAGACTAGAGCACTAGACGCCATAACCCAGTAAAACATCCATTCTCAAAACAAACTTCAAGCCACAAAAATTCTTTTATTCTTCAACAGCTTTTATTCTTCAACAGCTCCACAATTGAGTTACCATATCAGTAAGGAATGCAATCAATTTAGGGAGAAAGCACCAAGGAGAAAAAAAAAATTCTTTTATTCTTCGACAACTTTTATTCTTCAACAGCTCCACAATTGAGTTACCATATCAGTAAGGAACGCAATTAGTTTAGGGAGAAAGCACCAAGGAGAAAAAAAATCTTTTATTCTCTAACAGCTCCACAATTGAGTCAAAAATAGCTTACTGTCAAACATAAAGCCCATATCTCCTCATGTTATCCCAAAACTCCTCCACCAATGGGCCTTCTTTGGTCATCATGAAATACCTTAAAAATTATAAAAAATCCCACTGATACAGCTCCATGATTGAGTTCTGATGCTCGACTTTGACCAAAAACAAACCTAATTCTCACTAATCCCCTACTAATCATAAACAAAGAAACTAAAGTCTGTTAGTGTTATTCACTAATCTCATAATCTTAAGAGGCAATTAATGCTGCTGCCCTTATGTATCTTCGAGATTTGAAGATCAATAAATTCAATTTAGAGCATCTAATTAGCAACCCTTGGGTGTGGGGTGAGAACTTCAACAAAACAAGGAAAGAAGATCACTAACAAATTTCTAAATCCAAGGGCAGTTGAGCGACGCAATTTCATAGCTTCTAGCAACCAAAACCAAAATCCAAACCATGCAACTAATTTTTTAATATATTTGAGAAAGATTAATGACATACCTGGTTTGAATCCTTTGACTACAAATTATGATTTCAAATAACGTGACAAAAGTCTGACTTGAATCCTTTGCTAATTAGAGAAGAGAGAGAAGGGAAACACAAACGCAAGAAGAAATCCTTCCAACCGGCAAAACTGAATACAAGACTGCGAGATATACAAAGCGGACGAGCGGAGACGAGGATGGGAGGCAGGCATTTTGGTCTGAATCGGGAAAAGATATAAACCCTGCCTCTTAGCGTGTTTAGCGATAAGACTTAAGATATTCCTTTTGGACTTAAAATTTTGACCATTTTTTAAGAGATACTAAATTTATTAAGTGATACAATATTATATTATCAAACACTCTTAATTTTAGATTCACTTAAAATTTTCCTAATTAAGAGCTTAATTGGGTTAACAAACATGCCCTTAGACATTACCTTCTTAGAAAGATCACCACCCGTCATTCTGGGAAAAGTCTAGACTTTCTAACCATCCTTAGAAGCATTCCAGCTAAGGCTGTCAATGGAACGAATTTTGATCGAAATCTAATCCGAATCCAATGTTATTTTTAGGTTTTGGTTTGAGTTTTTCAATCCGATTACTGGATTGTGATCCGAATCCGATAACCCGATAGCTTAACAAATCAGATTTGGATTGATGGTGTTTTGATCCATTAACAACCCGATGTGATCCAGTATAAAAAGTATAAGAATACTATACATACATAAGTTACTTATGTTGAACTTTTAATCATTAATAATTACTATTTCAACTAAATATAAATTCTTATGTGCACTATAATATCTTACTAACATTGTAATTCATATTTATGTATGCTGGGAACATGATTTTTCATGGTTGTTTGACCTTTGATTGATTAGAAGATAACTTGATATTATTTTTATTCAATACTTTAATGAGGGTCGAATAAAATCTGATTAAAACCCGAATCCGATCTGATTCTGAAAATTTAGGATATAGATTGAGCTTTGAAATATCCGAGATAATTCGATCCGATTCGAATCTGTTAATTTCTTAACAAATCGGATTTGGATTTGACATATCGATCCATTGATAGGCCTAATTCCAGCATTAGATTCAATTGCCACCTTAAATTCCAACAAGTATAAAAAGTGATGATCACATTTAGAGGATTTATTAAATTCAAATCATCTACTTACTTGGTCAATTTTAGTGGAGCAGCCAACTGGAACTTGGTATTTGTATGTTGCCTTGACATAGAAGAAAGACACATGCATTAAAATGATCACCAGAAATCCTGAAATTTGTACACCTAGCAAAATTTCAAAACTAGAGTAGACATATCCCAGATATTCATGTTATTCTTACTAACTATTAGGTGGAATTATAACTGAGAATAATCACAATGATAGAGAAATGACTTGTAACTGGACTTTTCGATCTGTTCTCTCTGCAGCATGTCAGGTCGAACACGAATGTACATTTATGTTTTATTTTCGATTTGAAAACCTGCTCGTCGTCACCTTCTTCACGATCATGAGTCCAACCACCACCTTGCTGAAGGTCCATATGAGAATCTCGAGACAGGGCGATTATTATTCGTATGAGACAGGGCGATTATCAAGTGAAAGAACGTCTCGTAACGCCAAGCGCTCTCTTCATGAATAGTCCTCTAGTCAAACCTCCAGCATTGATTACTCCATCAGTCATTCCAATCTTAGAATGTTGATTGTAATTCGTATGAGACTCTAATTATCCGATCTAATAACTCCTAGAGCTTGTTTCGTATAGTATTTTTAAAACGGAGCGTTTTAAAAATATAGCGTTTTTAAAATGCAGATTTTTCAAGACGCAGCTTTTTTTTATAAATGCGTTTGAGATATTGCTTCAAAACGAAGATTTTTTTTTTCTTCCTATCAACGCTTTAAAACTTGCGTTTTGGGAAAAGTTGGGAATTCTAGTGTTTTAAAACGCAGCTGCGTTTTGAAAATGCAGCTTTTTCTACCGCAGCATTGAAACACAATTTTTGCAAATAAGCTGCGTTTTATTCCTGCGTTTTGGCCAAAACGCACGACCAAACGGGCTCTTAGTCTTGTTTCTTTTTATGAACTTGTGTGGCTGTGTAAAATAGTTTAGCAATAAAATCAATACCATTTCATTTTCACAACAAAAGAAACCTAATTCAGCTGCTTGGGGAAAAATAAAAGCTCATTTAGATAATTCATCAAACAAGTAGTGGGCTACTACCCATCACTATTAGCTCATTTGTTTATCTGAATAGCATCCATAATTCTGTTCATTTGTTTCAATGAATGGCATCAATTATTCAGATCATTTGTTTCCTTGATTGGCATAAAAAGATTATTAATGTTGAGAGTGGGATAAAAGAAACCTGATTCAGCTGCTTGGGGAAAAATAAAAGATCATTTAGATAATTCATCAAACAAGTAGTGGGCTACTGTCCATCACTATTAGCTCATTTGTTTATCTGAATAGCATCCATATTTATGTTCATTTGTTTCAATGAATGACATCAATTATTCAGATCATTTGTTTCCTTGATTGGCATAAAAAGATTATTAATGTTAAGAGTGGGATAAAAGAAACCTGATTCAGCTGCTTGGGGAAAAATAAAAGCTCATTTAGATAATTCATCAAACAAGTAGTCGGCTACTGCCCATCACTATTAGCTCATTTGTTAATCTGAATAGCATCCATAATTCTGTTCATTTGTTTCAATGAATGGCATGAATTATTTAGATCATTTGTTTCCTTGATTGGCATAAAAAGATTATTAATGTTGAGAGTGGGATAAAAGAAACCTGATTCAGCTGCTTGGGGAAAAATAAAAGCTCATTTAGATAATTCATCAAACAAGTAGTGGGCTACTGCCCATCACTATTAGCTCATTTGTTTATCTAAATAGCATCCATAATTCTGTTCATTTGTTTCAATGAATGGCATCAATTATTCAGATCATTTGTTTCCTTGATTGGCATAAAAAGATTATTAATGTTGAGAGTGGGATAAAAGAAACCTGATTCAGCTGCTTGGGAAAAAATAAAAGCACATTTAGATAATTTCATCAAACAAGTAGTGGGCTATTACCCATCACTATTAGCTCATTTGTTTATCTGAATAGCATCCATAATTATGTTCATTTGTTTCAATGAATGGCATCAATTATTCTGATCATTTGTTTCCTTGATTGGCATAAAAAGATTATTAATGTTGAGAGTGGGATAAAAGAAACCTGATTCAGTTGCTTGGGGAAAAATAAAAGCCCATTTAGATAATTCATCAAACAAGTAGTGGGCTACTGCCCATCACTATTAGCTCATTTGTTTATCTGAATAGCATCCATAATTTTGTTCATTTGTTTCAATGAGTGGGATCAATTATTTAGATCATTTAGTTGCTTGGAGAAAAATAAAAGCTCATTTAGATAATTCATCAAACAAGTAGTGGGCTACTGCCCATCACTATTAGCCCATTTGTTTATCTGAATAGCATCCATAATTTTGTTCATTTGTTTCAATGAATGGCATCAATTATTCAGATCATTTGTTACCTTGACTGGCATAAAAAGATTATTAATGTTGAGAGTGGGATAAAAGAAACCTGATTCAGCTGCTTGGGGAAAAATAAAAGCTCATTTAGATAATTCATCAAACAAGTAGTGGGCTACTGCCCATCACTATTAACTCATTTGTTTATCTGAATAGCATCCATAATTATGTTCATTTGTTTCAATGAATGGCATCAATTATTCAGATCATTTGTTTTCTTGATTGGCATAAAAAGATTATAAATGTTGAGAGTGGGATTTGAACCCACGCCCTTTCGGACCAGAACCTTAATCTGGCACCTTAGACCAACTCGGCCATCTCAACTTTTATTAACATTTGGTGTAGCTTTGTTTTCATTAACTTAAATTGTGGATTACTTAGTCTCCATTACTAGTGATGATGTCTTCAATTCCACTATGCTTCACGCTACGTAGTACGTACCAATCAACACTAATATGTTTTCAAAATATGGAAATGCCCTATTTCTATATTTCTCATTTGCTAAATTGGAATCTGTTTGATGCATGAAAAGGAATAACAATTGATTCGCATAGGAATTTCTAAGGTAGAAGTGATTCGCCACGAGATGCCAAATTTGCCACAGTTTATCTGAATAGCATCCATAATTCTGTTCATTTGTTTCAATGAATGGCATCAATTATTCAGATCATTTGTTTCCTTGATTGGCATAAAAAGATTATTAATGTTGAGAGTGTGATAAAAGAAACCTGATTCAGATGCTTGGGGAAAAATAAAAGCTCATTTAGATAATTCATCAAACAAGTAGTGGGCTATTGCCCATCACTATTAGCTCATTTGTTTATCTGAATAGCATCCATAATTTTGTTCATTTGTTTCAATGAATGGCATCAATTATTCAAATCATTTGTTTTCTTGATTGGCATAAAAAGATTATTAATGTTGAGAGTGGGATTTGAACCCACACCCTTTCGGACCAGAACCTTAATCTGGCGCCTTAGACCAACTCGGCCATCTCAACTTTTAATAACATTTTGTGTAGCTTTGTTTTCATTAACTTAAATTGTGGATTACTTAGTCTCCATTACTAGTGATGATGTCTTCAATTCCACTATGCTTCACGCTACGTCGTACGTACCAATCAACACTAATATGTTTTCAAAATATGGAAATGCCCTATTTCTATATTTCTCATTTGCTAAATTAGAATCTGTTTGATGCATGAAAAGGAATAACAATTGATTCGCATAGGAATTTCTAAGGTAGAAGTGATTCGCCACGAGATGCCAAATTTGCCACAGTTTATCTGAATAGCATCCATAATTCTGTTCATTTGTTTCAATGAATGGCATCAATTATTCAGATCATTTGTTTCCTTGATTGGCATAAAAAGATTATTAATGTTGAGAGTGTGATAAAAGAAACCTGATTCAGATGCTTGGGGAAAAATAAAAGCTCATTTAGACAATTCATCAAACAAGTAGTGGGCTACTGCCCATCACTATTGGCTCATTTGTTTATCTGAATAGCATCCATAATTCTGTTCATTTGTTTCAATGAATGTCATCAATTATTCAGATCATTTGTTTCCTTGATTGGCATAAAAAGATTATTAATGTTGAGAGTGGGATAAAAGAAACATGATTTAGCTGCTTGGGGAAAAATAAAAGCTCCTTTAGATAATTCATCAAACAAGTAGTAGGCGACTGCCCATCACTATTAGCTCATTTGTTTATCTGAATAGCATCCATAATTCTGTTCATTTGTTTCAATGAATGGCATCAATTATTCAGATCATTTGTTTTCTTGATTGGCATAAAAAGAATCTGGCGCCTTAGACCAACTCGGCCATCTCAACTTTTAATAACATTTAGTGTATCTTTGTTTTCATTAACTTAAATTGTGGATTACTTAGTCTCCATTACTAGTGATG
This sequence comes from Platycodon grandiflorus, assembly GCA_016624345.1. Lineage (NCBI taxonomy): Eukaryota > Viridiplantae > Streptophyta > Magnoliopsida > Asterales > Campanulaceae > Platycodon > Platycodon grandiflorus. The sequence goes on from CM028363.1 coordinate 25,789,291, forward strand.
ATGTCTTCAATTCCACTATGCTTCACTCTACGTCGTACGTACCAATCAACACTAATATATTTTCAAAACATGGAAATGCCCTATTTCTATATTTCTCATTTGCTAAAGTAGAATCTGTTTGATGCATGAAAAGGAATAACAATTGATTCGCATAGGAATTTCTAAGGTAGAAGTGATTCGCCACGAGATGCCAAATTTGCCACAGTTTTCAACTTTTTTAGATGTTTTCGTAAACTCATGTTCGATAAGCTTTCGTTTGTTTAACGGAAAATAGGTTTCAGAGAAGATTTAATATTTTCCTGTGTTTGATAATCTTTAAAAAGTATAATCAACAAAAAATATTTTAAGTTCTGTCAAAAATAGTATTCCCTCAGTTACTAGATTATTGTCTTGTATGACTTTTTTTAGTTAAACTGAGTGTTTTTCAAATAAAAGCTTAACGTTTTTTTTTTTATTTTTTCAAAATCATAAAATACTTGTATTTTGAATTACGAGTTTTATTTGAAAAATTAAAAGTAAAATGTTTTTATTTTTTAAGAAAGCTATTTTCCTTTTAAAAAAAAATGGAACCTAAAGCTAGAGGTGTCAAATGGGTGGATTGGGCGAGTATGAGCAACGTCTATGTGGGTGACGGACTCAAATGGGCGGGCAAGTGAGTATTCAATTAATAACATGGGCATAAATGGGTGTGCCTCAAATGGACATGGGCGCCCATTTACACATTAATATAAAAATAAAGGAAAATTTTCGGGTCTGTACCTTTTGTGGAATATTCAGCCGCTTAAGTCCACTATATTTGTTTTCATTCGCTTAAGTCTCTTTTCAGTGATAAATTGATTATTTGTTTCAAAACTGCCCCCATAACAACATATGACGTTTTTAAGTGTATTTTGTGCAACGTCATGTGATAGGAATGTGCATCGTCAAGTGTAATTTGACCATACATCAGCTCATGCTATTCAGTAGCTCTTACTATGCATCGTCAAGTGTAATTTGACCATGCATCGTCAAGAGCTTTTACTGTGCATCAGTCTTTCCTTTTCTCTTAATGTGCATTAGTAGCTCTTACATAAAAGTTATTTTTCAACATGTAAAAATAGTACTATTTTTCAGCATGTAAAAATAGTAATATTTTTTAGCATGTAAAAATAGTACTATTTTTCAGCATGTAAAAATAATACTATTTTTCAGCATGGATTAGCAATGTATGCTTCTGTATGTGTGCGTGCGTTTGTGCAACTCAAAAATAATTTTATCGTACATTTTTGGGAGATGGATCTCATTCAAGACCATGCCTTGAGTGGGAATTTGATGAGGTTGTGTGGCTTATCATTTGATTAAACTCACAACTTTCAGCAACATGACATATGGAATGAAATAATTATGTACTGTACTAGGTAAATCTTGGTTTCATATGCGTGTGTATTCAGCTTTGTTTTCTCGTTTATAGGGAGTAAAGTTAGAAAACTAAGCAACTTGTGGCCTCTTTTTTTTTTTTTTTTAGTACAAGCAAACTCTAATAACTTTTCAACACTTTGAAACTGTAATAATTGTAATTTTTATTAATTTCTATTGTTTTCACAAAAATTAATAATTTTTATTTAAGTTTAAAAGTTGTGCATCGGGAATAAAAGTTATGCATCGGAATAAAAGTTTTGCATCGCAATGCACAAAAGCAGTACTTTTTTAGTACAATTTTGTGCATCTCGATGCACACTATTGTGCATCGTGGGCTACTACAAGTTCCAGAGTAAGACTGAAAGCTAGGCAAACTGAGCAAACAAAAGAAGAAAAGTAGTTTTTTGGGTCCCACTTGAATAAATGAGAGTGTAATTTCAAAAAAGAGATAGGGGTGGCTGATCGCTCACAGAATTATTTTATTTATTTTATTTTCATTTGATGATGTACAAATAGCTGAAGAATTAAGAACAAAAAAAAAAGTAACGTATTTTTTTAGAAATGAGTTTGGAAATGATTTCTTTTGAAATGGGTTTGGAAATGACAAGGAAATGGTGAGAAATGGGGGTGGCTGATGGGGGTGAGAAATGGGAGGGTGGCTGATGGTGAAAACTGGGGGAACTGATGGGGAATGAGAAATGAGGGGTGGCTGATGCATCGTTTTTTATTTGCGATGCACAGTTTGTCGTTCCGTGTTTTATGGGCATCGTGTTATGTCGCAATACATCGTTTTTTGCTTTTGCAATGCACAACGTGCACTGTTCCGTATATTTAATAGGCATAGATGATATTTCGCAACAAAAGTATCATTTTCCAGTTGAAAAAATTATCGTGTCCTTAAGCGATTGAAAATTGTCTAAAAAGGATCGCATGAATTTCTCCCAAAAATAAACATTACAAAACTTCACCATTTAACAACTAAAAGTTAAACTATATAATATATACATACCCTTACAATTTTCCAAAAAACCATTACTTCGTTGTAATTCCAATTTCAACCGTCTTTTACAAAAATATATCTATTTCTTTTTAAAATATATCTATTTTCCAAAACTATATAATATATACATACATTGTTCCATAATTTGATATAGCAGCTGATGTGATGCATTAATTATGATTTTTAATTTTATTTTTTGTACCACATCAGCTGACACATCATTTGGTTCAAAAAATTTGGTACTCTTTAAATACCCATAGCATTACTCATAAATGAATATCGTAAAACGAGAAGCAAAAAAAAGTAACAAGAAGGCTAATCAAACAGTGTGGTTGGCTAGAATTTTTTGTTATCATATAAGCTTCTGAAGTTAATGTATGAGTTTTTCATAGGGTTGCAGTTTGAAAATTCATGTGAAGTTGGGGTGTTATCAAAGCTAACCAATGCATACTGCATGGGTAGCAATTGGAGGTTCAAATTTTTTACAAGTTGGTCTTATTAATTATTTATATTCATTCCATGTGTTAGGAGTCTCATTATTTATTACTCTATATTAATAATGGATTATAATTAAATAATAAAAATATGTCAACCTAAAAATGGTTATTCTCATTATTTATTTTTTTAAATACTCCTTCCGTTTCAAAATTAATATTCTTTATTATATTTTGGAATTTCAAGAAATAAATTTTTCTTTTTTTTTTGGGTATTAAGAAAATTACTTATTTTGAATAATGTAACTTGAAAAAAAGATTATTTTGTTTAGAATTTTAGAATAAAATGGGTGTATAAATACCCTTTAAATTGCTTGCAATAAAGGGCATTTTTGAAATTTACTAAATTGGTTAGGGGTTTTTTTCGCAATTAATTTGGAAGGAACCTGGTTTATTTGTCCATGTGCCACGTCAGCTGCCAACTAGGCGCCAACTCATCCTTCCATCAAAAGCATTTAACATCACACTAACAGAAGGTTTGAATTGCAATAAAAGTTTTAGGTAGAGGTTTAATAGGTTGAAAAAAAACACAAGGCTTAATAGGAAAAAAGTGAAATAGGTCAGGGGTTTTTTTGCGATTCTATCTTTGTTGTTTGTACAAAGTATTTAAAAATTAGCAATGAAAATTATATGCAATATATTAATGAAAATTAAAAATTAAAAATAGAAATGATTCAATTTATTTGTTTGTACAAAATATTTGAAATATGTAATGTACTAATTAAAATTATAAATGAATTAATTTATTTATACATCTGAGAAATTCAATACGTAAAATATTAATTAAGACTATAAAGAAATTAATTATTTAAAAAATATTTAAAATATTTAAAATATATTAATTAAAACTATAAAGAAATTAATTTGTATGAAAAGTATAAAAATAAATGAGTTAGTGAGTGGAAATTCTAGGTGGTATTGTGGAGCCCACCTAAGAACCAAGTTTTTTTTTTTTTTTATATCCTAAATTTACCCTAAACTCCCAAAAATCATTTAACGAGATTCAATCCTGGGACCAACAGCAGGGAAAGCAAGGCTCTAACGAGTAGAGCAATTACTGAATGAGAATGTTAGTTATTCAATGGGGTAGTGAGTGCAAATTTTAGGTGGCAATGTAGTGACATTGGAGATGCTCTTAGCAAACTTATAATCTCTTTTTCGAGATTCTACACCTTTAAAATGTAGGCAAAGATGCCTTCTCTTCCACAACCCGCTCTCTCTCTCTCTCTCTCTCTCTCTCTCTCTCTCTCTCTCTCTCTCTCTTTATATATATATATAATATATAGAGTGGTGCCAAATACAACATTCCTTTTATGCTAAATACAACACCTCTTAGCAAATTGACTATTTTGCTCATGTTATAAATAAATAAAAAAAGAGACAAAATTGCCACCTCTAAGCTGACAAAATTCAAAAATCCACCTAGACTAGGCAGATCTCAATTCCATCCATCATTCCGTCAATTTTTTTTTACACTTTCAGCCCCTAAAATTAATATTTCTATTAAAAAGTTAACAAAATTGTTAAATATTTAACGGAACTTGGTAGATCCGCCTACACTAGGCGGACATATTCCAAAGATCCGCCTACAATAGGCGGACATATCCCAAAAATCCACCTACACTAGGCGGATCCATGATTCCGTCAAATTTTTTTTTTACACTTTCAACCCTTAAAGTAAACATTTCCGTTAAAAGGTTAACGGAATCGTAAAAGTTTTAACGGAACATGGTAAATCCGTCACCCCTAGGTTGATTTCTTCCTAGAGATCCACCACCCAGAGGTGGATTCTTCCTAGAGATCCGCCTCCTTGAGGTGGATTTTATTTTTTTTTATAATTGAATGATGGGCAAAATAGTATTTTCCTAAGAGGGGGTGTTGTATTTAGCATAAAAGGGGTGTTGTATTTAGCATCTATGAACATATAAAGCAGAATAAGAAAACAAAAAGAATAACTTCATTTATTGTCATCTAAAAGGTACAAAAACTACCTTTTTAATACAATTAGTACTCTTTACATGACTTAGAGTCTGTTTGGTCATATGTTTTAACCAAAATACAGGGATAAAACGCGACTTATTAGCAAAAATTGTATTTCAATGCTGGGGCCGAAAAAACTGTGTTTTCAAAATACAGCTGTATTTTAAAACGCTAGAATTCTCAACTTTTTCCCAAAATACAAGTTTTATAACGCTGCTAGGAAAAAAAAGTGGTCTTTTGAAGTGATATCTCAAACGCATTTATAAGAAAAAAAAACCAACTTTTTAAAAACGTTGCATTCTTAAAACGTTATATTTTGAAAACGTTGCATTTTGAAAACACTGCGTTTTAAAAATATTGCACCAAACGGGTTCTTAAATGTCCTTTCATGTAAAATATTTCTAAGTAAATCAAATTTAAGAATATAATTTGACGATGATTGTCAATAAATATTTATTGTGCATCACTGATAATCTAAAATATTAATTAGAGAATACACAAACAAACTTAATTTACTTATTAGAAATGAGCTTATTTAATTTTTATGTTACTAGCATAATTTATTTTTTCTACACAAACAACTTCTAAACCTAACTTATTTCTATAGACTCTTGGGCATATATTGTAAAATTTGATTTACAATGGCAATCTTTTTCCTTTCATTGAGTAAAGAGATATTTATACAAGGTATTGATTACCGAAAACGACTAGAAGTCAGCTGTAAAGATATAAACAAATATTCACAAGATCTCCTAATTACGGAAGGAATCCTGCTGAGATTGTCACGAATGTGTCCGAAGATGTGGTGATATCCACCACGACATCCATCACTCCCTCTCAAGTTGGACAGTGTAGATCTCGAACCCCCAATTTGCCTACCAGAAACCGAAAACGTTCCGCTCTAAGGGGTTTGGTAAAAATATCAGCAATCTGGTTTGTCGTTGTGACATATCTTGCTCAACGGCATGAGATTCAACCCGTTCACAAACGAAGTAACAATCTATCTCAGCATGTTTCATGCACTCATGAAAAACAGGATTATTCGCAATATGTATTACGGCTTGATTATCGCAGAATAGTGGTGTGGCCTCGTGCTAAGGTGCGTCAAGATCGGTTAACAACCACCGTAACCACAGAAGTTCACTCACCGTTGCTGTCATAGCCCTGTAATCCGCTTCGGCAGAGGAACGAGAAACAACAGACTATTTATTCGTGCGCCAAGAGATTGGTGCTCCACCAAGAGATATAACATAGCTTGAATGAGAACGTCGAGACATGGGACAACCTCCCGAATCGGCATCACAATACGCGGCCAGACGCAAAATACCATCTGTCGAGAGATAAAGTCCCTGACCTGTGGTTGAATTTAGGTAACGAAGCACACGAGTTACAACATCCATATGGGAGTGTCGTGGATTGAAGACAAATTGACTAAGCACATTCATGGCAAGAGCAATGTCAGGTCATGTCATGGTCAAGTATAATAATAGTCCAATCAACCGACGATATTGCGCCGCATCCACAGTGGTGCTATCAGTATCATCATCCAACTACAAATTTTGTTCCATCGGAAACAAACTGGGTCGACTTCCTTGAGAACCCGTCTCCTCGAGTATGTCAAGAGTATTCTTCCTCTGACTCAAGCTAGGCCTTTTGGCGAACGAGCAACCTCTATCCCAAGGAAGTATTTCAACGGTGCCAAATCCTTGATACTGAATTTGTCATTAAGGTGACGCTTGACAATATTAATCCTGTCGACATCATTGCCAGCTAAAATAACATCATCCACATAAATGAGAACACAAACAAATGTATTACCTTGTTTAAAAATGAACAAGGAGTGGTCCGCGTGAGATTGTCGGAAACCAGTATCAGGTAAGGCCTTTGTGAACTTTTGATACCAATCGCTGGATGCTTGTCTAAGGTTGTACAAGGATTTGCGTAGACTACACACTCTTGTGTTACCTTGCTTTACAAAACCTTGTGGTATCCGCATATAAACATCTTCCTCCAAGTCACCATGTGGGAAGGCATTATTAACATCCAACTGTTTCTTCGCAGCCACAGCGAGCACACTTCGCACGATCATAAGCTTGGCAACTGGAGCGAAACTTTCATGAAAGTCTATTCCCTCAACCTGCGTGAAACCCTTGGCTACCAGGCGTGCCTTATACCTCTCAATTTCACCATGTGACCGGTACTTGATTTTGTAGACCCACTTGAAATCAACAACTTTTTTTCCCGGGGGAAATGTGATGGAGATCAAGGACCAAGACCCAACGTCCTGAGAGATTCGATGGTGATAACCGGAGGCCCAATGACAAGAGCGCGAATCAAGAAAGTTTGGGAAGATCTCATGGAACTTATGTACTCAATCAAGGCCAACACAACTCAAGGCAGTGAAGGACGGATCATATGTGTGTTGGAGGGACATTCGCATGAAGAGCCGAAGTTTCTGGCAACGGAGCGATCGCTCTATTTCTTCTAAAGCAATCGCCTTGGATTCTGCCTAGCAAGCGATCGCCCTGCCTCAAGATGAAGCGCCTAGAGGGCGATCGCTCTGGGTCGCTTAAAAGTGATCGCTTTGTGCCCAGAATGTGGGTGACGCGCTGTTTGACAGAATTTTGATAAATTTTGGTAACTTTAAAGTATTTTAGGTATTTTTTTATTTCCTATTAAATGTTTCCTAGGGTTAGTAGGTTTGTTTAGGCCTATATAAAGGCTTCTCTTTCATTGTAAAACTAGAACATTGGTTATTATTAAATTGAATTAAGTTTTCACAATATTATGAGCTTTTGAGAGATTTCTTGGACTAGAATTCTCAAACCCTTGAACTTATCAAGTTTGTTGAGCTGCAGGCTTGTGGCGTTCTGTGATCTTGGTTCCTAATCAATTGCGATTAGTGGGTTAACGTTGCACCCCAAGGTTCTAGGGATTAAATCCACCCTAGGGTTGAGGGAAGCTCCCTATCTTTTCTTTCAAATTCGTTGTTTCTATTTTCAATCCGCGTTCTTGGTTGGTTCCACTTTGTCATGATCTTGGAATCACATCAATTGGTATCAGAGCAACAAAGAGGTAACCAACGATTTCGTTCTAGCGTTCTTCATAAAAATTTTGTTTTCATCTTTCCTATATCTCGTTGGATTCATATTTTTTTTCTTTCTTAACAAAATTTCTAGCAATCTTGTTTCTTTTTGTTTCTTTCCAAACCCTAGTTACAAAAAAGAAAAAAAGAGAGAGAAGGTTAATATTGCTCCAAAGGAAATCCCTTGAGTCAAGAAAATCAAAGCTTGATCAAGAAGTTGAAGAAAAAAAAAAAGCGTATAGGAGCCAATATATATATATATATATATATATATATATATATTTCTCAAGTGAGGGTTGTGGAAAAGTGCTTCAAAATTGTCAATTTCATCAAAGTGAAATTGCTACAAAAAAAAAAATTCATACATTCATCTTGTTCGTCAAATCTTTCCAACATCCATTAAAATTTATTCTTTTCTTGCTTTCATTGTGAAATTGCATCTCACTTTGAAAAGTTTGCCGCAAAAATCTAAATCCTAGATTGAATTGTTTGAGTTCCAAGCCATAACGTTTTCAAAACTTGCACTTCATATTGATAATTTCGTGGGTAAAAGTATTTCTCCAAGAAATTAGAGTGTGTGAGTGAGTCAAGAGTGATACACAAGCGATTGTGAGTTGTGTGTGTTTGTCTCAACATATCACAAGAAAATAATGAAGCACCATTGCCTAGGGGTAATGGAGGAGCAGCTAGAGAGGGTCCGGAGGATCCTAATTAACGTATGTTGAGAATGATGGAGGATATTACTCAGCGTTTGGCTAGATTGGAAGAGAGAGGGGAAACATAACCTCAAAGGAATCCACCTCGATTCCAACCAAGGAGGGGGGAGGTATGTAGAGGAGAAGGAAGAGTGGGTAGAGAGAGAGTATGAGGATGATAGGAGACGAGATAGGATGGGAGGAGAAAGAATGAATAACCCACAACAAGAGAGAGGAATTTTTAACATAAAAATGAAAGTCCCTCCTTTCAAGGGTTAGGCTGATCCGGAAGAGTATTTGGAGTGGGTTAGAAAAATTGAAGTTTTATTCGGGTGTAATAATTATACGGAGGCTCAAAAAGTCAAACTTGCCTCTTTAGAATTCATCGAATATGTTAGTGTGTGGTGGGAACAACTAATGATCAACCGAAGGAGGATTGGAGAGGGTCACATTAATATGTGGGAGGATATGAAACGTATTATGCACAAGAGGTTTGTCCCAAATTACTACCACTGAGACTTGTTGAGAAAGGTCCAAAACTTAACTCAAGGAAGCAAATCGGTGGAAGAGTATTATAGGGAATTGGAGATGAACTTTACTCAAGCCAATATCGATGATGATGTTGATGCAATGATCTCTAGGTTCATCAATGACCTAAATAGAGAGATTGCGAATGTGGTCGAGCTCCGGGAGTATGATGAGATGGAAGATGTTGTTCATGCCGCTATCAAAGTAGAACGACAACTTAAAAGGCGGGGTACTTTCGCCCGTGGGGTTACTTCTTCACCTTCTTCTTATCACACACCCAATAAACCCAAGTGGGAGGGAAACAAGAACCCAAGTGTTATACTGACCAAACCTTATGGGGAGACTTCAAGGGGTAAGGAAGTTGACAAGGGAAAGGGTGTAGTGAACAATACAACTAAGTCAAGAGAGATCGTTTGTTATAGATGCAATGGGAGGGGTCACATAGCATCTCAATGTCCCAATAAACGAGTGGTATACATTCATAATGGGGAGAATTTCTCGGAGGATGACAAAGAGGAGGAACTGAAAGAAGGGGATGAGGAGGATGATGAAAATGTCGCCGAAGCCGCATGGGGAGAGACTCTTATGGTAAAGAAGGTGTTTAATATGCAAGTAAAGAAGGAGTGCGACCAACAGAGAGAACATATCTTTCATTCTCGTTGTTTCATTCAAGGGAAGGTATGTGATCTTATCATTGATAGTGGTAGTTGCACCAATGTTGTTAGCACCGAGGTGATTGAAAAATTGAATATTCCTGTTGTAAGACATCCTCAACCTTACAAACTTCAATGACTTAATGATTGTGGGGAACTTAAAGTAACAAAACAGGCCTTGATCACTTTCTTTATTGGGAGATATAAGGATGAAGTGATGTGTGATATAGTCCCTATGTAAGTGGGAGATGTGCTTTTAAGGAGGCCTTGGCAGTTTGATAGGCATGTGATGCATGATGGTTTTCTCAACCATTACACTGTGAAGCACGATGGAAAAACGACTATACTTGTTTCATTAACCCCTCAACAAGTATATGAGTTTAAGGTACAACAATCCAAAAAGCGTGAGAATAGTGAGGTTGAGAGGAAAAATAAAGAGAGTGGTGGAAAAGATTTGAGAGAAAACTTGAGTGGTGAGAAAAGAAAGAGTGAAACAGATAAACACACGAGGGTGGAAACACGAGAGAAGGATGAAAAGAAATTAGTTACAAAGTCCAAGGGCAAAGAGAGAGTGAAACCAAATTTCTATGCTAAACCAAGTGAGGTCAAGAGGGAGTTGGAAAATAATAGAGAGGTGATGATAATTGTTTTTAAACAAAATTTTGTTACTAACGATATATCCAAAACTGTACCTCCATTTGTTTTGTCTCTCTTACAGGAATATGAAGATGTCTTTCCTAAAGACGAACCTAGTGGGTTGCCACCTTTCCGACGGATAGAACATCAAATTGACCTCATACCCGGTGCTACTCTACCAAACCGACCGGCTTACAGAGCCAATCCAGAAGAGACGAAGGAAATTCAAAGGCAGGTAGAGGAATTGCTCAAAAATGGTAAGTTAGAGATTCTTTAAGCCCTTGTGCGGTATCGGTAATTGTGGTACCAAAGAAAAATGGTGAGCGGAGAATGTGTACGGATTGTAGGGCCATAAATCAAATAACAATTAAGTATCGTTATCCTATCCCACGATTGGACGAAATGCTTGATGAATTAAATGGTGCTATAATCTATACACGCATTGATCTCAAGAGTGGTTATCATCAAATTAGAATTAGAGAAGGAGATGAATGGAAAACAGCTTTCAAAACTAAATTTGGGTTGTATGAGTGGTTAGTTATGCATTTTGGGTTAACCAACGCTCCTAGCACCTTTATGCGGTTGATGAATCATGTCCTTCGAGAGTTTATTGGCAAATTCGTAGTTGTCTATTTTGATGATATCCTAATTTATAGCAAAAACATGGAAGAGCATATGGTTCATCTTCGTACCATCTTAGATACCTTGCGAGAGCACTCATTATATGCTAACTTTAAAAAGTGTGATTTTTGCATGGATCGAATTATTTTTCTTGGATTTGTTGTAAGTGCTGCAGGTGTGGAAGTGGATGAGGAAAAGATCAAAGCAATCAAGGAGTGGCCTACTCCTACGAGTGCTAATGAAGTGATTTCATGGATTGGCAAGCTTCTACCATAGGTTTGTCAAGAATTTTAGCACCATTGCCGCACCGTTGAATGAATTGGTGAAAAAAGAGGTAAAATTTCTTTGGGACGACAAACAACAAGCCGCCTTTGACCTCTTAAAAGAAAGGTTAATTTCTGCTCCTATTCTAGCTTTGCCGAATTTCAATAAAATTTTTGAGTTAGAATGTGATGCATCCGGAGTAGGAATTGGAGGAGTTTTAAACCAAGAAGGAAGACCAATAGCATATTTCAGTGAAAAATTGAGTGGAGCAACATTAAATTATTCCACTTATGATAAAGAGTTATATGCTTTGGTGAGGTGTCTTCGGACATGGGAGCATTATCTTCGACCCCGAGAGTTCTTCATTCATACGGATCATGAATCCATTAAGTACTTAAAGGGTCAAGGTAAGCTGAATAAAAGACATGTTAGATGGGTAGAATTCGTTGAATCTTTTCCTTATGTGATTAAATACAAGAAGGGTAAGGATAATATAGTGGCTGATGCATTGTCTCGTAGGCATTCTTTAATCACTACCTTGCATTTTAGAATACTTGGTTTTGCTTTCATCAAGGACTTATATCGCAATGATTCTGATTTTCAATCCATCTATGCAACATGTGCAACAGTTGCTTCTGGAAAGTTTTATAGACATGAGGGATATTTATTTAAGGAAAGTAAACTTTGTATCCCTAAATGTTCTATATGTGAATCGTTAGTTCGTGAGGCTCATGGTATTGGTCTCATGGGGCATTTTGGTGTGCTCAAAACTTTGGAAACTTTGAAAGAACACTTCTATTGGCCTAAGATGAAATCTGATGTTATTCATATCTGTGCCAATTGTATAACTTGTAAGCATGCCAAATCTCGAGTGGAACCTCATGGGTTGTACACTCCCTTGCCTATTCCTGATTCTCCTTGGACCGACATCTCTATGGACTTCGTACTTGGATTGCCTAGATCTAAACATGGGCATGATTCTGTGTTTGTGGTAGTTGATAGATTTTCCAAAATGGCGCATTTTATTGCTTGTCATAAAACTGATGATGCTAGTTACATAGCAGATTTGTTTTTCTAGAAAATAGTGCGTCTACATGGTATGCCACGTACCATTGTTAGTGATAGAGATGCTAAGTTTGTGAGCCATTTTTGGCGTGTTTTGTGGAATAAAGTGGGCACGAAACTCTTATTTTCTACTTCTTATCACCCCCAGACCGATGGTCAAACTAAGGTGGTCAATCGAGTCTTGTCTCAATTGTTAAGAGTTGTGTTACAAAAGAATTTGAAATCTTGGGAGGAAAGTTTACCCTTTGTTGAGTTTGCTTATAATCGTTCTATGCATACTGCTACTAACTATTCTCCTTTTGAAGTGGTATATGGACTCAATCCTCTAAGTTCGCTTGATCTTATCCCTATACCAGTCGAGGAACGTTCTAGCATGGATGGTAAGCACAAAGCCAAGGTCATTCAGAAACTGCATGAGCAAGTGAAGCTGAACATTGAGAAGCGTACTGCTCAATATGTGAAGCAAGCTAACAAAGGCCGAAAACAAGTTGTCTTTGAACTCGGTGATTGGGTATGGCTAAACTTGAGGAAGGAAAAGTTTCCCATGAAGCGTCAGTCCAAATTGCATCCTAGGAGCGATGGTCCTTTTCAAGTTCTTGAACGGCTCAATGACAACGCATACAAGCTTGATCTACCAGGTGTGTATAGTGTTTATGCAACTTTCAATGTCTCTGGTCTTTTCTCTTTTTGATATAGGTGATAATTCGAGGACGAATCCTTTTGAGGAGGGAGGGAATGATGGAGATCAAGGACCAGGACCCAACGTCTTGAGAGATCCAATGGTGATAACTGGAGGCCCAATGACAAGAGCGCGAATCAAGAAAGTTTAGGAAGCTCTCATGGCACTTGTGCACTCAATCAAGGCCAACACAACTCAAGGCAGTGAAGGACGGATCATATGTTTGTTGGAGGGACATTCGCATGAAGAGCCAAAGTTTCTGGCAACAGAGCGATCGCTCTATTTCTTCTAAAGCGATCGCCTTGGATTCTGCCTAGCAAGGGATCGCCCTACCTCAAGATGAAGCGATCGCCCTGAAATCTGCCTGGAGGGCGATCGCTCTGGGTCGCTTAAAAGCGATCGCTTTGTGCCCAGAATGTGGTTGACGCGCTGTTTGACAGAATTTTGATAAATTTTTGTAACTTTAAAGTATTTTAGGTATTTTTTTTTATTTCCTATTAAACGTTTCCTAGGGTTAGTAGGTTTGTTTAGGCATATATAAAGGCTTCTCTTTCATTGTAAAACTAGAAAATTGGTTATTATTAAATTGAATTGAGTTTTCACAATATTGTGAGCTTTTGAGAGATTTCTTGGACTAGAATTCTCAAACCCTTGACTTATCAAGTTTGTTAAGCTGCAGGCTTGTGGTGTTCCGTGATCTTGGTTCCTAATCAATTGCGATTAGTGGGTTAAGGTTGTACCCCAAGGTTCTAGGGATTAAATCCGCCCTAGGGTTGAGGGAAGCTCCCTATCTTTTCTTTCAAATTCGTTGTTTCTGTTTTCAATCCGCATTCTTGGTTGGTTCCCCTTTGTCACGATCTTGGAATCACATCACAATGGTTCTAAAGTCCACGTCTAATTGTCTTCTAAAGCTTGGACCTCCTTTTGCATGGCATCACGCCAATGTGGATCTTTTACTGCCTAATAAAAATACTTTGGCTCATCATGTGAAGTGATGGCCGCAAGAAAGACTTTATGAGCACGAGAAATTTTTTCATAACAGACAAAATAAGATAAAGGATGTACCATAGAGGTTCCTATATTAGGGTTGGGTTACGCATGGCCTATAGACTGTGGAAGATCAGTAAAAAAATCATCGAGATGCTTAGTCTAGTTGGTACTCGATGGCTATGACGCAACCCTTGCGTATCAATTTGCCCACTTCTTAAGGAGCTCTGCTGCTGTTCTGGAACACTTTCAGATTGGGCAACATTTTGTAAAACATTATCATCTGGACCTGGAGGCGTTGAAGATGTGTCAACAGATATGGTGACATTTGACGAAACATCTAAACTGGTCTCTTGGGAAAAAATTATTGGCAGTACTGATTTATCAAAGTATGTTGGATCTGGCCACTGTGTTGACGGCCCTGTTTGCTGTGCTCTATTGGGAATAGTTGCTTTAAAAGGAAACACATCTTCAACAAAAATTATATCCATAGATGTGAAGATTTTGTTCTGTTCTAGATCATAGACACGAAAATCCTTTTGTGCATGGGGGTATCCAAGAAACACACAAGGTCTCCCCCTTTCACCAAACGTATCACGCCCTTTTTTATTATCCTTTGCCTACACAAGACACCCAAAGACACGAAGCTGGTCATATGAAGGTTTCTTGTAAAATAAATTTTTATATGGTGTTTTATACCTAATGACTTTTGATGGCAACCTGTTTATGAGATAGGTAGCAGTCAAGACACACTCATCCCAAAAACTGATGGGCAAACTTGCATGAAATCGCAAGACTCTTGCAACTTTGAGTATGTGTCTATGTTTTCTCTTCACTACCCCATTCTGTTGGGGTGTATCGATACAGGACGTCTCAAATATAATTTCATGGGTGGCATAATAGTCCAGCATGTAGTTGACTTAAATTCCTCACCATTATTAATCCTAATTCTTTTAACGGCCGACTCAAATTGAGTTTTGACTATATTACAAAAGCTAGTCAAATGATGACTCGCTTCGAATTTATGCTTTATTAAAAACACCCAAACTCCACGACTATAGTCATCAACAATAGACATAAAATAATGCGCACCCGATAAAGAAGCAATTTTATAACCTCCCCAAATATCACGGTGCAATAATTCAAAACATGAACTAGTTTTAATACTACCACTAGGAAATGAAGCTTGAGTCTGTTTTGCCCTCATACAGGAATCACATGGTTCATTGCTAGCTTGGAAATTTTTACCAAGAGACTCGACATGCTGAAGTTTTGTGTCTGACGCGTGACCCAATCTCTTATGCCAAACTTCCAGCCCAACTGAAAATGCCATAGTGACGCCCCTAGTCTTCACGAGCTCCATACAGTATAGACCATCGCAGTATTTAACCATTCCAATCAGGTTCCTCGAGGGTAAGTCATGTATAACACAAAAGTCTGAGAAAAATATTAGTGCACAATTAAAATCTTTCGTTAACTTGCTAACTAAAAGTAAATTGCGCTTGAAATTTGGAATATTTAAAACATTGTGGATTTTCTACCCGTTTGGCAAACAAGTTTTGCCAATTCCCTTCGCGGGAACACCGTCTCCATTTGGTATTCTAACAGGCATCCCGGATTTTGATTTCATTTGCTCCTCAAGGATCATTTCATCACAAGTGATATGTTCCGTTGCTCCAGAATCAATCACCCAAGGCCTTTCAAAATAAATCTTACCAGCCATGTTTGCAGTGGGTATTGGCCGAATCTGTTCAGTCTTCTCAGATGTGGTGACAGATGTGGCGTCATCTACCGAATCATCACTCTTACAGAGGTACTAGATCAGTTTTACATACTGTACTGTGCTGGAGTTAATCCTAGAAAGGGGCTTGACTGTAATTCCACGTTTGTTGCCCTAAGGATCACCCTCTATTCACCCTTCTTACCATCATCACATGTTACCTTTCTCCACCCAGGAGGATACCCGACTATTTCAAAACAGCCTTCTATAGAGTGGCCCAATTTGCCACAATGACTGCACGTTGGTTTGTCTCGCCTTCCTCCCTTTCGATCGTTGCCTTCTTTCTCTGTATACTGGTAGGACTGAGTTTGAAACGCCGCTGCTTCCATCTCGTGTCTATGAGATTCCATAATCTAGCATTCTTGCTCATCCTATGCTACAAGATGGTATGCTGATCTAATCAATGGAGTAGGTTTTGTGCTCAGAATCTGTGTCTTCACAGTCCCAAAAGCTTCATCAAGGCCCATAAGAAACTCATAAAGCTGCCCCTTCTCAGGCAGTCTCACAAGTTGTTTGGGTATATCACATATGCACTTACCACAGGTTCACTTTGGTGTGGGACAAAACTGATTGTATCTTGTCCCAAAGTCCCTTTGATGTGATTCCCAACGAGACCCACAAGTTATATGAACTTGGAATAAGAACGACTTCGCGGAAACGTATGCCTAGGACTTGAATAACAATCAAAGGAAACCGTAACCCTTAATTCGCAATGAACTAAGAACCTTGGTTGATTCGAAACCCTTAATTATATTTAATTAAGAACTACGAATTAGAAGTAAACACAAACTTAATCCAAAGTTTGCAAGAATGCTAACAAAACTTGTTTGTCAAAAAGAGTTTAAAACTCACACTTTAATTAATCAAAATTTGAATTTTACAAATGAAGAAGATGCCTATTTATAGGCCTTGAAAACAATCCTAATCTAACTAAAAGATCACTAATCAATAGAGTTTAGACTTAAAAGACTTAAAAATCTAATTACATTAAGACTCCTAGTTAAAAGATAAGATAAAACACTCTTTTAAAGATCAAATAGGACTCTAAAGAAAGCAAGGCCAGCCTCCCTTGGTTCCTAGAAGGTTGGACACGTTTTTAAGTGTGAACATACTTAGAAAACACGGTTTTTGAGCTCCTAGGCTTCTAGAACAAGTAAAACATAGCTGGAATATGTCTTGGACAGATTGGAAACACTTAGAACTTTTTCACAAGGCTTGGGCTGAATCTCTCCTTGATAAGTAGAACACATTTTTACAACTAGCATGCTTCTAAAAAACGCAGTTTGACTACAAAGCAGCAACCAAATGGCTTGTAAGGCTTCTAGAAGGACTCCTACACGTTTTTAGACTCCTTGGACCCTTGGGAAACACGGCTGAACTCTTGGACAGCTTTGCACACGTTTTTGGACAGCTTGCACCTTCTAGAATACATTAAAACTCCTTGGAAAAGTCTCCCACGATTTTGGGCAGCCTTGGGACTTCTTGGGCTTGAATTATATACAAATTTGGTGAATTATATACCAATTTGCCCCCCCCCCTATTGTTTTCCATGCTTGGGCTTGATTGGACAGCAAGCAAGGCTTAGAACAAGCTTGCTTTATCCTTTTAGTCTTGACTTTATTATTGGCACATATTCTATCTTCAATGGATCATCCTTGTTAATGATGCTTAGTGGTCCTCTATCACCCTTTAGTGTAGTAAGCCGAAATCGACAATTTCTCTTGTCGTGTTTGTGTCAACGCATGTTTCAGATCGTACGCTATTGGTGCACTCTCCTTCCCAAACCTCTCTTCAAGGTCACGCCAAATCTCCGTGGCCGTCGTACCGCATTATTCCTTATCACCTTCTCCATAGCCATGTTCAACCAACCTTTTACCATTGTGTTGCACCTCTTCCATAGTATTAATCCCGGTGAGTCTTCATCGGGCATCGAAATCGAGCCGTTAACGAAACTTATTTTATTTTTAGCGAACAGGGCATTACTCATCTCATCAGTCCAATCGTCATAGTTTCCGTCGCGGAGGAGATCACCAACGTAGAGTTGGCCAGGGTTGTCAAAAGTATAGATGTAATATGGAGACATGACGTCCACGGTGGTGTGACTAGAAGGCGCAGCAGCTTGTTTCCCGTTGTTTGGTTCTGCCATGGTTGATAGAAAAGTTGGAAGCTGGAGGGCTGAAAGTTTTGCGGCGATATGAATTAGGTTTTAGTGTTTTGTGTTAAACCTGCTCTGATACCATGTAAAATTTGATTTGCAATAACAATCTATTTCCTTTCATTGAGTAAAGAGATATTTATACAATGCTTTGATTACAAGAAAACAGCTAAAAGCCAGCAGTAAAGATATAAACAAATATTCACAAGATTTCTTAATTATGGAAGGAATCTTGTTGAGATCATCACGGATGTGTTCGAAGATGTGACGACATCCACTATGACATCTATCATATATTACATGCGATAAAAAAAAAGGAGTAATCGATTAGTATTTTTCTAATGATTGATATCCAATTAAATTAGTCTTTTATTGCATATGTAAAAAGTTTATGAATACTACTAAAATAAATGAATAATATATGGGGAGAATAAAAATATAATATGCATGAACATAAGCATATTAATTTTATTTTTTAGAAAGAGAGGGAATTTTAGTTGAGTGTTTAAGAATAATTTTCTAAAATAAGGGTATTAAAGTTATTTAATGAGACTTAATAATGTTTAAGGGGTAGTTCCTAACTTCCTATAATTAGGAAAAGGTGAGAAATACTATGTACACAATTCAATAAAGTGAGCAAAGGTAAGTAAAATAATATACTGTTTTATTGATTTCTCTTGTCAAGCTTATTTTTCAGGCCTGCAGTATTAGCGAGAACAAAATTGCTGTACAACAGTTGATGCGGCTTGTCCAACTGCGCATCACCCATCATCAAAAGATCGGCTGTATCTAGTGATGTTAATGACACGGGATGGGATATGAAATACATTTTTCATTTCCATCTCATTATAATTTTTTCATTCTCATTTCGGTCTCGTTCCCGCAATGAAAAATTAAAAACAATCTCATTTCCCTCTTGTTATAATATTTTCATTCCATTCCCATCTCCCTACATATAGAGTTATCAAAATGAGTTAGTGGATTGGGCTAACTCGTCAAATAAGTGAGCTGAAATATCTCAACCTAACCCGTCATGGGTAAAGCTGGCAATGGACCGGTCCGACCCAGCCCAATTCAAACCCACCAGGCCAAGCTCTACATTTGGGCTGGGCTGGGCTGGGCTGGCCTGAAGTTGCATCGGGCCTCCAAAATCAAAGCTCCGCCCCTCTCAATATCTCAGCCCAGCCCGCGGGTCGACGCATTAAATTGGGCTGATTTGCACTAATTTTGTCATTTTTGTCAGTCCATATGCAAGCCCATCGGGCCAAGTATTATAATCGGACCGGCCCAACCCAGCCCAAAGTTATATCGGGCCTCCAAAACTAAAGTCTAGCCCGCTCTAATGTCGGGTTGGCTAGCCCAGCCCATTGGGCTGAGCTGATTTTGTCGGCTCTAGTCATGGGCTACGGGTTGGGGTGGGCCAACCCGCTAAAAAAATTTCTTAAATAAACTCAATATCTAATAAATTAAAGAAAGAAAAAATATATATATCACAACTATTTTTAATTTTTAATTAATAAAAAAAATCAAACAAAAGGCCAAAAAATCATCTAACAAATTAAAGTCAAAAAAATTAAGGGAATATAATTACATTTCTTAAAAATCAAAGAGTCAAACTAAATTTATATAGTCAACGTGTTAGCCCAACCCAACACAACTCGCTTTAACTCGTAACCCGCGCAGGTTCAACCTGTTTGACCTACTTTCTAGACAAGATCAAAATTTATCAATCCAATCCAAACCATTTTAATGATGCGTTGAGCTAGCCCAACGAGTTTAACCCGTATTAACAGCTCTACCTATATATGGCAACATCAAGAAGAGCTAGCTATTTATATTTTGGCATTGTACTCAGAGTTATGACCACGTGGTGTTAAGGTTGAAGCATGTAAAAACTAAAAAATATTACACCCTCCGTTTCAGGTAAAGAGTTCACTATATTATTTTATGAGTGTTCCAGGCAACAGTTCAATGTACTATTTTAGGAGCGTTTCAGTCAAAAAGTTCACTATACTATTTTAGGATGTTTTGTTTAAAAAGTCCACTTTCATAAAATTATGCTTACAATTTTTATAATCTTTCATATTTATCCTCCACTTGTATTATAATCATCTTGGATGTGCTTAAATATTTTTGTAATTATAACCAAATCTAATAACACTAATATATTCCTTAATAATTAGACTTTTCAAACGTAGACTTTTTATATGATATGGAGGGAGTATAATTGATGAATGCTACACGATTTGATTGTGATTAAAATTTGAAATAGTGTATTATTTATAGAAAAATCAAGGGCACAACCAGGGGCGGATCTAAAGGCAAGGCGAGGGGGGCTCAAGCCCACCTCAAATTTTGTCAAATAAAAAAATAAAAATTATGTAACTTAAATTTACATGTCAATCCCCTCACTAACTCCACTCCACTCCCCACCCATTTACTCTCTACCAATCATCAAGTCTTCAAGAAACTCTACAGTACTCACTTGAAATCTCTCTATCCTCATTCACTCTGTATAATTATGTATATAATGAGTAAGACTCATTAAGTCATCAACTATATGCAACTTTTTTTTTCGATAAATGAAGTTATTTTGCACGGTTATTACTATTTATAATATTTTTTAAATATCAAGCCTACTTGGTACCAAAATCCTACATCCGCCCCTGGGCACAACAGAATAGTACTCCTACATGAAATCAAAAAACTTTACATGAAATCAAAAAACTTTCTTAATTTTTATATAAAATTAAGAACAAAAATCTTTAAAAAAAAAAAAAAGAACAAAAATCTTTCAATTTGAAAAGAAAAAAGTAACATGATGGATGTGAATTAAAAAATTAATCAAATTTATAAAAATAAATAAATAAATCATACTTAAAACTCTTGAAAAAACAAAGTAACGATGCTTAAACTGTAATCTAAGCAAAAGAAAGATCAGATCGCAAGATTAAAAAGTGGGTATCTGACAACAACACTCGGAGAGTAGTTAACATGTCACATGCCGCCAACTTTCTCTCATGTGAGTTGCTGAATAATACTTGGACCGGGTCCGTTTCTTTCCTTCCCGACTACAATAGCAAAACCCACGCGCCTACTGCATCCTGTAAAAACGCAAGTTTTTGTACTCCATCCGTTATAAAAATTAAAAAAAAAATTTCTTTATTTGACAACTTAAACATTTTAGGAAAAAGGTACATTTGGGCCACCAAAATTTTCGCAAAATTGCAGTCCGACTACTGAGACTTTAAAACTACACTTTAGGCCACCGTATATCAGTTATGATGCAATCGAGCCCATTTTTTGGACGGACGTTAGTTTAGCCGTTAAGTTAACATAAAATACCAATTTTTTCCTTGTCTTCATCTTCATCTTCCACAGTAAAGAATAACCAAACTCAAACCCTAACCCCTTTCCTAAATCCAAATCCAAAGCCATCAACCCTCCATCCTCCGATTTCTATCATATACGATCTCTCCCTACAGTTGTCTTCTTTAGCGCCGGTTGATGGCTTTGGATTGGGCTGCTAATCAAACATTCAACCTCGGTGACTATCTAAGTAAGTAGTCCATCCGAAGCTGAGCTCCCATATTCTTCTCTCCTCCTGATATTGACTTTGGTTACTGAGAAAATTTACTGCATTTTTTTTATTACAAAAAATTTATCTCTCCGCATCTACTGTTCGGCTACCGAGAAAATTACAAATTACTTATGAATTTTTTTTCCAGCTTATTTATGTATTTCATGCTCAATCAAATGCTAGTCATCACATTCTGGATAGAAATTTTCGAAATTTCAATTCGTAAATAGCTTAATTGTTTATAAGATTGAAATTAGGGCAAATTTCATGATCAATTAGTTTCTAATTTTGAATTGCTTTATGAATGATTACGTTTGTACAATTACAGTATTCAACACGAACACAAATCAGAAGGTGATTCAAACCTACAACAGAACGACATACCGTAGCTGTTCCACCGATGATGCATCGTATACCGATACCTTCCAATATGGCGGTGGTAACAACCGATTCGGCCAAGCGTTGAGCGTGTAACACCCGCCTCATTTGCATCATTTCATCATATATAATTTCGTATATGCTTTGCATATCTCATCTCATCATTTACATCATTTTATCATAAATGATTACATGTGTTACGTGTGCTATATCATTGCTTAAGTCTTGTAATATGTCGTGTTTGAGACGTGTTACGAGTGGGGTGTAATCGGACCTAGGAATAGAAGGGAAACAAGTCTTTTGGGCACAGCCTTGGCACGAATGCACTGTTGGCACGCCCGTGCAAGGCGCCCCAAAGTCAGATTGCGATATGAGGTTGGCACGACCAGCCCATGTTGGCACGGCCGTGCGAGATTCCGAGAACCGACTTTGCCATTTAGGGTCGGGCACGACCGTGCCCTGTTGCACGGCCGTGCGAGGTTGGCACGACCGTGCAGCTTGTCTGGCACGGCCGTGCGAAGCGCGAACAGTTCAAATTGAGTGGCCCTTAGCATGCCACGTCAGCAAGCCAAATTCTTCTCCAATTTCAGCCACTTAAATGAACCAAAAGAGTGTTAAACACTCTCATTTTCTCCCCTTTCACCATAGAGCCTTGAGAGAGAGAGAGAGAGAGAAGAGAGTTTAGAGTGAGAAAGTGAGGGATTCTTGAGATTGTGAAGGAGTCTCGACGATCCGAGCACGCCATTGCGAAGGTCTCGACTAGAGGAAGCCTTCCTACCGATTAACTTTTCGTTTTCTTTACTTTTTCCGACGAGAGGTAAGCTACTACCCCCCTCTTCTTCTTGTTTTATGTCTCGTATGACATTCTAGACTTTTAATATGCGAAGTTAACATGCTAAAGTAGTGAGAATGTGATTCTTGCCATGAATGCCATTTTTGGACTTGTGAAATATGTTGCTAATTGTTCTATGATGTTGGAAAACTCGATATTGGGCGATAATATGCTAGGATTAAAGTGTAAGACCATTTTCGTAACTCGTCATCATTAGTAACCTAAAATGACTCTAACGGAGTCGGTTAGGGTTTGATAATTAATGTGACCACGTGTGTGTTTTGTGAGTTCTTTGGATGCTCGAGAGACCCGTTGGGGGAATTGGTTACGCGATACACGTATAATGGTATTGTGTTGAATTTGATGTTGGTATTATATGGCTATGTGTACTAGAATTATTGGTGTATATTAGCATGTTATTGTTGGTGTCGTTATACTCCCTACTTTGGAGTATAATGCCTTTATTTAATGTTAAGTAACATCTACTTGAACATTTGGTTGATTGGTTAATGTGTCAAGTAAACATCTACTTGAGCATTGTTTAAGTCCATGGCATATTTGTTGGAGGTGTATTGACGCTCTGCTATCGCGTGAGCCGGCTACGTAATAGCCGAAGGCCAATACACTGGGCCTCGCCCTACCGTTGGCCACAGTAGGGTTATGGGCCAAGTGTTGCATTTGAATAAACGCGACCTTGGTAAGCTATACCGTGATTGTTTCTGGTCAGTTGGGACCGAGTCTTCACGCCGACGTGG